>OX578140.1:140516399-141116399 GCA_951213105.1 Amaurobius ferox
AAATGACCTTGAATCAGTGCATGAGTGTTGATATGGAGGAATTGGTACTCTTGCTTATACTTTTGTATAGTACACGAAAAGAATATTCAAAATAAATTTAATGACCGAAAATTTATCTGTACATAAACTTTAAGCATACATTCGATATTTCCTTGTGCAATTAGTCAAGTTACTTTTCTCCTGGATTTTAACATATTTATCTGATCTAAATTTAACAATCAATATTCATGTTTAGACATAGGCGTAGCCAGGATTTTGGAAAAATGGAAGGGGGTTGACGATCGAATGTGTTGAATTTAGTTATTCGGTATAGACCATATAAAGAACTAGTATATTTTTAGAGCATTCTGGCATTAACAGGGTAAGGGTAAGTTGTGTCACCCACGCATAGGCGTAGCCAGAATTTTGACAACCTAATAGGGAAGGTAGCAATCCTGAATTTCCTTTCCAAATATTGACTTTATGTATAACTAATGGTTCAGACAAGGAAGGGGGGTGCTTCCAATCAGTAGTTCTTTCAGGCATACCTCTGGGGCCGATGCGCCCCCCTCCCCCTCAGAGATGAGTATCGCCCCCCCGGAGACATTTTATATTACCTAGTTTCTATTTATGTGGCATAGCGTTTAGATATTTTCTGTCGAGAAAATAGAAAACTTGCCCCCCCCCCCCCCCACACACACACAGACACATACACACCAGCCGAAAAGTCCTGAAAGAGATACTGCTTCTAAGCCCCATGCCACACAACTGCACCCTGCTTTAACGGAGGGGGGGGGGCGTTTCTTCGTTTTTTCATTTGCTAACCTAACCACGTCACCAGCAAATTCCATTAAACAAATTATTTCACCTTATAGCAATATATGGATAACTTCAATTTCAATACATTCTCTAGCCCCCCCCCACCCCCCCACCACCTATAAACTTTTATAGAATTATTGAATTATTTAATTTAATCACGTTATTTAAGGTATATATTTAAAAATTATTATTAATATTATAAATTTATATTAATATTACAATATTATTAATATTTCAAGCAATAATAAAATTGACTGAATAGATTTCTAGAAAATGTGGAAGTTTATTAGACAGAATATTTCCTCGCTAGACTTCACGAAATTTGTGCCAAATCAGCGATAAGTATCCTTTTTTCTTTAATGTATGGTAACTCTCTACAGCAGCGTTTCCTAGCTTGTGACACGTGCTCACACCAACATTGGCGCAAAAGTGTTTGGCAACTTGGCGTGGAACTGTTGAGACACCTCGTGTTTGTTGTCTTCTTTTGTCTAGTTAGGAGTCAGGGTAAGTAAATTGTTTTTACATTTTAAAACTGATTGTTGTATTGTTGATTTTATTGTTTTTTATATTCCATGCATTGTAGATAAAGTAAATTAAGTAGTGCTAGTGCTATTAAAATTATAAGACGTTTCAATGTGCATTTGAAATTACACATAAAACAAAATCCTCAATTAGTGGATAAAAATATCCTTGCCCCGTACTAAGTAATAACAGTTTGTTCTATGAAGAATGCATATGGGTAAATTAGAATCGGATACAAAAATAATTATAATTCCAGATAAGAAATTTAAGGCTTATTTATTTGACGACATTTCAAAGTTCAAATAAAACATTGTTCTTCACAACATTCAAGTTGTTACAGTAACAGAACAAAAAATGTATTTTCGCCTGGATTGCAGCAAGATAAATATACGACGCCCATGTACCAGATGTCATATTTCAGACAGAAGAAATTGAACATCATGTGATCTGTGAATTTAATAGAGAAGAATACATTTTAAATTTATTTTTGAGGAAATGATCATTCAGTTATCATTGATCAAGTGCGAGTTGCAATTTGTTATTTTTAAATTTATTGCAAAAAAGTTGAATTACTTTTGCATTATGATTGATTGTGAAAATTTGAAATTCTATGGGTACTGTTTACTTTAGAATTTAATAATGATATTTTATTTTCAATTTCTCCTGTGGTTTTAATTTCAATTAGGTAGATTCTGAATGTTTCTAAATTATCAAAATTAAATGAATTTTAATAATAAATTAAAATCCAATTTCACCGGTTTCTTTCCGATAACAAATACTTAATGAAAATTTATTTGAGCAAACTGTTATAATTTAAAATTAATATATGATTATACAAAGGAACTTTTTATTTATTTAATTTTTTTTTTTGGGGGGGGGGCAATGAACCTCAACCCTCTCCTTTAAATAGATCCCTGGTATGCTTAATTTGTTGCATGGATCCTAATGTACAAAAAATGATTAGTTTCCGAAATTTGCTTCAAATTTTAAGTCAACATATATGTTTGCAGATACTTTTCACTTTTCATTTTTATTTTCCTCTGTGTAAATATTTGAACATTGAGCACAAAACTAATAATAATAATTTACATATATACAAAATAATTCGGTCACTATCTGCTATCTTACCTTTTGTTCCCAGAAAAGTAATTTGATATGTAATTTGCAGAAGTGGGTCAAAAACTATCCAATTTTAATGATCACATTCCCATTGAAAAATGTTTTTTATTAAAATACAATATATTTATTTTAACATTTTAAAATGCTTTTCAGTTGATAAATTTTAACTTACCAGTTTTATCTGAGCACGAAAACAAACTCCATCATATGCCAAGTACAGGTCGCCACCATAATTTCACATTTTACACTAATAATTCATTCATTAATTTTATTTATATTTTACAACATTTACACAATTCTAAAACTTTATTACGATGCACATAAGTTTGTAATGTACGAAAGTATTATTAATATTGTATCCATGAGAAAATATAGTATAAATTATAGGTATGCTTTTAAAATGAGTAAAACAAGAGCATTAACTTTATATAAAATGGGTGGAAGTTGATTACTTCATACAAATTACATGAATAGGAAAGAAATCGGATGGACTACAGGAAAGGGATAGAACATATAGAATAATTATGTGGAACGTAAGATTACAAGATCAGGAAGATGTCACATAACAGAGCACAGTATCAAGCAGGGTTGTGGAGTCAGTACTTCAAACCTTCGACTCTGACTCTTGTATTCTAATGTCAAGTATGATACCAATATAAATAGCAATTAATATTTAATGTTTTATATTAATAGATTTTTTATTGGTGTCTTTTTCTTAAATTTATTTCCAAAAAACTATTAAAAAATTAAATATTCCAATATAAAATTATTTTTAAATAGTTTTATTTAGCATTCTGTATATTTTTACTGACTCTGAATCAAGCAAAATATGATAATAGAACGTGAAGCATAAAGCTGTTTCGAGGAAATGTTGGATCTTCTTCATCAGTGCCAGCAAATCTAAAGTCAAAAAGATTGAAGATCAAATTGACAGAAATAGAAGAGCCAGAGAGGTATCCTATAATTAAAAGATGCGTTCACAATTATAAAACAAAAAACTGAAGAAGGATTCTGGATACTAGAAAGTCAGTCAAGCAACATAGGGTAAATTCTGAAAATAGGCCCCCACTCGTTTTTTTTCTAAGTACAAAATTGCGCCAAGTTGGCGCGTTGGCCGTGTTTTGAAATTGACTCCTCCCAACTGAAGTGACGTATATTCCCGTGTTTTAAAGTAGGCTCCTCCTACAATAGTGACGTCTTATTCTAGAGTTTTATAAACTGGAATTTTTAATAACTAAATTTAAGATAAACGAAATTAAATTTAATTAAAAACGAAACTTAGAAAAACGTTTGTACTTTAACTAAATTTAATAAAAACGAAACTTAGAAAAAAGTTTGTACTTTAACTAAATTTAATAAAAACGAAACTTAGAAAAAAGTTTGTACTTTAACTAAATTTAATAAAAAACGGAACTTAGAAAAAAGTTCTTAAGAAACCCATTTCAAAAACACGGAAAAATACAAGACAATTTCAAAACACGGGATTAACAAATAAAAAACTAACCTCATTCCTCGTCATCCTCCGAATCAGAGATATGTTCAAAATCACTTTTCTTTTCGGCATCGGCATCATTTGTATGGGGAGGAAAGATGGAAACGACGGCTTTCAAATATTCGTTCCAAGCTTTCTCCCCAATAGAATGCTCCTGGCTGCGCTTCCACATGTATTCATATAAATACGAATTAAAATGTTTTTTTACCTTTCTGCCTTTTACTTTTCTCTTGATTGCAGCCCAAGTTCCTTCAATGGAATTGGTATGCGCTCCTGTCTCGGGGTCTTTGAAATGGTAGCTGTGGTTTACTTTAAGGTGCATGAAGCCTTCATTATTAAGACAATCATACGCCTTCCAACAGTCCGATATAATCAATGTCCCCTTCTCAACATACTTCTCAATCACATTCAGCAAACATTTACTCGACCTGTTAGACACCTTCGCAAAAAAACATCTATTCGTTCCCCTTTCAACCCCCCCAAACACCCATTGTCCCTCTACCGGCTTTCCTCATTTTCAACATCCATTCGAACACGTTTTTTACAACATTCGCTCGAATCCATTTGCGGCTTACCAGATAACATTTAGAAACTCAGTCTGCAATCAACAAAAAAGTACTAAAAATTAACAATCTTCACCAATTAACACTTCTAACAATTAACACTTCAAGAGAAAACACTTCACACAAGCAGTTCAAGAAAAAACACTTCGTAAAAACAATGGAGTAAGATTTCAGAAACAGAAGTTCCAGAAATAACGCTACAATAATACACAAATTATCAGTACTACCACACCACGTGAAATAACGCTGCAATTAAAATTACTACTGCCTATTAAAATGCAGAATCCAAAGAATAAAAAGGCGCGAGCGCTGATTGGATGTCCGTGCGAGGGCTACCAGATTCGCGAAGTAGCCGAAATAAAATTGTAACCCACAAAATCGCGCCAGCTTCGCGCTGGATCGTACTTTGAAAAACGAGTGGGGGCCTATTCTCAGAATCACCCCAACATAGAACTAACACACAAGCTGGATTGTTCAAAGACATTACAAAAATGTCCCAACAAGATGAGACAAGACACAACCTGGTGAAAACAATTCCAAATGTCATTGAAGAGTTCCTTAAGGTATAAAACAAATATAAAGAAAAATGGTACAATTACAAGGCATCTAACAAGACAGTAAAAGAAAAAGTTACTGAACAAATCATTAGCTAAAATACTTAACTATTTCTGAATATGAAAGGTATAGAAAAGTCAAGATTATAAATTAACAAACATTTTTGTATAATACTAGTGGAAGAAAACTTAAAACGATAGACAGAATTTCTACAATGTTGAGCAGTCAGAGATTTATTTTCCCATTTTATGATATAGTTTTCATATTCCTTAATACATAAGTTAAGAGCATATTTAGTTTTGTCAATATATATCAAAGGTCATTCTTGGAAGAAATACTGCAAATACTCTAACTTGGAGACAGCAGTGCGGACCTAGCCTACCTCTCGGTTTACAGGTTTAGTTCCGCACCCCTGCGGACTTATGGACTCACATGTTTAACATGATCGTACTCCACGTGAACACAGCAGCAGTTTTTTTAGCAGCGGAAGGAATCGAACCCGGGTCTACCGAATGCAATTCCCGTGCGCTAACCAATGGGCTACCACGCCTGCAAATACCCTAACTATTTAAAATATCTGTAGGATTATTTAGATTGAAAAACTTGGGCATACTAGATGGAGAAAATGCTTGTGTTTACTAACAGACATGTAAGAAGAAAAAAAAATTCTGTGGAAGATCCACAATTTCTGGATGAAAACATAGCACATTTTTTAAAATAAAATGCATTTATAATTGATCAATATATTTTTGAGATATGTATGCATCTCACAATACATTTAAAAATATATTAATTGAAAAAAGCCTGTTCTTTCAAGAAGTGGCTTAAAAAATATATATATAAAGAACCTACATTATTTTTTTAGTGCGGAGGGGGGGGGGTCTTCTGAACTATATCGCTGGGTATAAGCACAATATTGCTGCAATTAAATTTTCTGTGGATTTTAGTAATCTGCCAGCTCAACTTGAAAAATGATAGTAAAATATTTTTCAGAAACATGTTCATATAAAGATTTAGAAAAATTTTGATTAACTTGAACAACAATTGTAGGAGAGAAACTGTTTTAATAGTAACAGCATTTAGATACTAAGATTGAGCAAATCCATTGTAGAACAAATGTTTAAAATGCAATGTGAAAACATATCAAGAGCCAACAATTTTAGTTTGGCAGAATGGCAGAAATTTTTATTTACAACGGTAATTGATACAAGTTTATGAAAAACCATAGGAAATTATTTTTGCATATAAATTTAAAGATCTTGAGTAGAATATTTATATTTCCTAGCTCAAACGTCTCAATACATTGTTTTCTTCATCATTCTAGGAAAATACTGGAACCATTGTGGGGTTGAACCCCACTTTTGGAGTCAATTTTGTCTTCCTGCATTAATCTACCAAGTATATTGTACCGTGTCAATTAACAAGTCTTGAATTAATTCACTTTTGACAGTCTATGAGGTAAGTCTGTTCCTTATCGTATCAAAAATAAGCTGTTGGGAGTTCTTGAAATATCAGCTTTCCTAGCTGATGTCCTTTGTCTTAGAAACGATAAAACAATAAAATATTTTTAATTAAAACTTATCCGACCATGTTAGTTATACATATGAATAGGTACATTAATTTAAACCCTAATTCTGGACTGGATAGGAAGTCATATTTTATACTCCATATTTTTATTACTCGTTATTGACTTAATTCAAATGGCAATAGCTTAAAGGTAGGCTACTCTAAATTCAATTTAAATTGTAAAAGCTATACTCACACTAAATAAAAAAATTTAAGTAATTCAATATTTGTATACCATAGTTACCCCTTTTCTATGGTTTCAGTCAATCACAATCAAAAAATCATAAATGGAAAATTTCGGAAATAAGCAATTCATAAAATGTAAATTACACACCAGTGATTGGAAATCATCAGTATTGTTGACACAATAACATTTACTAAAACTGCAGTGAATGAATTAAAACTAGTAACATTAAATGCCCGCAGGAAGACCTTATGACTTTAAAGGTTTCTCAGGGATCAGTGGAAAAGTTGAGAAAATCATTTATGTAGTCACAAGTTGGTAGAAAAGGTTTTTCTAACATTCTTGATTAAGAAGTGAAAGAATATATTGAAGACCATCAAGATGTGGTAACAAATGCAGAATTGAAAGAACTTGTTAAGTCAAAAGTATCCTGTCTATGAAGGTAAAGAAATTGAAGCATAACTAGCAGTGTCGACTTCACTAAAATCAACTATCGAGAATCCTCAACCATTGACAAGGTCTGTTCCTTACATCCAATCACCAACATTGTCATGTCTTGATAATTCAGGATCTCCCAAAGCAAATGATTCTCAATAATAGCCTAACCTTGCATCACAATGCCTACATTATTTTTCTCATTCCATCAAATATGCATTGTATCATTATCACCAGAACAAGGATTAGTCTAAAACTGTACAATAAGCTATATTGGGAGGGGGAGATCACATTCACAACTTTTATTACAGTATATTATTATACTTGTTCTTTTTTATTATTAGTTATTGTTGTTTATCTTATACAGTGTCTAATTTATAAATTTAACTTTCTCATAGAAAATAGAACGGTTTCTCATATGTGAAGGAAAAAATATAGTATAATATTGGGTTTGGTACTATCCATGGTTTCAAGCATCCACTAGGGATCTTGAAACATATTTTCCTGCTGGGGAAACCTACTGTAATTTCGTTTAAAACTTTTAACTATAATTTTTTGTGAAATTGCACATTCTTGTCCCCAAGAATGGGCGACAATGTTCGAAGAATAATCTTTTTCTTCCACTCGATTGTGACAGCAGCCACATTAAATTCTAGAATAATATCACAAAGAATTTTGTTTAAAATTTTACCACTTTACAATAGTTAAGGAAAGTGAAAAACACAATTTTGTTCATTTTTGATGCCTATATTTATTATCCCTCAACTGTGTCATGCATTTAATTATTGTTAATATGGATGAAAATTCAAAAGTAATATGTCTTGTGTTAGCATAAGCGTGTTTTGCATGTACATTTTATTTTCAAATGTTTCGATTTCTGTGCAGAATAAAAATATACACAAACATCAACTGTTTCTTGCGGAATGGCACACAGCCAATTCGCGGTTACCTTACACCTTTCTGGTAGGTTGGACAGTCTGGGAAGTAATATGGCAACACTGCTTGCTGTTTGGTCTTGCATTTAGTTTCAGTTAGGCATACAAACCCCCTAATGGCAGATTGCCTTTACTTCGCTGACCATTGGGTGAGGGTGAAGCATCATCGTCATAGTTTCAGTTCTATTTAATTAGTTTAGTTAGTTTTTATTTTAAATTAACAATAATTATTTTCGGATAAAGTTAGTGATACTCCAAATATTATGAAGAGTAGACGTCCTCCAACCTGGGACTTCTAAAGAATTCAGATTATTATGTAAAAAAAAATCAGTTGTGCTGATAGCAGTGGTTGAGAGAGCATCCTACATTTTTTTTTCCATAAAGCAAGTTCCAAGCAGATTAGAAAAGTAATACTTCCACAATTACAACCAAATTTTCTACAAATCGGAATGCTGATAAAGTAGTAGAGAGCGCATCTGAAACGACAAATTTCATTCAGAAAAGTGACGCCAAATATTATGTAAAGAGGAATGCAGAAAACGGTGCAACTGAATTATCGAATGAAGATGAGGTTGAATTTTTCTATAGGAGAAAATGCAGTGAATTTGAAAAAGAATGCTGAAATTGAAAACGATGTAAAAAGAATGCTGAAAATGATGTAGAAAAGAATACTTAAAATGAAAACGATATAAAAGAAAATATTGACGTTGGACTTGAATTTTCTGATGATGAGGTGATGATGAGGTTCTGATAATGAGGTGATGAAGAAAATATAGGTAAGAAAATATCTATATATTTCTGATGAAGAAAATATAGATGATATGTTGTTAATTACAGAAAACAGTAAAAAAAGAAAAGCTTATTTCATAAAAACATATTATGAAAGACAGTATAACTGGTTTTACTAGTCTAGCAGCTTCAGGCTTTTTATGTAAAATATGTTCCATTGGGTACAGTGGTAATAAGCCTTGAACAAGTGTTGGTGTGAGTTTTAAGGGAGGTCATCCTACCAGAACTATAAAGAAGCTTGAAAATAGTAATAGACATAAACAATCTGTTGCCTTTCCAAAGGATGCCGACAAACAAGAAATTGCTAAAAAAATACTGAAGGCACAGAGGCTGTGAAACAATCAAAAACAAATTTCAATAGAAGGTTATTTATTAAGCAAATGTGTCAAAATCTTATACTTCATGGTTAAAAAACAGTGGGCGGTATTTGAAAACTTTGGATCAGTTGTAAGATTTTTAGGTGAAAATTTAGAGGATAAAGAAATTACACAGTATTTAAATACATATGGGTAAAATGCAACTCATTTATTAAGCATATCTGTTGACAATATCTTATATTCCATTTCTACTTACATTGAACAAAAAACCTTAACTGAATTATCATGTTCAGAATTTTGTGCAATTTTGGCTGACGAGTCGATTGATGAATCTCAACGTGATCAGCTAGGTATAATAGTACGTTACCAAATGTAGGGTGATGAGAATGTTAAAGAAAAGTACCTTGGACTTGTACACTTAACTACTACCACAACGGCCCTACCGTGCAGAAAACACCGGTTCTCGTTAGATCACCGATGTCAAATAGCATCGGGCGCGGTTATTACTTGGGTGGGTGACCACCTGGGAACACCTTGTGCTGTTGGCACATTTCCGGCGCTGTAGCCCGGTGGTTTGCATGCTGCCACAACTGCCTCCGTGTTCATGCGGAGTACGATCACGTTAAACATGTGGGTCCGTAAGTCCTTCCGAGAGGTTGGTGGTAGGGAAGGAGGGTACAGTCCCTGTGGATGCCTCCCCACTGGGTTCCGGTCTAAATTGAGTGGCACTTCCCGGCCGTCCAAACAGTCACCTTACACCTTTCTAGTAGGTCGGACGGTCTGGGTCTCAACAACAACAACTTAACTACTATCAATGCTGAAGAAATTATGAGTGCTATTGAGAAAACAACTGTAGCAAAAAATGTTAAGCTGTTCAATTGTTTATTTATAGTTTTAGAGGGAACCAATGTAATGAGCGGAGAGCTTTCAGGTGTTCAACATCGAATTAAACTGTTGGAAAAAATCAATATATCGCAATTCACGTTCCCGTGAACGGGCGTTTATGCAAATTTAATATGAACGACTCTTTCCGTTCACCGGCGTGAACCATGACGTTTTTCAACATGAAGTTTCATGCAAATCAGTTCTCAATGCGTACGCATCTGATTTGCATATCCGGGGGCGTTTCGGGAAGTGTCCATTCTCGGATATATAGGGCAGAGTTTTCTTGAAGCAATCAGACGACTTCAGCAGACGACTCAATCAGAAGACTTAATCCGATCACGACGATCGATTAGACACATATGCTGATAGTCTGATGCAGGCAGACAGAAATGCTTTAGGCAGAAGCACTGTGGGATATCGTTTGACGACTGTTTTTAGTCGAGACGGATGCAGATGTGGTCAGTTTAGACCAGCATGTATTGAACGTTAAATTTACTTACAAACGTTCGGAAGTCACTTTAAATATTTTTCTGATGTCTTATCCTTTGGTTTTCCTTTGCCAAGTGTGATACCTTCGATGGTGGCTGGAAATACACACAAGTGATAGAGGTAGTATAGTTACTTACTACCAATGCTTCAAGGAATCTCTGTCTGATTATTTACAACTGCAAACTTTTTGTACATAGTATATTTTGAAGTTTTGTGGCATGGAAAATTACCTGGAATGTGTAATTTGCCTAGTTATGTTTCTCACGAAATAAAGAGAACAATGTTTTTCTTGGAAACTGGATCTGTGTACTTTTATGACCCAGCCAACACTTATTGACTCTATGCCAGTGCGTACTTTGCTGTTCATCTTCAAATTTTTAAATTTTCCAACAAGAAACAACATTTACTTCATTGTATCTACGTAAATTGTAGAAACCACAGATTAGCTTTAGTATTCGTTCACTTATTAAAGAAATATGACAATCAATCTTCAATCAGTTGACTCACTTTTAGTTTTGTGGAAAATGTTCCATTATAGCCCAAAGAAGGGTGAAATTTTTAAAGAAATTCAAGGAAACGTATACAATTTAAACATGCTAAAAATGATTAAAATGTCCACCTCTCGCTGGCTTTCACATGGACGGACTTGTGAAAGAATCTCCTCACGATATGAACAACTAGTTGAAACGTTAGATTCTTTGTTTGTTGAAACAAGGGAACATGAACTTAGAGGGTTACGCCAAATTCTAATCACTTACATATCTCCTCAAATAATACCTTCATGCCGAGTTTCACGGCTGTAGCTCAATTTCTTATGGGTGCATATATTTTTTGCAACAAAGTGTATTTGTTTATGCAATAATAAAGTAATAAGCATTCACTCTTACATAGTTAGGCATAATTTATAACCTTTAAGCTGCACATGTTGAGATTGTGACATCACATTCATCATTCAATGCTAGCATGTGGTTGGATGTTTCTGGAGGATGGAGGCCTAACTTGAGCGTTCTTTTCCAAATAAGTTTGTGGAATACATGTTACAGCTCGATATGTTATTTTTCTTATTGATCATATTCTGTTGTCTCTTTTTAATGAATTTTATATAATCTTTTTTTTACATAAATTTTGAATTTCGATTTCCAAATAACAAACTCGGTAAAAACTAGGCGAGCCATTATATTGTTGGATTGCGTGGCAAAAATATCAGAAGTTGAAAAGCTGAAAATTTTGGAACTGGTAATTTCAAAAACGAAGAACAATTTAATAAAAATATTATCTCCTACTTACTACAGCACAATGAAACCATTGTTTTGTGGGTGCTATTTTCACAAGTAAATCAGAGGCAATCATATACCAGAACATCTACTGACACAACCTACTGGACGATCTCACACAGCAACCTGAGCAGACTATGTCATTATCTTTCATTATCAACAATGCCCTCATAACTATGTGATTTGGTTGGCTGTGATAGTTCGTCGTTCACACATTTGCCGATGCTTCTTATTCTTTTTTTTTTATTATTATTCGACTTATATACAAGTTTACAGTTTTAATCAAATTTCTTACATTACAATTACATATTCGACTTGGCTTATATACTGATTGGATTATATTCAGAAATATACAGTAGTTACTTGGGATACAACAAATAGCTATTTGCCAAATACTGAATTTATTATCTGAAAGAGAACCATAATCAGCAAATCATATGCATCTCTTTTGCATGTCCCATTAAAATATGTATTAATTACTTTTAAAAGCCCAGTATTAATAAATTTTAATTTGTTTTTAACATATGTTTATACTGAACAAAAGTATTCAGTCTAAGAAATAGTCAAATACCTTATTAGAAAGTACTCAGTAGTAAAGCTTTTAAGAATATAATTTATTTCATAAGACATTTTTGTAATTAAAGCTTAATTTTTTTTTCTTTAGTAAATTTAACTTTTTAAAAAAAAATTGTATAAATGTGTGCATCTTTACTGAGGATATTAAAAGAAATAAATGTTATTATAAATGTAATACTACACGAATACAATAACATCAAGATGTAAAAAATAAATACATTTGATCTACACAAAGAAAATAAAAATATAAGCAGAAATTTTTTTTAAAGTAAACATGTAATAATTTCTATATATGTCTTACTTCAACTGTCTAAGAAAGAATTAAAATTGTTTTTCTATTATACCAAACAAAATTTGAACTTATTTTCAAGCTAAAATACTTTGTCTGACAACTGCGTTATTTTTTTTAAGCTCTACATATGTCTTGAGAAAAATCCTTGATGTTTAAACAAACAATACTCAAACCTATCTGTAACATAAATTAATTGTTTAATAATCTTTAACAAATATAATTGCTTCATTTTTAAAGATATTTATGTCTCTTGTTTTCTTAGAAACACCGTGAAAGTAACATAAAAAGGATGATGGTGGAGCTATGGAACTGATAGAATTATCATATGGCGCCTAGGATACAGCAAAGTGCGCTGATGGTGGATCCTGTGAGCTGTCAGTAGTAATCAGAGGCCCTACTGTATAGCAGTTTGTCTGCAACACTTGCTGAGTTTCAACATGGAAAGCAACACAGTCTTGGAGTTCATTGTAGCTGGTGATGAAATCTGGTGCATAGTATGGTTACAAATCCATAGCATGGTTACAAATCATGCAATGACAGCATTTGACCTCTCCATGTCCAAAGAAATTCAATAGGCTATGATAGCATATATTCAATATGGTGGCAGTTTGACCACAATGGTGTTGTAAAGAACATGTGTTGAACACCCACTTCTTGTGCAGAACAGATTGCAAGCCTTTAAAACTGAGACTGAAGCAACCGTAGATCTCTCTTCAGAACTCTCTCCTTGCAATTTTTACTTCTTCAGTCTATTGAAAAAGACATGAAAAGGACATTGCTTCTAGTTGAATAATGATATGAAGCATGCTGTATTGGATTTTTGAATACAGCAAATTTCTACTGCAATGATGTCTCCAACCTTGCTCGTCAATAAAACAATTGTCTTAAAATCTATGGAACTTACTTCTAAATATCTTTAACTGATATCAACTTACAGATTCCAAACAGAAACTCATTGATCATGCTTTAAAAATAAAAAATATATGGTTTGCTATTCATCTTAAAGTATATTTTTGAATAAAAGTTATTTCTCTTTTTTAAGCATATTTTAGATGTTTTTCAATTTTAGTATAAAGTTTTGTGATATTTTTAAATAAAATATCTGTTTCAGAGTCTTGTGTGGAGTTCGAAACCTTATTATTATTTTTAACTCAAACCTTAAATCTTGCTATAATTTTCATGTATACAAGAGTGAAAAATTACAGTCATTAATGTCTGAAGAATTACTTTAATAAAAATTTTAATTTTGTTTATTCCAAGAAACATTATTTGTTTTTGTTGAAGCTGTTTCGTGATGGAAATAGAATACATAAATTGCTTCTTAAATTAGGGTAGTCTTTTAATATATCTATGTCTCATATACAAACATTGTTCTTTAATTATTGAGAATAATATGTTCTTACAAAATATCACAAAAATATGAGCCTAACAATTTATGGTTCCCAAAATGGTAGCAGTACAGTTAAGGTGTTTGAATAAAAAAAAGTTGGGAATATCTTATGATGTTGACTTCTCCAAAAGCTGCATTGAGCTAACACGCTCAACAAAAATGGCATCATTCCAAAATACAATTTATATATGGAAAATAAATCCCCAAATCCAAAATTGGTTTTATGCAATTATCACCTTATGTCATTTTGAATAAACTTTCCACAAGTACGCACTTTAAGCAGAGAACGAATGTTTAATTTTATTTCAGAGTATATTGTTTTTTCTCATTTTATATTCAAAGTAAATATAACAAGAGATTTGATTTTATGTTACTCTATTATAAACTGAAAAATTAAAGTAAATTAATTTCTGATAAAACTTGTTCCATTTAAATGGTGTCGAAAGCCCAGAACTATCGACTCGTCTGAAGTCATGAGCAGCAGAATGGTAGTTCGGGCCATTTAAATGGTGTATAAAGTGTATGTGCGATAACAGGATTCTTAGTTGAGTCTTGTTAGTGGACAAATCTAAATATACTGTATTGTTTAAAATAGACAATTAACAGTTATCAAAAATTTCAGTTACATGTAAATAAAGAATATATATATAATTTGTAAAATATTTTTAAAACTACTACTTTCATTTCTTTTTAAAAAGCTGTTATAATGTCTTTATTTGTTAATTACTCAAAATTTTATGAAATACAACTTAAAATTATCTTATTTACAAAGTTAAAATGAAACTGATATTTTTTTATTTAGCCTTCTGTTGTCAGGATTATAAAATCTATGTCTGATCACATGGCTAAATACAGATCAAACATTGAAATAAATTTTCAATAGCATCGATAGCTAAAACATCTCGCCTCAATCTATCTAGTTCAGAAGTAGATTTTAAAATGGAACTAGAGAAAGAAGAAAAACATTTATATACTGTTGCAGTTTTTTTTTTTTTTTGTGGAGGGGGGGGGGATCAAGTCTTTACACCAGTGCTTAAGAAAAATGTAGACAACAAAGAGGAATGATTATTTAACTTTTACAGTTTTCCATTTTACCTGAAGTGATTTTATTTAGGTAAATGCAATCTAATAAGATTGGAAGATCCACACTCCTAAAGGTATACACTTTTAAAATCTTAAATTTGGAAAAAAAAGATATGTTAATTTTTCTTTATATGAAAAAGTCAACAGTGTTAACACTAGTATATTAATTAAATTGCATGTGAATAATGTTCTAATTTGAAACTTGGAACATATGCTCCTACAAGGTAAAGCTTGAAATCACCAGGAAGCAAATCAACGAAACTGAAAAATAATGTGCAGAATTCAGTAACAAACATGTAATAGAATATGTAAATATTTTCCAACGAAAAAACACAAGATGTGTTTCGTAAATAACATTTAAAATGTAATTTTTAGTGGATTTTTCTTCTAGAATTTGAAATGCTATTTAACAGAGCATAAAAGTTATTTAAAATGGTTTGTTTTGCATAAAAATATTTGCTTATTCGTTACATTACTCAGTTTAGCATGCTACTCGTACATTAAGAGGATAGTTTCCTTTCAACTGTTGGTTTCAGTTTTTCCATGGTAACATATGGAATATAGTACTAAATATCATTTAGTTTTTAGGATATGTCCTGTTGTTTTTTGCAAGGCATAAATTCTAAAAAGAGGAAAATTTGTGCTTTATTAAAACATTGATAAAATAATTAGAGAAGTGTTTCTAAAATTTTTGTAAAATTAATGCTGCTCAGAAATATTAGAAATACATCTAGTTACTCTATCGAATTTCTCAACATCTGTCCTTGCAAATAATAGCAGCGAAAAATCCCCAAAACTGACATAGCCCGAGGTTTAATCCCCCCCCCCCCCATATTCTAGCATGGAAAAACTGAAACAAAAGATTGAAGGAAATATATCCTTTTAATGCATTCTCTATGTTACGATTCATAATCGTTTCTTTTGAGTTATATTTCGTTACATATTCGCTTTATTTTCGTTAGCATTCGTTACATACTCGTTTTTTTTTGCGTAAACTTTCGATACATTTTCGTTTGTTTTGCGTCCATTTCGTTATATTTTCGTTTGTTTTGCGTCCATTTCGTTATATTTTCGTTTGTTTTGCGTCCGTTTCGTTACATTTCCGTTTCTATATTTCGTTACATATTCGCTCTATTTGCGTTAACTTTCGTTATATTTTCGTTTTTTTTCCGTCCGCTCCGTTACATTTTTATTTCTTTTGCGATACATATCGTTATCATATAAATCTCCATGCAAAAGTAATGTGTGAAAAACGAAAAAGTAACGTTTTAAAAATTGGTTGCAAAATAGTGGAAGCGCCGAGACATCTTTTCGTTTTTATTTCGTTACATATTCAACGAAATAAAAACGAAACTGGGTTCCGATTTTTCAACGAATTAAAAACGGAAGTGTGCTAGTTGGGGCTTCATTTCTGAAATTTTAAGCTATTTGTATTCTGCCGAAGAGTTATTTTTGTATTTTTGTATATATATATATATATATATATATATATATATATATATATATATAGATATATATATATATATGATATCAAAATACAAAAATCATTCAAATATAATTTACTAATTGGTAGAACTATTTACAATTACAATGAAGTTTCCAGGACAGTAAACTCCGATGATCTTACATCATGTGTATGCAGCAATCAAAATCTTGCCCCTTATGTCAACTCCACTCATGGTCACATTATTACTGGGGATCTCAGTATAGTTCAGGATGATATACTTAGGGATATTATGAATAAAGGGTCTAAATTTCGCATTCCATTCTGCCATCCCCCTAAACAACTTCTTCAGTCTCTATCATTTGATTTTGATAAATTCATATATCAACTTGCTTGTTCACATTCTATTCCTATTGAAGCATTCAATCTATGGAAGTATACTACCTTACATCTACTTAAAAATGTTATTATAAACATTAAATTATCGAAGCCTAGGTATCCTTATAAACAACTCCTATCTGCTATTAAAGAACTACAACAACATTTTGTCATAACTTATGTAGATAAAGCTTCTAATAATTATGCCATCATTTGTAAAAAATATTATGTTTCTCTGTTACAGAATTACTTAAAAAATAATCAAATTTTTAAACCCATTAATAATCAGTCTATCCAAATCGAAACTAAAATGCTAAAATTATATACACAATTAAATATTAATTGTAAGTTTTTTAAATTTCCTTATGTTATTTTGGTTCCTAAATTCCACAAATCACCTCTCAGTTTTAGAACAGTCACTTGTGGACATAATACCTTTACCACTACAGCTAGTAAGTACTTGCTTAACTGTTTAAATCGAATTAATGAATCTCTTAAATTCAGGAATTCAGGATATTTCATTTTGAACAATAGTTTTGATTTAGTTAATCACCTTAGCAAGTTTAAACAAATTCTTGGTTTCCAAACCTTTGATTTTAAAGACTTATTTAATAATATTGTCATTAAAGATTTACATAAAGTTATTATCTCTCGATATCATGACTATATATCTTCCAATCATGTTGCTTTTAATGTCAAAAATTTTCCTATGCTCTTGCACTTTGTGTTATACAACAATTATATTATCCAAGGTGATAACATTTATTTACAAACATCTGGTGTACCACAAGGTGGTTGTAGTAGTAGTATACTCGCTAACTTATATCTTTATTATTATGAATGTCATTTTAACTCTAATTCATATATTATATATAGATATGTTGACGACTTAATTTGTATTATCATTGATGATTCCTATCCCATTAATATTGATTTTTACCCGACTAACCTAGAATTAATTCCTAATGAGCCTTGCGTTAGTCAAACTGTTAATTTTTAGACCTAAATTTAGATACCCTCAATAATCATGTAATCACCAATCTATATGATAAAAAAGATTCTTACAACTTCACTATCATAAAGCTGCTATCATATCAATCTTGTAATTCTATTCAATTGTTTAGAAACATCATTTTAAACCAGCTATTTCGAATACATCGACTTTCTGATCCTCAGTTTCACTTTCTCCACATCGATAATCTTAAACGCATTTGTCAAAATTACCAATATCCGGAAGTATTTGTAAATAATATTATTAATAATTTCAAATATTCCACGTAATAATTTTACACATGCATTATTTATCTTTGATTGGTTAACTCATTTTTGAAAATTCACCCATTCTTATAACCTCACTTACCACTTGGCCTGAGTCTAATACTGTTTACTATTTTCGAATGTCTATTTTCCACCTGTCCTGAGTCCTATACTGATTACTATTTTTGAAAGTCTCCATACATATTATGTATCGTTCAAATGTATTCATTCCGGTGCCCACTCGCATTGACGAAGTGAGGTGAAATGCTCAGTCACTAGTTTGTCTTACACGTGGTGCTATGCTTGTGATTTCATATTTCTGTTCGAGGAGGTATTGTTTTTCAGATTTGTATAATTCAATTGATTTATTTTTCTCCTTCCACTAGCCAGTAGACAGTTCCAATGGTGTCTATAGTTAAATACTATCGCCATTGTCAGAAACTGGCTATTCTATCGGTTTTAATTCGAATTGTATGGCTGTCTTGATGAGAATGCAATTTCGAACTAACCGCCATTTTTTGTGTAGTTTCAATTGATTGTTCTCTATTCTTAATCTCTTATCTTGAGCTGATTATTATTGCCTATTCTTATTTTTGCCGATTTTTATTTTTATTTACTTTTATATACTTTTAATTGTGATTTTTGAATCCTAATATTCTTCTCATCCCCCTTTCCATTGTAGTGATATGTTACCTTCTATCTTTATCCTTAGTCTTGGCCTATAGTTACTCATTTGTAACAGATATGCTAGAGATGGTTTTTTTTGTACATACAGTAGTTTATGCATAATTTTCGATTAAAATCCTTCAATTTTTATTTATATATATACTCGTATATATATATATATTACATATATGTATGTTACCGCTAAAGTGCAGAAATCCAGTTATTCTACAGATTATCTAGGTAATGTGCAGATTAACTACTGTCCTACCGCCACGAGAAAGTCTCTAAACAGGGTTGCCGCAAGTAGAGGAGTCTAAGAAAGGAGGGAGAAAGGTTTAAAATCAATTGCAACATTTGGCAAATCAAGCGCACTTCGTTCAGTGAAGAATCCGTTTCGTTTATTAAAATGTACTAAATGAAAATAGTAGATGTTTTTTATCCGACAGTTAAACAAAATTTTCCTATCAAATGACATTAAATTATAAATTAACTTGAAAATTTCTCGTCATTTAAACTTAGAGAATAATTTGTTATTATAGGCGACAGCGGCTACGGGAAGCCGTCAATCTATTAGAATAAAGTAGTTTTAGATATTTTCTTTTAGGTTCGGCGATTTTAGGAAAGAAAAGCTTACAATTTTAAACTAGAATTTATATCATTTTGTTTAAAACTAAATTTCGAATTAAATGAAAACTATTACTGTTTTCAATCAGCAAGTTACACAATTATTAGCCAGCAAAAAGGAAAAAAGAAATGATAAATAAGCAAAATTATGACTTTAAAATATTCATTCCTTTCATATTTTTCAATCAATTATAAAATATTCATTCACATTCATTGGAATAACTATTATCTACTATGTCCGAATCACTTGAAATGTTTTTACTTGAAGAAGAGTCTGAATCGCTATCCGACAGATTTATCACTAATTTCTTCACAATATCTTCTATCAGTCCATCTTTCTTCCAATAAATATTCTCTATTTTTTCAATGTGTTCACAGTGTTTTTTCCATTCATTTTGTGTTACTTTAATATTAGCTTCTTTAAGCAATAATTGTAAATTGTTCAAATAGATAAAATACTTATCTCAGTGTCATTAAGCGATTTCCCCTCACGTTCTTTCTTTTTAACTGATGACGCTAAAACCTCTGTCGCTCCGCAGTTTTCTTCATTGCATTTGAAATTGGTATTTTTAGATAATTTTCGGTTTTTCCTCTTCAAAAAATGCCGTAATATTGTGAACTATTGCACATGCTTGCGAATGCAAAGTCTTTCCACTTTTAAATGTAGTCATGTTTCAACTAGACAAATCCACAAAGTGTGCAACACAGTACAAGTTACTTCACAGCTTTAAGGCGGATTTAAACCGATCCGAAAAGTTACCTTTTTCCGATAGATGGCTCTGAATATCGCAGGTTTGGCGAGATCTGACCCTGCGCCAAACAGCGATTATCGTTCAATTTGCGGTAGCCCTTATTTCACTTCCGGATTAATCCAGAAACCGGATGTTATGAAATGCATTCAATCTCAAAGACAGAGCCTGTTTTTCTCGGCTAATAAATTCAAATAATGGACTACTATACATAAAAGTATGTAGAAACTTTCTTTCTATAAAATTTCATGTTTATATTGTATGTTCTTACGTATCAGTACAAATCTTAAAATCTTATATGCGTATTGTTACTGTAATAAATATTGATATATAAATAATGAGTGTTGATGGGAAACTGACGAGTTAATTCATATATTGCTGTTGAAGTATATTTGAAATTTTAACACTTTAAATGGATTTGCTTGTCGTGCCTATCATCTGCACTCTTAAGCATTTCATATTTTATTAGCTCTATTTCTATTGCTCATGGGTTAGCAAAATTCATTGTACCTGCATTGGTAATGTTTTATATGCGTTCATAATGATGTGCTTATTGTTTTATGCTTAATTCTAAACTATTTCAGGAAACAGGAATAAATTGGTTTCTGGTGAAACTGAGAGATTCCTATTTATTGTTATTGGAGTGTATTTGAAATTTCAGCAATTTAAATATTTTGCCTTTTCTACCTATGATGTATGTTCTTAACTATTTGTGGAGCTACTTTGTATGTTGTTTATATTCTCTTAATAACATAACAAGCCAAATTCTAAGAAATGAATACTTCATCATCATTTTATAAGGAAGTTGCTTTACTCATCTTGAACCAAAAGGTGAATAGTAGAAACCACTTCCTTATTGTGGCCCTGCATCAGTGCTATTAAAACACACAGACTTAAATGAAAATAGAACAAAATGAAAGTTGATATTGACAATTTCATCCCTTTCCTTATTTCCTGTAAACCGAGTGTTGGTGAGCATTGAAATTTTTTTCTGTTTGATTGGAAATTCAACTGTGTGCATTTTAAATTCAATATATTAGCGGAGTCATAACAGTAAATATAATGTTCAACAGTAATTGTATTAGGGATCTATGTTCCCTGCTCTCTATACATAACCCATATATGTGCGCACAGGGGTTAAACAGGTATATTAAAATCTTTAACAATTTTACTAAAATCTAAAATTATTTTAGAATTTTCCTATTTTTTTTATCCAAAGTGCTAGTCTTGATTTTTTTAATATTAAAGTGAAATAGATATAAATGTTTATCAATTACTATAGAATTATCTTTAAAATATAAATCACACTAAAATCTCAAATGTAAAATCATACTAATATGGTAATATCATTTCAACCATGAATAGCAGGTGCTAATTATCAAATATAAATAGAATCATAAACTAATTTAATATTCCAGAAACCCTAATGCCAAATTCTATAGAAAATTGGATTCCCTTCAGAAAATTACCAGATGCATATTATCTCTAACATTAATCATAATTTGCTATCTTCACAGCTCAAAGTACACGTCTCTATCCCTAGTCCCTATTCTTTACCATTGACCAATTTTAACTAATAATAAGATATGCAAATTTAAAAAATTTCACATCCTTTTCACTTTAATGCACAATAGAAATTCCTTTCACTCAAAATGCTCATGCTATCCAGAATCCTAGGACTAATGTTGTGTTTATGATTTTTAATATTTTAGTTAAAATGGCATGTTTTAACAAGATTTCTTTTGGGAAAATGCTAAATAAAACTGGCACAGTTAAGACATTGTGTACACATCAAAGTTAAGGTGGCTTTAGAAACACCCACTACCAACCAAGTCACCTTTTGTCAACAGATGATGCTGAATATTGCAGGTTTGATGAAATGTGGCAAAAGGCGATTGTTTAATTTGCAGTAGCACTCTTCACTTCTTCCGGCCACACATCTTGCTACCATAAGCTTTCGGGTTCGTCGTGTGGTCTGGGTTTTCAACTCTTCACTTCTAATTTAATTCTGAACAAAATCCGATATTAGGGGGATAATCAAAATCAACACACAAAATTTTTTCTCCGAGAAGTACTCAGCTTTATTTCAACATGTTTCCGAGTGTTTTTAAATTATATTGTATATTAATGGTAGGGTATGGCATGAAATATAGGATAACTATAGGTTTCGAAGAAGCAATTGCCTAATAAAAAAAGTAAGTTTTATCTTTTTCTTTCTTATTGATAATATTTGATGTTTACATTATATGCAAATTATCTTAGAGCCCATAGAAATAAAGTAAAATGTTGTATAACAACATTTTACATGTTCTTATAATAGTATTGAATATTAGTACAAGATCTGATGCAAAACTGACAAGTTGATTTCTTTGAAGTGTATTTGAAATTTCAACACTTTAAATATATTTACTTGTTGTACCTATTTTACCTATTGTTTTTAAGCATTGTTTGTTAAGTTTTGTATATTTTAAGAGCTTTTATTTTCTAATGCACATGAGGTAGGTAAATTCCAGTATTTGACCTAAATAATATTTTGTTTATTTTTTATGCTCAATTCTAAACTGTTTCCGACAACAAAAGTTAATAGGTTCATACAAAAATGTCAAATATTTTTTGTTGTTTAAGTTTATTCAGCATTTTAAATATGTTTGCTTGTATGTCTGCATTTTTTCAAGCTACTTCCTATAGTTAGCTTTGTATATTATATTTTGTCTTGATAATATAAGTGAACAAATGGAAATTCTGTAAAATAAAATCTTTGACCATCATCATTCTATGAAAGCATAGCCGGACTCAAGGGATTATTTCCGATAAATTTGCTCAATGAATATCACAAGTTTTTACTAATTGAAATGCAGCTGTTTATTTGGTTATACATTTTTTATGTAATAAAATAGCAGAGTTTTAACAGTAAATGTAATAAGAATATACCAATAAAATAAGAAATTTGTCAAAATACAGCATACATTACATTTTAGTAGTCAACTGGCTAAAATTTAATGTATGCTGTATTATAAAGTTTATATTTTGTTTTTTACTGCATAGTTTTGAAGTAATTTTGACAGAAAATGTAATAATCGACACACTGTATATTAGGGACCTATGTTCCTTACGCACTATGCATAACCCTATTTTTTTGTACTTCAAAATTTAAGCGAAAGCTCTATATCTTTGTATTCTCAACAGATTTGGCTAAAGCAGATTACCATATCTTGGTTGTAATGAAGGTCTGGGGTGGGGGGATTATGCTTTTTTCCAGTTGTGAACCATGGAATTTACTTTTCACTTCAACAATAAATGTTAAGGAAACTCTCCCTTAAACTTGAAAATTCAAATGTTCATTTAGTGGCAAGCGCCCAATAGGCAGTTTTAGTTTAGTAGCCACTGTATCACAATTTTTTTGTAAAATCAGTAAGTGTGGTTACATATACTTAATATATATATATATATAGGTATGAGGGATAAGAATTGGGGAAATAATAAACAGTTATCAAACTTTTGGACAGTTTTCTGATTAAAACAGAATAGAAGAGGGGTGATGTGGCCTAAAGTTGTTTCATTTAATCACCACAGTGCATTGTGTAATCAACCTGTGGTAACTGGCTAGTTCCTATTTTCAGGGTTATTCTAGGATAATATTGTAAACTTGCATTTTAATTTTTATAAAATTTCTCATACCCAAAAAAATTTCTCATACTCAAATCACAGAATGCGAGAGTCTAGCATTGACCCCAGTACAAAGCGAAATGCGACTTTCGTCGGTTCTATCTACGCCAAATCGACAAAAGCGCTTCTCGTCACACATAAAATGCAGTGGAATAACCTGTTTCCATAGCGACCGCCACCAAAACGTCTGTTGTCTGGGGACTTTCTCGTGGCGGTAGGACAGTAGGGTGATCCGTTAAAGTGCCGAAAATTGTTTCATTTCTCAAATTACCTAGATAATCTGCACATTACCTACTAGGCACTCGTTAAAGTGAAAATAACTTTGCTGGAACAACTTACTCTCTCTGGACAACAACTCTTTGCTGGAACAACAGAAACGTTTCCAAAGAATCTTTTCTTCATTTTACTCACCAATTCGGTGCTTGCTTGCATATTAAGAGCAAATTTATCGGCTTTAAAAAAAATCACGACACAAATTCGCGCGCTAACAGGGAGAAACGAATTTGAAAACAGAATTAGCTATGCTACGCACTGGCAACTGACGCAAATTATGCGAAATAAAAACAACCGGCGACGACAAGACGCTGGCGAAACCAAACTAAAAGTGGAGGGAGAGTGGGGAGGAGTAGGGAAAGGAAGTGAGAGAAACAAACTTTTGAACTTTGACGATACGGAAGCAGTTAATGTGCACATTACCTAGGTAAAATGCGGAAAACTCTTGATTCCGCACGTTAGCGGAGCAAATCAGTTAATCTGCAGATTAGGTAGGTAATGTGCACATTAA
Organism: Amaurobius ferox; assembly: GCA_951213105.1. Classification (NCBI taxonomy): domain Eukaryota; kingdom Metazoa; phylum Arthropoda; class Arachnida; order Araneae; family Amaurobiidae; genus Amaurobius; species Amaurobius ferox. The sequence continues at coordinate 140,541,232 of OX578140.1, forward strand.
CGGCTTTCGAGATTTAGCGGTAACATATTATATATATATACATATATTATAATTACTATCAGGAATCTTGCTCCCCATTGTAGACAGAACTGCACACAAGAGCTGCCACAAATATTAATGTATTTTCATAAAACTTTAAACTTTCTTTTTCATGAAACTTTCTTAACGTAAAATCTAGAACTAAAAGAGTGTTTTGTAATTAAAGCGAAAACTTCGAAATATATTTGAAATTCTATAAATCTTAACATGACAGCTATAGGACAAAATTTGGCGTAATTAAGTATAAAAGGAATTATTTATTGCTCAATCATCACGAAACTTCACAGTTCCAATCATTGTAGTAAGAAATAGCCGTGATACAATTGCCATTAGACCCCGCAGTAGGCACATTCTCAATCTTGGTATCAATAGAAATACCTTATGCCTTTTACAAGGAAGTGTAACATGTTATAATTGGAATCATTTGGATCAATGTGTTTTGCAAATATGATCAAAGAAAAACATGAAAAAAGAAACAAGCTATTTAGAAATAGATTTTGGTGTTCTGGATTCGAGTCGAACCAAGTTAATTTAGTTTTGAATAAATGTCAATGCGCAAAAGACCATTAAAGATGACATATTCGAGGTAATCGAAAAAGAAAGGAATCCATTAGAAACTGGCGGGGAGCATGTTTTGATAGAGAAACCACGTGATTTGAAGTTTAGTAAGTTGACAAAATATTTTCAATTCAGCATATTTGTTTGTCTAAATTAAAAATCGCATTAGAAGAAATAGATACAATTGTAAATATGTGAATTGATATTGATGAACAGGTACAAACCTGTGAAGTTAGCACTGAGGAACTCACTAACAGCTATTGTAGTAACCAATGAGAACACTGAAGTAGAAGCTGTTTGTACGTGAAGTAATGCATTTGCTATATTTTTGCAGTCTTTATACTAAAAAATAAATGCACTTTTTGCAGAATACTGATTTCTGAATTCTGTAAAAGTTTAACGGATAACAAAATATAGAACAAAATAATATATATTTAGAACATAATGAAACAAGCAACTATTTTTAAACAGTGCAAGTTGAGCATTAATATGACACACGGAATTAAGCACTGAAATATCACTAATCATTAAAATAATATCACTGATCATTAAAATGACATGAAATTACCCCATTAAAACAAGGCTCCCCTTAAAATGCCGGTTGTTTGATATTGACATATACCTGGATTCACTATTTGTATATTTTAATATCTTTGAAATTTATCTCAAACTTTTATACTGAGACAGTAATTTTCTTTCGTATAACACGATCTATATAAAAACATACATTTTTCACTATTTGAGAGATTTTTTTTAAGAATATAAAGACCACAAAAATCATAAGCATCATTAAATTTTAAAAATTAAGATTCCAGGTTTCAAAATCCAAATCCGGCATACATTGAAAAAAATAAACACTTGATCATTTGCTAGTAATGCAGTATTTCTTTTTAAAACAAGATGACGACTTTTCGGACATCCAAGTTCAAATCAATTTCGTAAAGGCATCGCTTTGTTGTGGAATGAACAACAATTCTACTGCCTTTCTTAGTAATCAATAAGACCTCGTTGATCAATAATCCTTTTGTCGTGGCCTAGTAAGTAATAATTCTTCAAAATAAGTCTTTTTGTTCGCCTTTGATATAAAAACATATCACAAATTATCATTCCCCTTAATAGTATTATATCCATAATCCATAGACATTGCTGGCTATATTGATGCCCTAGGATCTTTATTTGCAATGTTAGACAATACTATATTTAAGTGTATATATTACCATCTTTCAAAATTTTAAAACTTAAATTATTCCACCAAATTTACATGCACCTGACCACCATAGAACATTAAGCAAGAATTCCAGGATCAATTGTAAAATGTTAGATTTAATTTTAAGCTTGAAACAACGTTTATCCTTAATCTAGGTTCGAAATCTTCTCTGACTTTATTGCACCTAAAGTGCTATTAAGCGATATTGGGACAAAACATGTCACAAATTATACATTTTTAAGTATAAAGTTATACATTGATTTCATGCGCCATGAATAGGATTATTGTTACTAACTGCAATTTGCATAGCAACATTTATGGAAAACAAATCGCTTAAATGTTATAAGACATATCACGATTCTTACTTGGAAAGGAAAATTTCTATCTTGACAATGTCAAGAAATATCTCTTAAAATATGCTGCTAATTAATTCATGTTTAAAATTACTTACACATAATTCACTCAATTACTGCAAACTAAACAGTATATCGATCCTGTTTAACGTGTTTTTGTTTGCCAGACCACCCACGAATCCTTCCCTCCCAGTGATCAATGAGACAGAATATTTGTAAACGTGCATCAACTATGGAACAGAACATAACAGAGCCAAATTGTCGATGTAACCTCCCTCTTGTGGGTGGAAATATTCTAATGTGGGCAGCGCATTACTTTACCTATACAATATAATGAATTTACTTCTTTTACGGTGAAAAATTATATATAAGATATATGTCACAACGTTTCTGAATTTGAATTGTGTAACACAATATTTGTATTACATGTTTCCACCCCAATTACAAATGCCAACCAAAATAATGAACTATCTAAATGCTGCAGAGGGAGTCAATGACAACAAATGCATATATAAACAGTGGTCATCCCCGTCTGCATCAACAGCGAATGGTAGATGTGGTAGGGAATGAATGGGGGAAAGAAAAAAGCGCCCCAAAGCCGTATTCAAAAAAACTTCAGTCGACTTAAAACTTTCGAACGAGTCAGCATCATGTTTCTTGGTTTTGTGAAAAGTGTCTATAGAATGTGAGCAATAAAATGGTAACTTGTGCAGATATGAGATGTGCAACAGTTTGCAGACATCAGTGAGATTGCACGAATACGTACGTAACACAAAGAGTAGAGGTAAACCAAATTTCAATTGTCACTAATTAGCACAGAAGGCACACCTTTAACGATTATTAAAATAATGAACTACCAGTTCGTATGAGTAGATCATATGAACGAGTTCGTAGATATTGAACTAAAAGAACTATTTTTTTATCGATTGCTTAAAGGAAACTGTTTTAAGAAATTTAAGTCAAAGTTATTATGTGTGTAAATATATGTATTAATGTAATATTGTCAGTGTTATGTGTCCTTTAATAATAGATTTAATAATAGTATCATTATTCAAGATACAATGGATAGCTATAACTCCAAAACATTATAATAAAGTGATCATTTAAGTCAAGTGTATTTGTTTATATTTTATGTGTTCGTCTCTCCAGTTTGTGAACCTGGGGCTACATGCTCCACCCCTAGCGACGGCATCATAGGTAAGTCCTATACTGGTAATTTTTGATAAGGACAATTTTACCTTATGACAAATTGCACATTTGACACTTTTCCGGATCACAGTATGTATGTAAAGCTATTTCAAAGTACCCAATTAACTTATATTTCGCTGAATTCTAAACTGACAATTATCGATACTGAAAGCATCGCAATAATCAATATAATACATATATTAAAATATTTTAAAAATGAATATAACAATTTGGCGTCCTTTTAAATAACTTAGCTTCATTTTTGCAATTTTAACGATATTTTTATTAATCTGGGGTAAAATATCACCAAATTGGAAATATATTGCTAAATTGGCCGCTGGATTTGCTCTAAATTGATCTTCAAGCGTTACGGACAAACAGGGATACCCTTTTTTATATATAAATGACTGTTGGCGAATTATTTTTTTTTCAAATGGTAGAGAATAAGACATACACATTATACAAACAGAACAAATATCCCGTACATATAACATGAACAATCAATAACTCAAACAAAGGTCAGAGCCGTGAACCTGTTAGCCGTCATATGACGTTGCCCCAGCGCACCAGTGGGGGTCGGAACACACTGCGCCCAACATCACAACATCCATGTCCGCAGGTGGGACTCGAACCCACAACCCGGCAACCGAGTGATCACTGGGAAACGCCTGCCTTGAACGCTCGACCACCGCGTCGACTGTTGTCGAAATATGAGACGTCAGAATACACAACTATTATTACACAGTATCTGCTCTCGTGAATAAAACAAACTTGATCCAAGGAATAATGTTACATTTATCGCAAAATATTACATACGGAACGTGAACATAATTCACAATAATTAATACTTTTTTAATTTCTTTTTAAATTTATTTGAAAAATTTCAATATCTCAAGAACGACTCATATTAGCATTCAAAAATTTATACCAATCGCTTTCTAATCTATCCATTTTTCTCGTTGAAAAATTACATAGGAACTGATTATTTACATAACATTATGGATAGTTCTGATTTTTTGATGATTTTTGTTTAAATTTCATTCGAAAATTTTGAGATCTTCAGAATATTATGTTGCGTTTAAAATTAATACGGTTCTATTATTCACGTATCATATTAACATACATACAGAGACATCATCTGGAAAACGATCAATACGAGTTCAGGAATGCTTGAAACATGCTCTGCCGTCGAAAACTCGAATTTAAAGTTTCGACCCCATCACCATAGGTTCTCTATACGTAATTTCCCTAAGGTGATTAAGATTTACTTTTTATACAGGGAAAACAAAAATAGTTGTATCGAACAGTCTTTTAAGGTCCTATTATATGTACCAATGAATGAATTGACTAATAACCCAACACTGGTAAACATTGAAAGAATTTGTTTTGACCTTGGCAACTCTATTTACAATATTAACTTGGAAAATTTCAGATTGTAACTTATTTATATGAGGGGATAAATACCATTTAACAATTGAATATATATATACTCTAGCTGTAATGATATTTAATACAAAAAACACAGAACAAAACCATTTTCAAAAATATACTAAAAATAATTTTACATAAAAGTATATCCCCAAATTAATGTGTAAACGGGACAAAAGTTGAAAAGGTGATTAAGAAGAATGACCTAAATAGGAACAAAGGCAATTGAATTTTTCTTGAGGGAATTTTTTTTTCTTATATAATATTGCTCAGCAACGCAATTAAATCAAATGTGTTTGTTAATTTTTATTAACTTTTTTTCGACTTGAAAAATAAATAAATGGAAATAAAATATTATCTTATAAATAAATGAACGGTTTGTATTTCTTTTAATTATATTAATTACGGGCTGCGTGCATCACATTCATTTTTTTTTGGCAAACAATTTCCAAACTTATATTTTGTGTTTAGCCAATAAGCTCATATATTTAATTTAGCCAATAAACTCCGATTGTTGAAACATAATAAGAGTAAAACGGATATATCTTCTAATACAATTTTAGTGTTTTCATTTAGAATATACAAACGGGATCAGGATGTTTTATTCTTCAGATCTGCAAATTCAGATCTACGAATTTGGCGGGATATCGCTAACTTGGCAACTTTTCTTAAACGTTGCAAATTGACGGAAATATCGCCACATTGATAAAAACGTCGCAAAACAATGAAATTAATTTTGTTTTGTGCCAAGTGGGACTGCCTGTTCCACAGTCCCACTTGGCGATAAATTTGGCGATTTTTTAAAATGTCGCTAAATTGACGAAAATGTCGCTAAATTGATAAAATGACCTAAATTCATCAAAATGACACCGAATCGATGAATATTCAATATTTTCATAATTAAGTACAATTTTCTAGATAATCTCTGTTGTTTTGTGAGAATTAAAAATATTTTTTCTATATTTGTTTAAAAACTGGCCCAGGATGTTTTTTTCTTCAGATCTGCATGTAAAGATAATTTTGTATAGTGAGCCCAAAGATTCTTATACATTTTTTAGAAGATATAAATAAAATATTTTAATAAATATTTTGAATAACAAAGTAATTTATAATACTATAGGAATTTACACATAACTGTAAATGTTAAGTTTTTTTATACTATATTTTCCGTACAAAGAACAGGTATACTATATAATACAATGAATTTACTACTTTTACAGAAAGAAAAGTAGGTTATTCTTATGGTAGATATTTATATTCTTTCCAAGATATTGAATTTTCGTCAATTAGTCGTCATTTTTATTAATTTAGTGTCATTTTTATGCATTTGTCGAGTTCTTCGTTAATTTAGCAACATTTAAAAAAGTCGCCAAGTTGGCGACATCCAGCCAAATTCGTCGCCAAAGTCTCGTCAAGTGTTATGGAAGGAGAAATAAGTTATTCTTATAGCAGGTAAATGACTATTGGCGTTCAAATACAATTACTCAAAGTATCATTTCTTATGAATGGAACGAGTTAGATCCACGAGAATGATGTCACCAAATTTACCGCATGATATTACATATGAAAAGTGAACATGTTTCTCAACAGTTAATATATGTTTTTTAATTTATTGGATTTTTTAATAAATTTATTTGAAAATGTGCAATATCTCAAGAACGGTTCATGCTAGAGTTCTAAAGTTTACGTCAATCGTTTTCTCAGAAAAAATTACATAAGAAATGTCTATTTGTGTAACTTTATTGACGATTGTGATTTTTTGATTAATTTTTCAAAATTTCTCTCGAAAATTTATGAGGTTCTGAACATTCGATTGTAATTAAAAAACAACAGGCTTCCAGTATTTATGGATTGTTATTTTTGTACCAAATTTCATTCGAATAGCTCCAATCGTTCGTGAGTAATCGTCTCCACATAGTCACTGACACACACATACATACTTTCACACACCTATACATATTGACATATGTATACGTGTGTGAAAGATAACACTTCACACGTATTATACATAATTAACATGACCGTAATTATCGTAAATCGTGGAATCCGTTATTGCGTTGTGCCGCTATTACCCACCTATTTCATCTGTAGCGCGAGTTCTGTAAAATAATATTAATTAACATGCTACTAAATTGATTGCACCATTTTAACTTTACAATAAAACTATTTATTAACAAGATACATCAACTAATAACTCAATTACAACAATGATTACCATTAATTGTGCCGAAGCGAAAAAGTCGAGACCATTAAAATACAGTTATCAAAAGATTCAATGACCTGCATACAATAGTAGTGGAGCACACACCTTCTGGTTGTCTTTAGATTTTAATATACAGCTCGTACGTGTACCCTCAGTGTACGCCGTACAATACCAACTCACAGTGTGGTATGTCGTCTCGTACGGTAATCGCACACTTAACATTCTCCGTACTCTGGTTGCACTGCCATTCTTGTACTACCCCAACTCTGTCACTTCGACTTCTCGAACTCTCCAACTACGTCTGCTGCTATTCTATCTTACTTCATCTCTGCTATTCGATATTTCCTGTCTACTGAACTTTACATGTTTTTAATACTCCTTTGATTGTGGCTCTTTTGCCTGAGATCTGACACGCCTCCACGCCTGGGCCAACGGCCGTACCGTGCTGAAAACACCGGTTCTCGTTAGATCACCGAAGTCAAGCAGCATCGGGCGCGGTTAGTACTTGGTGGGTGACCACCTCGGAACACCGCGTGCTGTTGGCCATCTCGGGTGCGGTATCCCCGTGGTTTGCGCGCTAGATTTGCACGCTACCACAAATGCCGCCGTGTTCATGCGGAGTACGATCACGTTAAACATGTGGGTCCGTAAGTCCTTCCGAGAGGTTGGTGGTAGGGGAAGTAGGGTACGGTCCCTGTGGATGCCTCCCCCACTGGGTTCCGGTCTAAATTGGGTGGCACTTCCCGGCCGTCCATACAGTTACCTTACACCTTTCTGGTAGGTCGGACGGTCTGGGTCTCAACAACAACGCCTCCACGCCTCTTTGGCTCCCTTTCTGGTAGGACGGACGGCGCGGGTATCGGCAACAGCAACTAAAACGCCTCTTTGGCTCTGATTGGGTGACTTAAGGGCACTGAGCCCTGACATCTTGCACATTGCTCAACATCTTTGACCACTCCCATGGTCTCACCTTATCCTTAGAGTTTTTCGACCCACATGTCTTAACGCCCCTAAATTTATGGTTTCAGTTGACCTCTCGGGCAGGGTGTTGTAAAAGCTGGCATCATTGCATCTCACAAAGTATACAAAAATGCTTAATAATTTCGTCGAAAATTATGTGCGCACACCACTTTTCAACATGAAGGGCTCCTTCTAAAAAGTATTTTTATGAATAAGAAAGTATGAATAAGAAAGCATTTTACAAATACATTAAAATATTTTAGGCCTAAAAAACTTATAACCTAATTTCCTTATGTGTTAGGATTTCCTGTTTTAGACAACTAAATACCTTATTCAAAATATTTCACCTTTCTTTTTTAAAACAATCTGAAGACTTTAAGGGCACCACAGTTCAAATCAATTTCGCAAATCCTTTCCTATACTGTCAAAAATAATTTTTCAGAATCCTTTCTCGCTGATCAATAAATACCTCAGAGATCAATAATCCTTTCTTCCTAACCATTCATTCCATTAAATCCTCCCAAATAAGAAGTTTTGTTCGCCTTTGTTAGGCAAATATGTCTGGAATTATGCATTATTCCCTGTGATATGGAAAGATTAAAGAAATTCTGCCGTTTGCGAATTAGAAAGACTATAACGAAGAAAAGGAAATATATATATATATATATATATATATGTGTGTGTGTATGTATATATATGTGTATATATATATATATATTATATATATATATATATATATATATATATATACATATAAATATTACATCAACCACATCTAAAAACTGACAATTGAAAATATACTCAAAGGCGCCAAGCTGCTCAGACAAGTACATTTCTATACAACTCAATAATTAGAAAAAGAAAAAAGAAGAATGACATTGTATCAAAATTTCGCCGGGGGGGATTGTGACCCCCACTTCCCGGTTTAGCCAGCTTTATGTCATGACGACACTATCCAAACAGAAACACAAAATACTACAAAAATGACCCACATCCAATACCAATATATCAAGAAAAACAAGCCACGCATACACCTCACCGAAATGTAAAAGACTCTTACTAATATATATATATATATATATATATATATATATATATATATATATATATATATATATATATATATATATATATATATATATATATACAGGATGTCCAAGGTAACAGATCAAAGGGGGAAATAAAGTGTGTGTTTATTGGATAGCCAGTAAAATTTATATATCGTGGTTTTCAAAAAATAGTTCATATGCAGGCGGTGTTTTAATTTCCTTTAAATTGTGATGTGTTTGTTCTTCAACTAATTTAGTATTTTTTGTGTTGCGTTGCCGAAACTTGAAAGAATATTATGTGCAGTGAACAAGTTGGACAGAAATATTGAAAGACAGTTGTATTCGTTGAAGCAAAGTCTTTTCATTGTACCACCGAATATCATCCGTTGAATGGCATCCCGACGGAGACAAGACCTAGCTTTCAACTTAGAATCGAAATTAAAAAATCCGGATCGGAAAAAAAATCAATATTTATTCATAAAATTTGAAAGGATAGGAAGTGTTGAAGCTGATTTGACTATACATAGAGTCCTTTTATAGATAGAGTCTGACCATCTTCGATCAGCAGCCTTTTGGAGCCGGACTGTCCAATACTAAACATGGACCAATAGAGGTTTGATTAATTTTTAACTCGACGAGTTTTAAATGTAAAACCAATTTGATACTAGAAAAAGCTTCCACATTGACAGAGTACTTATTTCGGATAACTTATGTTATGAAAAACTTCAGAGAAGTGTTTTATTTTGAATTATAAAAACCGGAAATTCTCTTCTTTCAGGAACCTTGCCGCATTTTCATTTCCAAGCTTGGCATTTTATCACCCTGTCAATGAAACACAATAATATCTGGCAACCCGCAATTTGGAGGGTGATGAAATTGTATGGCGAGAGGAAAATAATAAACACGTATATCTAACAGTATTGTTAGGTTGGATTCTCACCAAAGACGTATTTATGGGACTTAAGATCATGAAGCATCATCCCTACTCAAATAGATCCCTAACTATTGTTCTTTGATATATCCCCTTCCTGCGGCTGGGGTTATTACTTTCCTTATATACATAATGTATAAGGAAAGTATTGCGACGGAGTTGAAAATTCGAATTCGAGTTTTTCACAGGAGAGCACGTTTCAAATATCCCTGAACACGAATCAAACATTTTTGAAGTGATGTCTGTGTGTGTGTGTGTTCCATTTGACACAAATGTAAAAAAATCTGATATGGGCAACACATGACTTTCCTTATATAAAGCAATGAATTTACTACTTTTACAGTTTAAAAAAATGTTATTCTTATAGTAGATACTTATATTCTTTCCAAGATATTGAATTTTCTTCAATTAGTCGTCATTTTCATTGATTTATAGTCATTTTTAACAATTTGGCGAGATTTCTGTTAATTTGGCAACAATTAAAAATATCGCCAAGTTGGCGACATTCCGCCAAATTTGTCGCCAAAATCTCGCCAAGCGTTATGGACGGAGAAATAAGTTATTCTTACAGCAGATAAATGACTATTGGCGTTTAAATACAAAAGTATTACTCAAAGTATTGTTTTTCATGAATGGAACGAGCTAGATCCACGAGAATGATGTCACCAATTTTATCGCATTACATATGAAAAATGAACATGTTTCTCAATAGGAAATATTTTTTTTTAATTTATATACCTTTTTGATAATTTTTTTTGAAAAATGTGCAATATCTCGAGAACGGTTCATGTTAGCGTTCCAAAATTTATGTCAATCGTTTTCTAATGAAAAATTACATAAGAAATGTCTATTTGCGTAACTTTATTAGCGGTTTTGATTTTTTAACTATTTTTTCAAAACTTCACTCGAAAATTTAGGGGGGTTCTGAACATTCGATTGCGTATAAAAACAATAGGTTTCCAGTGTTTACGGATTGTGATTTTTGTACCAAATTTCGTTCGAATCGGTCCATTCGTTCGTCAGTTATCGTCTCCACAGACTCACTGACACACACATACACACAATGCTTTGAGGAAGCACTTTTTAAAAAGAGAAATAAATATTGTTTAGAACAATTTCAAATTATGTTGGTCGCGGAACCCTTTTAAAATTTAATTTGATGGCGAAGCCCCAAAATGAGAAAAGTTCCTAGTGGTTCGAAGAATGCATTCAGATTTTTCGCGTATTTTTAATTAAGAAAGTTTAGACGAAACTATCACCTAGCGGAACTCCTGGAATACAATCGCAGTACCCAAAGGATACCACAGAACACACTTTGCAAAACGCTGATTTAGAGAAATTAACATCATTGAAGAGACAATAAGTACACCGTTAAAATGTGCTAAAACATATATTTCGATTTCAATATTGCTTAAATTAAAAAATCTGATGTGGGCAACACATGACTTTCCTTATATAATGTAATGAATTTAATACTTTTACAGTAAAAAGAACATAGGTTTTTCTGATAGTAGATACTAATACTCTTTCCAAGATATTGAATTTTCGACAATTAGTCGTCATTTTTACCCATTTGGCGAGATTTTCGTTAATTTGGCAACATTTCAAAAAGTCGCCAAGTTGGCGACATACCGTCAAATTCGTCGCCAAAATCTCGCCAAGCGTTATGCACTAAGAAATAAGTTATTCTTACAGCAGATCAATGACTATTGGCTTTCAAATACAAAAGTATTACTCAAAGTATCTTTTTTCATGAATGGAACGAGCTAGATCCACGAGAATAATGTCAAAAATTTATCGCATAGTATTACATATGAAAATTGAACATGTTTCTCAATGGGAATTTTTTTTTTATTTATGATATTTGATAATTTTTTTGAAAAATATACAATATCTCGAGAACGATTCATGTTAGCGTTCTAAAATTTATGTCAATCGTTTTCTAATGAAAAATTACATAAGAAATGTTGATTTGCGTAACTTTATTAGTGGTTTTGATTTTTTGACGATTCTTTCAATATCTCATTTGAAAATTTAGGGGCGTTCTGAACATTCGATTGCGTATAAAAACAATAGGCTTCCAGTGTTTACAGATTGTGATTGTTGTACTAAATTTGGTTCGAATCGGTCCATTCGTTTGTCAGTTATCGTCTCCATAGACTCAATGACACACACACACACATCACTTCAAAAATGTTTGATTCGTGATCAGGGATGTTTGAAACGTGCTCTCCCGTCGAAAACTCGAATTCGAATTTTCGACCCCGTCACAATACTTTCCTTATACATTATGTACATAAGGAAAGTAAAAAGTATTTTTTTTATAGTAGATACTAATATTCTTTTCAAGATATTGAGTTTTCGACAATTAGTCGTCATTTTTACCCATTTGGCGAGATTTTCGTTAATTTGGCAACATTTCAAAAAGTCGCCAAGTTGACGACATTCCGCCAAATTTGTCGTCAAAATCTCGCCAAGTGTTATGCACTAAGAAATAAGTGGCGTTCAAATTCAAAAGTATTACTCAAAGTATCTTTTTTCATGAATGGAACGAGCTAGATCCACGAGAATGATGTCACCCAATTGATCGCATGGTATTACATATGAAAAGTGAACATGTTTCTCAATAGTAAATATTTTTCTTTTTATTTTATATGACTTTTTAATAATTTTTTTGAAAAATGTACAATATCTCGAGAACGGTTCATGTTAGCGTTCTAAAATTTATGTCAATCGTTTTCTAATGAGAAATTACAAAAGAAATGTCTATTTGCGTAACTTTATTAGTGATTTTGATTTTTAGACGATTTTTTCAAAATTTCATTCGAAAATTTCGGGGGGTTCTGTGCATTCGATTGCGTATAAAAACAATAGGCTTCCAGTGTTTACGGATTGTGATTTTTGTACCAAATTTGGTTCGAATCGGTCCATTCGTTCGTCAGTTATCGTCTCCGCAGACTCACTGACACACACACACACACACACATACTTTCACACACACACACACAGACATCACTTCAAAAATGTTTGATTCGTGATCAGGGATGCTTGAAACGTGCTCTCCCGTCGAAAACTCGATTTCGAATTTTCGACTCCGTCACAATACTTTCCTTTTACATTATGTATATAAGGAAAGTAAAAATTGTTGTTTTACCTAATGCGATGCTATTTAACTGGCGACTACAACTGTGCTGACAGCTGTGCTGTCGACAGATTCTTTTTTCTTTTTTTTTTTGGGGGGGGGGGGTTAACAAAATATGCTGTTTCTCATTTCTCGTGATATCATTTTAACAAAATTCAATGGATTCCGATGGGTCCTTGTATGCGGTTTTGACACCCTTACCCTTTCCCCCCACCGTTGGCGACGCCACTTTGCAAGAATTTTGTCCGCATGTAAATCCGGTGCATTTAAACATGATATTGAAATAATAAAACATTTAATTTATTTATATTACAAAAAGAAAAGGAAATAATTGCGACAGACCTCATTCTGCTGATTAGACTGGATGTTTTGGAGACAGAATATTTTAGATAGTGGAATTCTAAATCCTTTCCTTATGAGTAGTATTACATTTCCACAAGGAGTGAGAAATCTAAAAAATGAATTAAGCGATTTCCAGAAAATTAAGTATGCCTGTTCAATCAATAGCTGTAATACTCGGTGAAATCTAGTAATCAATATATTCCAATCGTTTTTGATGTTTTCTTATAATATTGACATTTGTTAATGTCAAATGAGAGTCTTATTAAATAAACCTGATTTTTAACACTTTACAACATAGTTGAAAAGTGTTTATGACTTTGTTAACACTTTACAACATAGTTGAAAAATGTTTATGACATTTTAACACTTTACAACATAGTTGAAAAGTGTTTATGACTTTGTTCATTCTGTCTGTCTGTCTGTCCGTTAGCACGATAACTGCGGTAAAAATGACTTTATCAAAATGAAGTTTTAGTATGCTTTTCAGACGGTCTGTGGGACCTATGGGAATATAAATAAATCATATCACCCAATTAGATTTTATTGAACCCGGGTTGAAAAAATGAAATACATTGAACCCTATGGGACCTAATTTTTCAAACATATTTTAAGCACATTTAAAATTCACAATTTGCTTCGAAATTTTTAGGTAATATTCACATTATCTCACAAAATATATGAAAAAATTTTTAGTAAAATATTTTAGGTAGCTTTTTAATTAAAAATTATTTAATATAGGGAGAAAAACGTATTCAATTAAATTCCGACTTTTGCGATATCCTTCAGAAAGGAAAAATAGATATATCGTATAATAAATATCTTTACAAGAGTTTATTATTTTGTATATGAGAGAGGCTTCACATTTTAAAACAAATGTGGTAGATAACAAATTTTCAAAATTTTTTTTAATTTTATATAACTTTTCATGATATACTTATTTGATGGCGTTTTTAATGCATTTTCCTACGTCCTAAAGAATTAAAATTTGGTACACAGCTTAAATTTGTAGAACATTTTATTCTACAAAAATTTGGAGGATCTTTAAATATAGATCCTACATTTTTTTTCGAAATGGCCAGCAAATAATCCCCGTTCACTTCTATAAATCATTGTTGAAATATTGTTAAAAATTCTGATGTGGACAGCACATGTCTTTCCCTGCAGACTCCTATTCACGTTCTCTTTATTTCTTCAATAATAATTTGAGTTTATCTGCACAAAATAACATCCATAAGTATTTTAAATGACATTAAATTTGCACGTTAAACTTAAATTTGGTTCTCATTTGATAGATGGACTTATTTTCAAAAGTGGCGTAGCGAAACCTCAAAACAAAACTAAAATATCTCTAGAACGGCTAGTCCTTGAGTAATGGGGTTATTCTTATTCTTTTTGTTGTCAAAAATCACGTATAAAATAGGAATTTAATTGATATAATTGAGCACACGTAGTCTTTTATTTTTATATTTAACGATTTTTGCGGGCCATTTCGCAAAAACAGCCCGTTCCTTTTTCCCGAATCGTACAAGATTAACCTACAAGTGATTTATAAAACAGATTTTGTTAAATTTGCTATATAAATCACTTGTAGGTTATTGAAATAGTTTTCACCAAAGTGTGTTAATTTTGGTCCATTAGTTTTTAGCTAGAGTGGATAAAGGCAATTTCTGCCGGCCATTTCGCAAAGAAGACAGATTCTTTTATTACGAATCGCACTATAATCAAATGAACATCAGGGTTTCTCACAAAAAACGTACCTACTAAATTTTATTAAGTTCGGTCCATTAGTTTTTCAGTTAGAGTGGATGCAATATCCTCACAGACACTCAGAAACACACACAGATACACCCTTATACACACAGACGTCTTCCTAAAAATAGTTTTTCGTGTTCTGGAAGTCCCAAAACGTGTAGATCCTTCGAAAATTCAAGTTCTTCTTCGATCTTCGGCACGATTCCAATACTTTAAGTACATACATACGCACACACATATATTATCTGTGTGTCTAAATTCCATGCCTACACAATTACAATAGTTGTGATTTTAAATGATCCCTAAACTTTTATTATTTCTTCAACGAAGCCTAATTTTAACTTATGCAGAATGCAAATATCTCAAGCGATTGTAAGATGAGTTACATAAGAATTGCTGAATTTTTTTCACACAAAATTATTTAGCTCTGGAGTCTGGAATGCAAGTTATATGAATGAAATATTCATTGATTTTGCATAGAGAATAAGATGATTTATATTTCGATACAGTTTTAAATATTTAAGTATAATAAATTACTGTAGCACTGTGATAATGTAAAATATATCACCACTGAATGTATCACATTTTAGAGATTTTTAAATGAAATTGCTTTTCAATTGGAAAGTGTTTCATAATTAATGCTTATGCATGATTGATCTTTCTTGTCTTTTTAGTGTAAGGAGAATATCATAAATGAGATAGGCGATGTATTATATAAATATTAGGCGGAACATTTTATAATAAACAAACGGATTTGGATATACCAGAAGTCAATTAATGAAATGGTCAGGTCAATTTATAACTTGAAATTGTTTAAATTTCAGTCAACTTTTGACTTTTAACGTTGATGGCTTAATGGATTTGCATTTGTAAAAAATCTCAATGAAGCGTATCATCCAGTAAGCTCAGCTATCCCTGCCACAACTTTTGTGGCTGTGATCTTCTATTTTCGGCTATTCACGCCACATACACATATACATAAACATATTTTATTATGCAAGATACGTTTTATAAGGAAATTGGATTAAATATTTCAAAAGGTTTATTTGAAATAAAACTGAATATAATATGAAAAATGTAGTTACAGAATTTGGACTTTGAATATTAGAAATCTATTGATTGAAACTCAAACCATCAATTTTAAGTAATAAAATACTAGTTTTCAGTAATTAAAATCGTTTAATACATGCATAGATTATACAGATTAGTGGATGTTAACAATATTTTACTGGTTTTTTATAATATTTAATTAAATTAAAGAAATTATTGCCTTGGAATTTACGATCTCGGTCAAAATTAGAGTCTCAATATTCACAGATTTCAAAAATCGCACTAAATTGCATTTGTTCGAGATGTATCCTATTTACAATCTGATTCTCTCACATATACATCATATAAAAAAACACACACATACATCATATAAAAAAACTACTAATTACAAATCAGGGATCCTCAAAAAATGCATATCATTCAAAAAATGTAATTTAAATTTTAATTCAAATTTAAATTTTAGAGTCTGTCTCAGTACTTCACCGATAGTGTGAATGGAAGAAAAGTATAAAGAAAACATATATAATAGATTAATACATAAAATTGTAATTGCAGGATAACGTTTAATCAAATGCCTTTTCCGCATGAAAGGGGGTCCTCCTTGTAGACAATTTTGTTCGAAATTATACCGTTTTACTGATTATGAAAGACTATCCCCATATATTCCTTCTTTGTCTTAATATTCTCCGGTTAGCAACAAAACTATTTTTGTTAATTAAGAGGGGATGGGGTACAAAAAAATTTGTTTTTTTGCAATATTTGTTTTGAAATATATATATTATCAATTTGTCCTAAGTGACATGCAGAAGCACAGTTCCTAACATGGACAATAATAATGATTTCACCCCAGTATTCGTGCCCAATATAGAAAGTAATTATCAGAAGGTCACACAGAACATTTGTTTTAGGCTCCATACTTTAAAAGACCTCAAAAATCAAATGCATTAAAATTCTTATAACAGTAAAACCCACTTTTATTTAAAAACAATTTAATTATTAAAATAAAAATATTAAATAAAAAAATTGTGAAGGAACGAGTTCTCGTAGAAAACGGTATGTTCACTTCATTTTCAACGGGACTTTTAAACATTTTTACATTATTTTGTACACTTTTCTTATATTCACACGAATTATTGAAAAATGCTGAAGTGACACCTCCAGAACTCTAAGTGGAAATCGTTAGTGAACCCCCAACTCCTCCGGAATCTTATGATGAATCCATATCCATTATTATTTAAGTTCTTTCTATAGCGACAATCTTGATAAATACAGGGCATTTGAAAAAAGATGGGCCACACTTTACGAGGTGGTAGTACACACCAAACGAAAAATTGTTCGTCATGGTTTACCGGGTCGGAAATGAAACGTAAAGGCGCCAGTGGGCGCATAATGGTCAAACCGATGAGGTTAGATGAAATCACAAGAATGATCTATAAGTTATAAAATGGCATTTAATAAACAATCATTGCAGTAATGGTTCAAAAGAGCAATCGTCAACCTGAACGTGTGTCTGGCAGCGGCGATGGAGGGGTTGTCGTACTCTCTCGTACTGACCAGGCATGTCGCGCACATCGGCAGCAGCGAAGGTTGTTGTTGTTGTTACTGATGACCTCCTGTTTCGGCGGAGCTGATTCAGGATCAGTGATGCAGGAAGCCGGAAAGAACGAAGAAAGACACAAGACGAGATAACAAAGTTTATTACACGAACGCATCACTGACAAAGGTCGGAGGGGTGCAGCTTCACATTTAGACGAGGACCCAGAAAGCGGAAGACTGACTTTATCCTCGAGGAACATCCATGCCTTATTCGGGATTCGAACCCGAGGCCACAAGATAGCAGCCGAAGACGCCATCCACTTCACCGCCTGGGCGGCGCAACAGCATAGGAAATTCCGGAGACGAGTTCGGTGTTGCGAAAATTTGCATAAGGTTTCTTCTTCCTTCCCAGATGACATCTGCATACGTGGTTTTCATCTTCAACCAGAAAATAACAACCAGAATGATGATTTTAAGTTTGCGGAACGGTCGCTTCCCAACGAGTAAGTACCCTGTAAAGTTTTAACGCTTCATTTCCGACCTGGTAAACTATGGCGTATAATGGTTAGTTTGGTGTATACTACCACCTCTTAAAGTTTGGCCTATCTTTTCTGAATGGTTCTGTATATGTTTCAGGGGAAATTAAAAAAATTAAACTGGAAACTGATATATTTAGTGAACCACCCCATATCCTTCAGAAATTTATGCCGAATATAGATCTGTTATCATCTAAGTTCATGATTAACAGACACAGAGAAATAGATGCTTTAAAAACATATATGGAAAAAAAGTTATCACTAATATTGAAAATTATCAGCATGATACTGACAAAACATCCGATGTGAGCAGCACACAACCTTCCCTGCAGCCTCAAATTCGTTTTATCTTTATTTTATTAATAATTCCTTAAATTAAGTTTACTTTCACTAAATAACACGTATAATTAATTGAAATTGCACTGAATTTACATTTTTAATTCAGGTTCCGATTTCATTCGTTGACTGGACTTCTTCTCGAAACCAACGTAGCAAAAACTAAAATATCTCGAGAAAGACCAGTTCTAGTGTAATGAAGTGGGTTTCATTTCTTTCATCGTCAAAAATTACATATGAAACAAGCATTTGATTGATGCATCTGAACATACGTAATCTTTTATTTCAGATTTTTGAGGAATATTTCGCAAAGAAAGCAGATTTTTATTTTCAGAATCATACCAGAATCTAATCAGCACCAGCCAGTTCGCAAAAAAAAAAGCTAGATTATTTTTTGTCAGTACCGAACTAGGGTGTGCTACAAGTGACTTATCTACCAAATTTGGTAAACATTGGCCAATTAGTCTTTCTGTTAGAGTGGATAAACTATACAGATAATCTCTGCAGGACTTTCGGAAATAAATGGCAGATTCTTTTATCCCGAATTCTACCAAAATCTAATCAAAACCAGGGTCATACAGTGGTGACTTACCAGTAAAATTTTACGAAATTCGGTCAATTAGATTCTGAGTTTGAGTGGATACATACATTGCACTGACAGACACACGTACACAGACGCCAGACGTCATGTTAAAAATAGTTGTTCGTATTCCAGAGGTCTCGAAACGTTTAAATCCGTCGAAAACTCGAGTTGCGATTTTCGACACGATTCCAATACTGCCCCTATACATTACAATGTATTGCAGGGAAAGTAAAAGGACTATAATTTGTCAAAGGGGTAAAAACGTAAAGAAACGTGATTTCAAAATCGAATTAAAATAAAAGGAAAATAACGTCATGCATTCCAGCTGTGGCACTATGGTTGTTTTGCCCAAATTCTCTAATTGACATTTTACCCAGTCTATGACTTCTCTGAGAAGAGCTGACGTGAATCATAAATGCAAGGAAAGTGCCAACAGCTCAGAAAAATTAAAATCTTCAACTCACAATACCAGAATTAATGATGCAAAAAGAGAAAAATACTCCGCCTCACACCTTGCGAATCATTGAATGAATGACCACAGAAGCCTGAACGAAACTGAACAACAATAATTTGGGGCTTTTATATCTATCTATCTTGCTGTTCTAAAAATCTTATTACTTTCCTTATATACATAATGTATAAGGAAAGTATTGTGACGGGGTCGAAAATTCGAATTCGAGTTTTTGACGGGAGAGCACGTTTCAAGCATCCCTGATCACGAATCAAACATTTTTGAAGTGATGTCTGTGTGTGTGTGTGTGAAAATATGTGTGTATGTGTGTGTGTGTGTCAGTGAGTCTGTGGAGACGATAACTGATGAACGAATGGACCGATTCAAACCAAATTTGGTACAAAAATCACAATCCGTAAACACTGGAAGCCTATTGTTTTTATACGCAATCGAATGTTCAGAACACCCCTAAATTTTCGAATGAAATTTTGAAAAAATCGTCAAAAATTTAAAACCACTAATAAAGTTACGCAAATAGACATTTCTTATGTAATTTTTCATTAGAAAACAATGGGCATAAATTTTAGAACGCTAACGTGAACCGTTCTCGAGATATTGTACATTTTTTAAAAAAAATTATCAAAAAGTCATATAAAATAATAAGAAAAATATTTCCTATTGAGAAACATGTTTACTTTTCATATGTAATACCATGCGATAAATTGAGTGTAATCCTTCTCGTGGATCTAGCTCGTTCCATTCTTGAAAAAATATACTTTGAATAATACTTTTGTATTTGAACGCCAATAGTCATTTATCTGCTTTAAGAAAAACTTATTTCTTAGTGCATTACGCTTGGCGAGATTTTGGCGGAATGTCGACAACTTGGCGACTTTTTGAAATGTTGCCAAATTAACGAAAATCTCGCCGAATGGATAAAAATGACGCTAAATCAATGAAAATGACGACTAATTGTCGAAAATTCAATATCTTGGAAAGAATATTAGTATCTACTACAAGAAAATCCTATTTTTTACTGTAAAAGTAGTAAATTCATTACATTATATAAGGAAACTCATGTGTTGCCCACATCAGATTTTTTTAAAATGAAACAGTAAAGAACACGAAAATTGATGCACCGCCAAAATGTGAGTACCTTCAAAGAGTTTGAAAACTGGTTTGACAGGGTTTGGTGCCAGAACTTGGTGATATATTTTTAATTTAATTAATTTTAAATACTTCTAGTTATTTTAACAACAAGTTCATTTGATACCGAGAGGTGTCAAATGAATTATAAGGCATCGTAGTTTTAGAGGAAAAAAATAATTTGAAACAATTTTTATCTCTCAGAAAGCAAAAACAGCTTTTGAAATCTGCGCCTAATGTTAAAAATGATAGGCCATCAGACACATTTTAGGCACACTGAGATAATCAAAATCAATCCCACAGATGGCTAGACTCCTAGTGTAATGGTACGCTAACTATATCTGCCTATCAGCGCCATCTGTTGGCAAATTTACTAATTATTTTTAAAACAAAATTACGTAAACTTCACTGGCTGTCAAACAAACATACACTTTATTTCACCCTTTTATCTGTAACCGTGTCCGAAATATTCATTTTTAAAATCCTGGATTCCATTTTGGGACACCATGTATATAACTTAATTCATGATTTATTTTCTTTATATTGATATATATATACTTTGTATTCTTTGGTGCTCATTAGAATACTTAGGCTATTGCTTTTTTAACTTTTTTAATTACGACTTTTGCATCTCACATTTTCAACAGGCTTTTTACTATTTTTTACTTTCCTTATATACATAATGTATAAGGAAAGTATTGTGACGGGGTCGAAAATTCGAATTCGAGTTTTCGACGGGAGAGCACGTTTCAAGCATCCCTGATCACGAATCAAACATTTTTGAAGTGATGTCTGTGTGTGTGTGTGAAAGTATGTGTGTGTGTGTGTGTGTGTGTGTATGTGTCAGTGGGTCTGTGGAGACGATAACTGACGAACGAATGGACCGATTCGAACCAAATTTGGTACAAAAATCACAATCCGTAAACACTGGAAGCCTATTGTTTTTATACGCAATCGAATGTTCAGAACCCCCCTAAATTTTCGAATGAAAATTTGAAAAAATCGTCAAAAAATCAAAACCACTAACAAAGTTACGCAAATAGACATTTCTTATGTAATTTTTTATTAGAAAACGATTGACATAAATTTTAGAACGCTAACATGAACCGTTCTCGAGATATTGCACATTTTTCAAAAAAAATATCAAAAAGTCATATAAAATTGAAAAAAATCTTGTTGAGAAACATGTTCACTTTTCATATGTAATACCATGCGATAAATTGGGTGACATCATTCTCGTAGATCTAGCTTGTTCCATTCATGAAAAAAGATACTTTGAGTAATACTTTTGTATTTGAACGCCAATAATCATTTATCTGCTGTAAGAATAACTTATTTCTTCGTCCATAACGCTTGGCGAGATTTTGGCGACAAAATTGGCGGAATGTCGCCAACTTGGCGACTTTTTGAAATACTGCCAAATTAACGAAAATCTCGCCAAATGGATAAAAATGACGCTAAATCAATGAAAATGACCACTAATTGTCGAAAATTCAATATCTTGGAAAGAATATTAGTATTTACTATAAGAAAAACCTATTACTTTCCTTATATACATAATGTATAAGGAAAGTATTGTGACGGGGTCGAAAATTCGAATTCGAGTTTTCGACGGGAGAGCACGTTTCAAGCATCCCTGATCACGAATCAAACATTTTTGAAGTGATGTCTGTGTGTGTGTATGTGTGTGTGTGTGTGTGTGTGTGTGTGTGTGAAAGTATGTGTGTGTGTGTGTGTGTGTTTCAGTGAGTCTGTGGAGACGATAACTGACGAACGAATGGACCGATTCGAACCAAATTTGGTACAAAAATCACAATCCGTAAACACTGGAAGCCTATTGTTTTTATACGTAATCGAATGTTCAGAACCCCCCTAAATTTTCGAATGAAATTTTGAAAAAATCGTCAAAAAATCAAAACCGCTAATAAAGTTACACAAACAGACATTTCTTATGTAATTTTTTATTAGAAAACGATTGGCATAAATTTTAGAACGCTAACATGAACCGTTCTCGAGATATTGTACATTTTTCAAAAAAATAATGAAAAAGTCACATAAAAAAAAAATTCCTATTGAGAAACATGTTCACTTTTCATATGTAATACCATGCGATAAATTGAGTGACATCATTCTCGTGGATCTAGCTCGTTCCATTCATGAAAAAATGTACTTTGAATAATACTTTTGTATTTGAACGCCAATAGTCATTTATCTGCTGTAAGAATAACTTTTTTCTTAGTGCATAACGCTTGGCGAGATTTTGGCGACGAATTTGGCGGAATGTCGCCAACTTGGCGACTTTTTCGAAATGTTGCCAAATTAATGAAAATCTTGCCAAATGGATAAAAATGATGCTAAATCAATGAAAATGACGACTAATTGTCGAAAATTCAATATCTTGGAAAGAATATTAGTATCTACTATAAGAAAAACCTATTTTTTTACTGTAAAAGTAGTAAATTCATTACATTATATAAGGAAAGTCATGTGTTGCCCACATCAGATTTTTTTTTTACTGTAACAGTAGTAAATTCATTACATTATATAAGGAAAGTCATGTGTTGCCCACATCAGATTTTTTTATATATATTTATTGATTTATTTATATATTTTATTATATTTTATCCTAATCTTTATTGTTGTTCGTGCTCATTTTATTACTTTCCTTATATACATAATGTATAAGGAAAGTATTGTGACGGGGCGAAAATTCGAATTCGAGTTTTCGACGGGATAGCACGTTTCAAGCATCCCTGATCACGAATCAAGCATTTTTGAAGTGATGTCTGTGTGTGTGTATGTGTGTGTGTGTGTGTGTGTGTGTGTGGTCGTGTGAAAGTATGTGTGTGTGTCAGTGAGTCTGTGGAGACGATAACTGACGAACGAATGGGCCGATTCGAACGAAATTTGACACAAAAATCACAATCCGTAAACACTGGAAGCCTTTTGTTTTTATACGCAATCGAATGTTCAGAACTAACCTAAATTTTTGAGTGAAATTTTGAAAAATTCGTCAAAAAATCAAAACCGCTAATAAAGTTACGCAAATAGACATTTCTTATGTAATTTTTCATTAGAAAACGATTGGCATAAATTTTAGAACGCTAATATGAACCGTTCTCGAGATATTGCACATTTTTCAAAAAAATTATCAAAAAGTCATAAAATAAAAAAAAAATATTTGCTATTGAGAACCATGTTTACTTTTCATGTCTAACACCATGCGATAAATTAGGTGACATCATTCTCGTGGATCTAGCTCGTTCCAGTCATGAAAAAAGATACTTTGAGTAATACTTTTGTATTTGAACGCCAATAGTTATTTATCTGCTGTAAGAATAACTTATTTCTTCGTCCATAATGCTTGGCGAGATTTTGGCGACGAATTTGGCGAGATGTCGCCAACTTGGCAACTTTTTTAATTGTTGCCAAGTTAACAAAAATCTCGCCAAATGGATAAAAATGACGCTAAATCAATCAAAATTACAACTAATTGAAGAAAATTCAATATCTTGGAAAGAATATAAGTATCTACTATAAGAATAACATTTTTTTAACTGTAAAAGTAGTAAATTCATTGCATTATATAAGGAAAGTCATGTGTTGCCCACATCAGATTTTTTTTTATTTGTATCACAGGCGTTTTATGTCAATATCCACTTGTACATTTACATGATAGGCTCCCTGGTTTGCAAAATTATTTCGCTTTAGCAGTTTTTCATAAGCTTAAGACAGCAGTACCCGCTTTGACTTTCCCCCCTTAGTTTTGCCCCAGTTTTCCCAATTTATTTTTAATTTCCTTATATACAATAATGTATAAGGAAAGTATTGTGACAGGGTCGAAAATTCGAATACGAGTTTTCGACGGGAGAGCACGTTTCAAGCATCCCTGATCTCGAATAGAACATTTTTGAAATGATGTCTGTGTGTGTGTGTGTGTGTGAAAGTATATGTGTGTGTGCGTGGGAAAGTATGTGCGTGTCAGTGAGACTGTGAAGACGATAACTGACGAATTAATGGACCGATTTTAACGAAATTTGGTACAAAAATCACAATCCGTGAATACTGGAAGCCTATTGTTTTTATATGCAATCGAATGTTCAGAAGCACCTTGAATTTTCGAGTGAAATTTTGAAAAAATCATTAAAAAATCAAAACCTTTAATAAAGTTACGCAAATAGACATTTCTTATGTAGTTTTTCATTAGAAAACGATTGACACAAATTTTAGAACGCTAGCATGAACCGTTCTCGAGAAATTGCACATTTTAAAAGAAAATTATCAAAAAATAATGTAAATTAAAAAAGTAGTATCTATTGAGAAACATGTTCACTTTTCATATGCAATATCATGCGATAAATTTAGCGACATCATTCTCGTTCCATTCATGAAATAGCTCGTCATCATTAGCCCGTTCTATTCATGAAAAAATATACTTTGAGTAATACTTTTGCATTTGTTGTTGTTGTTACTGATGACCTTCTGTTTCGGCGGAGCCGATTCAGGACCAGTGACGCAGGAAGCAGGAAAGAACGAAGAAAGACACAAGACGAGAGAACAAAGTTTATTACAAGGACGCATCACTGACGAAGGTCGGAGGTGTTGCAGCTTCACATTTGACGAGGACCCAGAAGGCGGAAGACTGACTTTATCCTCAAGAAACATCCATGCCTTATTCGGGATTCGAACCTGAGCCCTCAAGACAGCAGCCGCAGACGCTATCCACTTCATTGCCTGGACGGAACTTTTGTATTTGAACGCCAATAGTCATTTATCTGCTGTAAGAATAACTTACTTCTCCATCCATAACGCTTGGCGAGATTTTGGCGACGAATTTGGTGGAATGTTGCCAAGTTGGCGACTTATTTAAATGTTGCAAAATTAACGGAAATCTCGCCAAATAGATAAAAATGTGGCTAAATCAATGAAAATGGCGACTAATTGACGAAAATTCAATATCTTGGAAATAATATATCTACTATAATAATAACCTATTTTTTAAGTAATAAAGTAGTAAGTTCATTGCATTATATAAGGAAAGCCATGTGTTGCTCTCACCAGATCTTTTTTTTTTGCATCCAAGGTGAATTCGATTAAATAGAACAAAGCAAGTAAACTTCAAATCATTACCATTGTTTAATTGCCATATTGCGCATTCCACGCAAGTAAATAGTGACTTTCAATTCATTATACATACTTTGAGATAGATTCATATTCAAATGTCCATTTCCAATGTTTTAAACTCCACTAAAATTCAGTTCATATTTATCAGTTCTTCTAATGATTAAAACATTCACATTGTTGCGAGCAGCCGCCTAATGCCTTGGGGTAAATATCCCATCAAACCTGCACTGAGTTATTAATGAATATTTAAATCCTATGTAAATTATCTCTCTGGATACTAGGGATGCGGGTAACCCGGATTCATAAATTATTAGGTAGTTTGTTCCCAGATCCACAGCGGGTATTTTAGGCATATGATGCGATTGCTTTACATGTTCTTTTTAATCAAAGTTCGTTAAATTGTTTTTTCCGCTTTTTTCTTCTACCGAATTAAAAATCGTTTGTTTGTTTTTTAATTTTGAAATAAATACAAGGGAGAGCGCTCTTTTATTGCCGGGAAAAGCATTTTTTGCCTATTTTTTCGCTTTTATGAATTCATGACCATTGTACCGCCGAAACCAGCAACGATAGCAATGATGGAGCGTGTTAGTGGTTAGCCCAGTGGTTAGTCCAGTGGCTAGCGTGTGGGACATGCACTTGGACGACCAGAGTTTTTTCCCCACTTCTGTCCAAACTGTCCCCGTGATCACGCGAAATACGGGTACATTAAACAAGTAGATCCGTAAGTCCTTCCGAGGGGTTGGTGGTAGGGAAAGGAGGGCGTGGTCTCACTGGTTTCTGGTCTAAATTGGGTGACACTTCCCGGGACCGTTCAAATAGATACCTTACACTTTATGGTAGATCAGACGATAAGGATGGAAGGGGAATGGCTGTAATGAAATTTGCTATATTCCACAAGTTTCTGGATTTTTATGGGGACCGAAAAACCATGTCAGATTAAAATATGTTAATAAAAATTCGGTTTTCTGAATGCATTGTGTTGAATTCAGAAAACCGAATTTCGAATTCTAATGAATTTACATATTTTAAGTATCCCGAATCTGTTTTACTTATCTTGAACTACAGGAATGTGTTGTGAAAATGATTGATTTGAACCACATTGCTTGATAGATTATGTTTTTGGCATTAGATGTGTGGTGGTAAAGTTATAGTCAGCCTGATCCCTTTGCATCAGGAAATAGCTTATGAGGACAGCTCGTATTGGCGTGAGGCTTCGACATTGCTGGATGTATGCAGGATTTGGCCGATAGAATACTTTGTTGTCGCTGAGCGAACAATTATTCTAATTCAGGAGGATTTTTTTTCGGTCAACACCGGTACTGCTAAGCGTAGTACAAATGCTCTACTTCAAAAGTTACATTAGTGCTAATAGGTTGTAGCAAGTGATCAAATAAAAAAGCGTTCTTTGCCAAAGCAGGGTGCACAGTCATTTGAGAACACCAAAATTAAACGTTTTATTGATTCTGTTACACGACATATATACGATAATACGACATCTGTTGGTAAATGCTTGCAGTTTTGAGCGGCATGTAATGCCATCTTGTAGAACTATCTCAAGTATGTTGTCCAACTAACATTCAACATCAAACGTCTGTGCATGAAATATCCATGTAAGGTACCGGACCCTGTGCATTTTAGAACTTTACGAATGAAAAATGTGTACGTGAAATAGGGATAAAACTTTCTATAGTTGAAATGCGACTTCCAATTCCCCAAGAATCTGTCCATGTCTCCTCTGTGGGGCGTTCCTCAGATAAGAAGAATATTGTGCAGAAGTCCTGTCATAAGCAGTTGTAGGGGTCGCAAATCCTCCTTAATAGGGGATAGGTTCAAGCTCGGAACCTGGAGCTTGCTGATTCTCCGCTATACATTTAGGGCAAAAGAATTCTTCCAACCAGAAATAATAATCGGGGATTTCTTTCGCAACAGTGTGTGATAGATGAGCAGTCCCTCACAGTTATCACTAGTTATTCTGGAGATAGAAGATTTTACTTTTCACTCGCAGCAAGATATATCTCCAGCCACGTTTGGAAATCCATTGAAATTTTGTTCAATTATGCCCATCAATAAACATGAGTACCCGATTGTTTTTCGGAGTAAGCGATGTAAGAGAGTGTTGTTAATATCTTTAGTATATTTTTCTTTCGAGCTTCTTTCCTATTCACCTTTATGAAAAGATACACACTAATACGGGATACACACTAATACGCACACTAATACGGGAATGTACATATTATTTGTAATTTGTATTTAAAAGAAAATAACATAATTTATGGGAAGCAAATATGCGACGTTCTCGATATATTACACATTTAGTGGGAAAAGTATAAAAACGAATAGACTTACTATTAGCAAATAAGTAGATGACTTGAAAATATTTGCAACGAGAAATTAATTGAAAATTTTGTAAAGTCTGTATCATTATCCGTATCATTTTTAGCCTATAGCTAGTTTATCGTTCGGGTGCCGATGTAAAGTGTGACCTCTTTTCGATGGTCAAATTGGAGTATATATTGGAGTTTTATCGACTATTCAAATCAAACTGATATAACATCAAACCTTTGTATTATATAACACAGTTTCCTTGTCATCATGGGAAAAACACAAAGACTCAGGATTTAACTTGAACTATGTATTATTAAAACAATAAAGGACACAGCAGCTGACTGTATAATTTATATATATACATTCACAGCAGCTATTTTGAACTTATCCGTATCATAATTTAAAGCTTTATTACTGAATTCATTTGGCGATAGAAACGACCTTTCTTAAAATGACATAATAAAATGATCAATTCTTTCTAAACTGCATCAACGAACATTCAGGTATGTCCAATAACTCATCGGATACTAGATCGTTCCATCATTTCTATATCCATCGCTATCGCATGCACCAATTTCGTTGAACCTTCGAATTCGCAATTTCACGGCGGCTCTACGTTCAAGTAATCCTTCCTTCCTTCACTTAAGCGAATCTAAAATATATCCTGCCGTACTGCAGTAAAGCTGAAATGTTACTTGACTCGATGATTGGTCTATATAAGTTAGAAGTCATTAAGAATCGCTGATTGGTCTACGTTAGTTAGAAGTCGCCAGTTAGAAGTCGTTAATTTTAAGTTAAATATAAATTAAAAGTTAAACTAAGAGGAATATTAATGGAAGTCCATATAGACTTTACAATTTTTTAAAAGTTAGAAAAAGCCTTCTCGGAGATATAATGCATTTTATTTTCCACAAAGGGACAATTCAAACATTTTATTTTCCCCAAAAGGACAATTCAAACATTTTATTATCCCCAAAAGGGATAATCCAAACATTTTATTTTCCCTAAAAGGATAATTCCGTAAAGGGACATAAATGATATGACAAGCCAAATAATTAAAATTGATTTGGACAACCCTAATGATTAAAAAAAAATATCGATATCAATTTTCAGAAGATTAACAAGCATATATAATATTCATGATTATTACATTTAAACGTTTTGTGACCTACCATATCAGACCTGTATAGTATGCTCCGAATTTAGTCGTCTTTTATTCGATTTTATAAGTCTATGTTTTAAATGTATGTACTTATTGTAAGAACTCTTTGAACTTTTAACTGCAAAATACCTTTATTCTACCTTTTTCTGTACTGACTGAGGTATTTCCAAAATGGATATTTTTATTGTATAATAAAACACGAAGTCTTCTAAAATGTTAAAAATGTATTTTAATAGTTATAATTTATTTTAATGTTTTACCGTTTGCTAGGCTTCCTTAAGCTGACAAAATAATTTTACTGCATAAGTCAAGACCTCACCACAAACTCATATTTTTATTTGGTAATAAAAAATTAAGTCTTCTAAAGTGTTTCAAATTTATTTAAAGAACGTCTTCAGATTTTTAACGTTTTCTGAACTTTCTTAAACCGACAAAACGGCTTTGTTCTTATAACTTTTTTTAGTAAAACATTTAAGTTGATGAATTTTCGTTCCTTTAGTCTTTAAAGCTTTATCGCTAATGCCAACAACTGACTTTTATCTCTACATTTAAGCTGTTTTTGTACTTTCCTTAAAGATAATATGTTCAGTGCATTGAATAAAAAAAGAAAGTTTTTTTTTCGTCAGTCTTAAAATAATTTTATCTTACCACATGTCACCTTGAACAACTCTCCATTTTGTCGATATCACATTATAGGGACTTCATTGGTAAAAGATATGATGTGTTATTTCGCGACCTTAGTCTTTTTTGAAATTATATATATTTATGCTTTCCCTATATATTATATTTTATGAAGTATATGATATGAAGTATAATATATAGGGCGATGAGGTAAGTATGATGTTCTAAATATGGTGATGAGGTAAGTACGATGATGTAAGTATGGTGGTGAGGTAAGTATGGTGATGTAAGAATGGTGATGAGGTAAGTATGATGATGTAAGTATGGCGATGAGGTAAGTATGATGATGTAAGTATGGTGATGAGGTAAGTATGATGATGTAAGTATGGTGATGAGGTAAGTAAGGTGATGAAGTAAGTATGATGATGTAAGTATGGTGAAGAGGTAATTATGATGACGATGATGATGTATGATGATGATGATTATGATGTAAGTATGGTGTTGAGGTAAATAACCAACCCTCGATATTTCATACGAACTACATGTTTTGAGCATCTTTAATACTGATAAATCATTTTTTCAGTAATGTCGGCCTGTCTGTAAAGTTTGTGAACTTGATAACTTTAGAACAAAGTAAGGGAAATCTAATGAGATTTGGTAGTATTATTGCAATGCATAAACGTAACAGGTCTTTTGATGTTTAGGATAGTCGGATCAGACGAATGTCCTCAATGTTTGAAATATTCTTTTGCAAGAAAATTAAAAACATTTAAAAATAAACATGCTAAATATTCATTTCTTATGTTATTTTTAATTTAAAAGCAAATAGTATAATTTACAAAACGTTAATATAATCAGGATATCAAACTTTATTTATCTAAAATGAGAAGAGTATTAAAACACTAGTATACTCACTGTTATCAAATGTGTAAACATTTTTAAATACTTGAAAGCATAGAACATACTAATGGCTTACTTTCAATAGATATACATACTCCAAAATATTATCACTTAATGTATGGAGTCAATATCTATACATATAATGGTGATATTGTGGAGTTTATCACTTTATAATTGGACATTTTTTCTGTCTACTCATCCACTTGTATTTTATTCTATGAGATGAAAATGGAAGAAAAACATTTCTTTTTCGTTTTACTGTTCTTTAAAATAAAAGTGTGCATCTTAAAAGTTGCCTTTGCTTACTTATTGCCTACTTTATAGTGCATTTTAAAATATATGGTGTTGTTTTTTAAGACATGTATTTTGCTTGTTGAAACTTTTCCCTCTGAAAACAAACCAGCTGACATAATGTGCTGGATTCTGGACGGACTGGGTCGGCAAGACACAAAATCCCAAAAACTAAAATATAATTCATAAGATAACATCATGCAATGTGTGAGCATGTGTGACCAACGGCTCTGGTTCTCCAGTTATTTCTTAAAACATACACCTGCAAGCCCAGGACGTGCTAGATTGTTAAGGTTTAAAGCCCTGTCTTCAAAATACACTCTATAACAAAAAAATCGACGCACCAAGAAGGAGTTGTCCGATTGTAATGAAATTTCGTATGCAAAGGCATTTTGAGCGAACATGCAATTAAATAAAATTGGATGTCCAATGAATAAATAGTGGGAGATCCAGCGTATAGGAACTGCGCATTCAGCAGGTGTATATCTGGGCAGGTGTATATCTGCAGGTGGGTATGGTCTGGGGTGCCATCTCCTTTGATAGCCGGACCCCTTTGCTAGTCATTTCTGGCACACTGTCAGCACAGCGGTACGTAGACAACATTCTACGTCCGGTTGTGTTACCGTTCCTTTTGCGACACCCCGGACTTACCTTTCAACAAGATAATTCCGGGCGCGGTAGCCCTGTGGTTAGCGCGCGGAGGTTGCACTCGGTAGTCCCGGGTTCGATTCCCGCCGCTGCCCAAACTGCCGCCGTGTTCACGCGGAGTACGATCACGTTAAACATGTGGGTCCGTAAGTCCTTCCGAGAGGTTGGTGGTAGGGGAAGGAGGGTACGGTCCCTGTGGATGCCTCCCCCACTGGGTTCCGGTCTAAATTGGGTGGCACTTCCCGGCCGTCCAAACAGATACCTTACACCTTTCTGGTAGGTCGGACGGTCTGGGTCGAAGAAGAACAAGATAATTCCCGACTTCACACGGCACGTGTTACTATGAATTGTCTTCAAGCTTGCCCAACACTTCCTTGGCCAGCTAGGTCTCCTGATCCCTCTTCCATAGAGCACATTTGGGACGTTATGGGAAGGCGAATGCAACCATCCCTCAATGCTGACGATTCAGCTACACAAATGGTGACAATTTGGCAAGACCTTCCGCAGGACACATCCGCGAACTTTATCAGTCTATGACACACCGGGTGACATCTTGCATCCAGGCCAGAGGTGCACCAACGCCTTATTGACTTTCTCCCTTTGTATATGTTCAAACCCAAAATCATTAAATTGTTCTGAAATTTTAATCGTTTCTTTTTCTATGTATGTTCTTCACATCCACCAATTTTTATCACAATCGGACAACTCCTTCTTGGTGCGTCGATTTTTTGTTATAGAGTATATTCCGGTAATGGCAACGATAAGGCAAACTTAAAGTTTCTAGCTGCTCTCGTTCTCTAATTATTCCCTAGAAACCTACTCTTTCATATGTTGCAGGACCTGGCGCAGGACCGGCTGGACTAGTAATGCTAACATACAAAAAATTAAAATATACCACAAAATGCAACGATATGCAAATTTTGATATTTTAGTAGCTCGGGTTCTCGAATTATTTCCCCCAAAACGGTTACCTTCCTATGGTGTGCTCAAGACTGAGATTAGTCGATAAGGTGCAAAATGCAGACTTAAAATGTAACACGACAGCCAGTGGCATACCGAATTTCATGTCACTACGACTGGGGAAACATGACTAGATAGTGAAATTTTAAAATATGCAATAAAATCAATATGTTTTATACATCAGCTATTTTAATGGAAATGCTGTTTCGTTTTATAAAAATCAATTGAAAGTTTTAACAAGAGAGATCAATCAAAGCATTGATTATGAAACACTTTCCAAGTTCAATGCAAATCTCTTTAAACATCTCTAAAGTGCGATAAATTCCTCGGTAATATTTTTAGAATTATCACAATACTACATTAATTTATTATATTTGTAAACTTAAAATTTCGTTGAAAAAAATGAACTTTATTTAAATAACGGCATTCAAATATAAATTGCTGATTTAAATATCTCTAAAATGCGATATATTCCTCGGTAATATTTTTTAAATTATCATAATACTACAATAATTTATTATATTTGAAAACTTCATCGAAAACAAATGAAATTTATTGAAATGACGTCACTGAAATATAACACACGTGGCTCTCTCTATAAAAGCAGCATTTCATTCATAAACAGTTTTCCATTCATTTCATTCATCACAATAATATAATAATACATTTTATTTAAAAACTTAAAACCATGGAGGTACAAGTAATTGAACTCTATGCTTAAAACTTCATCGAAGAAATGTATGCTTGTCTACGTAAAATCAATGACTGTTTCATTCATTTCAGCTATATTGCAGACTCCATGAGCTAAATAATTTTGCTTTAAAGAAATACAGCATTTCTTATACAACTCGTTCTAGATCTTTTGGTATTTACATTCTCCATAAGTGAAAAGTTGGCTTCGTTGCGGAAATAATCAAAGTTGGATGATAATTTAAACTCAAATATATTGTAATTGGTTTGTTTTACACTCACAGGAACATTGATGCACATAATTTAAGCAAAAAAAAGCGGTTGTAGGACGGATGCAACACCAAATATGAATTAAAAAGAATATTAAAAATCACGATTTTGAGACAAGATGGATGCCATATTTTATTTTGAAGTGGGTCACGTGATTCTTCATATAATGGTCAAGCGATCTCTCCATATAAATTGTGTAATTATTATTTTAATTTTTATTTAAAACTACTGAATATATTTTGCTGAATTATTTTTGTACATTTTATGTTATAATTTGAATATTTCATAACACTTTTGAAGCAATTTGTGAATTTTAAATCCGCTTAAAAAATGTTTGAAAAATTAGGTCCCATAGGGTTCAATGTATTTCATTTTTTCAACCCGGGTTCAATCCAAAACTAATCGGGTGATATAATTCATATTATTCATTTATATTCCCATAGGTCCCACAGACCGTCTGAACAACATACTGAAATTTCATTTTGATGAAGTCATTTTTACAGCAGTTATCGTACTAACGGATAGATAGACAGACAGACAGAATGAACAAAATCATAAACACTTTTCGACTATGTTGTAAAGTGTTAAAAACGAATAATAATGTGATATTATAAAATGACGTTTTCTGGCAATAAATAATTTATATATTACAGTTAACATTATAAAATTAAAATAAATTGAATACATTATAACTTTCCCTTCACTATATAATGCGTGCATGAGACACGTATTGTGATGGGGTCGAAAATTGGAATTTAAATTTTGACGAGATATTTTAAAAAACGGATTAACTGTTTTTAGTACGTCTTTGTGAAATTATGAATATACATTTTAGCTGAAAACTAGCTCGGATTACCTTGATTTTTTTTTAATTACGACAAAAATATATTACTTTGTTTTTAAACAGATTTTTATAAGACAAAATAATAAATGTAAGCATTTTCTTATTCAAATCGTCCTGCAAAAAAGAAAGTCATTTTTTAGATTTTTCTTTCTGAAAAAAAAAATTCTCCATGTAATAGAATATACTGTTCTCCAATTTCTTTCTATTATTTAAATATTAGCGCTATTTTAATATGTGTCAAATAGTAAAATAAAGTTTTTTTTTTTTAATTTATAATTTGATGCTGATTGAAATAATATTTTATAGCGTGGTTGTATTTATACTTTAAAGTAAACTTTTTAAGATAACATAAATATAAAATATCACTTGAAACTGCAATTAAAGCTTTGTGCTGGTTATATACTATTTTAAAAGAGTTTTTCTGATACTCCTCTTAACAGCAAAATGATTTAAGAATATTTTTACTGTGCAAGTCAATGAATTTTTTCAAAAGCTTATTCTTACTTGATAGAAAAACATTAAGCCTTCTAAAGTATTTCAAATTTATTTATTTTCATAGCGTCTTTAATGTTTCGGCGCTTTATTAAGCAGACAAAATTGCTTTGTTTCTTAAGCAAAATTTTTAAGTAAAACATTTATGTAGATACTCTCTACTATAGTTTTATCGCAAATGCAGACAACCAGCTTTTATTTTTACTCTAATACTGTTTTTGTATTTTTCTTAAAGATAATATTTTCAGTGAATTAAATAGTAAAGCCAGGAGGATTTTTTTCCGGCATTTTTAAAACATTTTTTCTTTTCCTAAGTGTCAACTTCAAGAAAACTCCCTTTTGTATAATTTACACTACGTAGAAGTAATTCACCGTGAATTTTTCGTAAAATATAGAGCTTGTATATGTGTGTAAAGCATATTTTGGTAGTTTATGGTTACAGATGACCACGTTTCTTTTCTGAGATGCGTGTTTTGTTTCTGATTTAAAAGAAAATATTTTCAAAAGTTCCAACACACGAAAAATATATGCTTCATACAATAATCTATTACTAAATAACTTTCTACACTTTATTTTATGACTGGCTTAAAATAAAATATATCATAGTAAAAGATAATAAAGATGTACAGGGTAATAATAAAAGACCCCTACACTTTCAAGAAATTCTTAACGCATCGTCATTATTTGCCAGGTCTAAAAGGACACTAGACAGTGAATTTCTTCATGACCCCCACCCATGTCGTAATAATATTTCCAAGAGTTAACGTTGGCCCGAAACATATAATCGTCCATACCCACCGTTATCATCTGAAAATGTCTCTCATATGTATTGTTTTGATCACTGTTCGATTCATAACCTTAGTTGTGTGACCTGTACGTTGATGAATCCCCCAAAAGTCCCAGTTTCATACGGTGGGATGAACGGGTCCCCACATACGAGTGGATCCTAACCACCTTTTTGAAAAAGTGTCACTGAAATATTCACAAACAGTCCATACGAATTAAGGCGGTGCACAGTCTCATATAAATATGACTGAACAAAGGATACCACTACTACGTAACTGATACAATACAACTTCGTGAGTCCGACGCATTAGCGGACGATTTCACGATGTCTTCTATAAACTAGAAAAGCTATATACAAGAAACGTACATTATACAAGACAGATGAACTATACAGAGGGATAAACATTTGTGTTAAGACAGTTCTAAAATGTTCTCTGCAGTGCAGAAGAATAACATGTGTTCCAGGTTTCCTCTTCAACAGTGCAAAGCAGGCACTTGTTGGAGTCAGTTAGGTGAAATTTATTCAAGTAGGCCAGGGTGACTATGTGAGCTGCCCTAGCCTTAGCAGCAAAAGTGGCAACCATTCTAAGCATTTTTCTAAAACAATTAAGGTCATTTGGATCAGTACGTAGCTGATGCTCTAGGGAGATTTCTAACACATCAATATACATGTCTCTGACGCTGGTTTTTGCCACAGACATGAATTGCCTATAGAAATGTCCCAGACCTCCTTGTACGTTTGGACACTTAAACGAGCAATAACAGCTGCTAATAGCAATAATAACTGCTAATAGCGATACCAGCTGTTAATAGAGATAACAGCTGTTAATAGCGATAACAGCTGCTAATAGCAATAACAGCTGATGATAACGATAACAGCTGCTTTTAATATCAGCATTTTATCACATCGTTATGCATATGCAAATTAATCATGATACATCTTCATTTTGTTAACTGTACTGGCACTTTATAATCAGTCTGTATTAGGAATTCATATCAGGATTTTCTCTTGTACAAAAGAGACTGGACCATTTGATACAAATAACAAAACATCAAAAGTGTCACTTCTGTTTTATTGGATGCGATTTAGCAAAACCAATTCTGTCTCTGGAGTTTTAAAAGGAACGAAAAAAGACTCTAGAGGAATAAAACCTCTTCAGTAGGAAGAAAATAGCCCTTTGTGTAAGTCGTAAACAACGAATTTTCTCTTGGGATTTATCGTACATATTTGTCAGGGAAGTTTGCGAATTTCAAGGACTTTTTGTAAGAAAATATAAGTTGCGAAACATGATAAAATTAAAGCTTATGTTATGCGAAATTTATGTTTAAAATCTGTAAAACCTGTAAATGTATTTCTTTTTTATATTAATGCAATACATAGTAATAGAACCAGCCAGGGTGGTTGTTCCCAAAGTTGGATTTCATCTCCATGCAAGATAATTACAACCATAGCCATGGTGTTACGCTTATTATACTCTGATCAGAATGGAATAGCCGATATCTGCAATGACAGCGAGAACATTTTGCAAATAGCTACGATTTTGCAAAATTTCTATACTAATTGACAAATTTAGTTTTAACATGCTGCTGGCTACTGTTGGAAGTATGGATACTGGTACCTGCAATGAAAATGTAATTCTAATTAAATAAAAAATCATGATAAAAATCTTGATATTTGGTCGAAGGTTTAAGATTTTAAATATCCATAGGAACACTGATCAAAAATCACATTTGCTGCAGATGTAATGCTGATAAAAATGCCTGTATAGGATCAAACTGAAATTTTTGTGACAGGGGCAGACGATTTGCGCTAGAAAATAAATATTGGTCGTATATTTAAATTTGAACTCTTTTATGTCCTCAGATGATAATTTGCGGCAACAATTACAATTTAGCTATCGTAGAAGAAATTCTGAAAGGAAAGAAAATGTAGTTGACGCGAGAGCATTATCGAGCTACGATTTTCTATGATTTTAAAGTGGGTCATCAAGCAGAATGTCCTAAATTATCATATGGGAATGTCTACAATTAGCATATGGAAATTATGCGCTATCTTGTGCTACTGTATTCAGATGGTTTACAGTATTTAGAAGAGGTCGAAATTCTCTCCTGAATGAAAAACATGCAGGAAGACCTTTTTCAGCTGTAGTCCCAGAAAATGTGTCGGCCTATCGAAAATTGTTATTCGATGATAATCGCTGTACCTACCAAATGATACAGAAGGAACTTAAAATTGGAGCCGCAGCTATACATAAAATTATTCATGAAGAACTCCATATGAAAAAATTAGTTTGTCGTTGAGTCCCCCATAATTTAACAGAACACCAAAACACGGAGCGTGCAGAATCAATAAAGAAAAACTTAAATTACTTAATGATGGTGGACACCGCATTATTTCTAAAATCATAACTGGTGATGAAACGTACATACCGTTTTTTGACGTTCCAACACGTCAAGAAAGTAATGTGTCTTTGAAGATGACCCCAAACCAACAATGGTGAAAAGAAAACGAGCAAGTAATGTATGCCGTGTTCTTCAGAAGTATAGGTCTGGTCAAAAGTCATAAAGCTAGAGGTACAGAAGACAGTTACAGCTAATTGGTACACCACTAAGTGTCTTCCAGAAATTCTTCAGAAAGTGAATGTTGTGGGAATAATGCTTCACCATGACAATGCAACTTCTCATTCAGCAAGCATCGCAGTCGAATTTCTTGAACTAAAACATCAAAGTGATAGAACATCCACCCTACTCTCCTGATCTTTGTATATGTGACTTTTGGCTATATTTTAAATCTAAATAAAAATTCTGAGGGCGTAGTTTTCATTCCGAAGATAAGATTGATGAGGCTATAAAAGCATATTTTTCATCGATTCCAAGTAATGGATGGCTCGAAGCATTTAATATTTGGAAAATTCGCCTACAAAAGTGCATTGATGTTGGAGGGGAGTACTTTGAACACTCCTAAGAGTTGGTAAGTTTAACTTGCAGCACTTAGCCGTATCTCAAAAATTTCAGTGAGATCCTCGTAGCTGTAAAGATCATTGGTAATTTGATAAAGTATAATTTAAATACTGTATCCAGAAACAAGACCAAAAATAAAATGGCTTGTCTAATGCATTCACGTCTAAATAGCTTTCTAAATTCACTAAATCGTGAGCAGCATTACATGTTTGGTCTTATTTTTAACTACCATATTTAAATGCTATACTTCATGATCTTTATCAATATGATTTTTACGACTTTGGGCATTTTTACAAGCATTATATTCCCAGTAAATGCGATTTTGTTTATCAATGTTCGTTTGAAAATTCGTAATACTAAATGGTCGACCTTTAGTATTACGAACATTTTTTATCCTAGTAATGATTGTTTTGTATTTAATCAGTGTTGTTTTGCTTCATACGTATTTTGATTAATTTTTTGAATCACCAAAATATTACTTTTTCGTAATGGCAATGAGAAAGAGTTTTGAACTTTAAATGTTAGATTTCAGGGAAAAACGTTTTAAAATTTACTCAAAGGCTAGCGTTTGATGAAAATTTTAAAAATTAGTAGAAAAACGAAATATATGAATAATTTTTCAATTTTCGTATAACAATGGTGTTATATATATCAGACGCAATAGCGAGACTTATTCAAATATGAACCAGGTATGGGAAATAAAATTACCTCCCCCAAGCCGCTATCAAGTATTTTCGGGTACTTAGAATTTCCTTTTTGGGTTTTTGATATGAGATTTCGAACAAATATATAGAATGCAATATCGAGACTTATTTGGAATTTCTTTTTGTGTTTTTGAAATGCGATTTCGATGAAATATATAGAATGCAATAGCGAAACTTTTTGGGAATTTTCTTTTTGAGTGTTAAGTTGTAATTTCGATCAGATGTAGTATAGTCAGCTTTCGCCACCGGTGATAAGTCTAGTAAATTATGTGTAAAACTGAAATTTTGCATAGAAATATATTACATCATACCTCTTAGGTTATCTTACATATCTTGAAAATAACATTTAAATATACGTTTACATTTAGTTTTGCAAAGATAAATCATTCATAATAAAGGAGGAAGTCTTTGTGTCTGTTTGTTCGTCTGTGCTATCTATAGAAGAAAATCTAAGAGTCGTACGGCTAGGAAATGTGTTATACATGTACTTCTCGATATACACAGGTGCACCTTGGCGTTATTTTATTTATTTGGACTTGTTTTTTAAGTTTTTTTATGTTTTCGACTACTTTAGCGCAATTTCGAACAATTTTCGCACAAATAGATTCCTTAACGTCCGAAAATATTACTACATATTTACACTATCATAGACACAAAAATTATCTTTCAAACAAACTTTAAGCGAAATCCATGTAATGGATTAATTTTTGTGAATTTTAAAAAATATATATACATTTCGTCTGTTGAAAATTTCTCCGATTTTTAAATTGTGATATAAAACAATTGCCTGGCAATCCGAATTTTATGATTTGACAGCGGCTACTTAAAATATTCCACACTGATCCAAAATAAAAAATTCTGAAACCACTCGCTCACTAATTATTGTTTTAGAAAAGCGAGCGAACCTGTAATATTTTCAATGTACCGAGTGTTCACCCAGACAATAATTTATCCATTCATTCAGTCGCTGCACTTCCATTCATTAGGTTGCAAGCCACAGGAACCTTCTCGCCTAGAAGAATGATTTCATTCTGAATCTTTTAATTTCTTTTTTGTTTAGTTGCACGGGATTGGATACATTTTAAAATTAAAGGGACGAAGATAATATGGAGATGGGGTCGTTGCATCGTTTGTACCCGGATTGTATGTAAGTTTTACTTTTATTTATACGAATAAAATTTATCTTTGTTAATATTTTATTTATATTAATAAATTCAATGCATCTCTGCTTTAATCTCAGGCAACGCCGGATGCATTTTCTAGTTGTGTATAAGCCAAAAGTTTTAACATTCTTCTACAAAAGCGTTGGTTCTAGAAGAAATAAAATGCTTGTGAAGGACATATAATTTTAAAATTGTCACATTTTGACTTGAATTATATTTCAGCTTTTAATAAAATTTATCTTTGTTAATATTTTATTTATATTAATAAATTCAATGTATCTCTGCTTTAATCTCAGGCAACGCCGGATGCATTTTCTAGTTGTGTATAAGCCAAAAGTTTTAACATTCTTCTACAAAAGCGTTGGTTCTAGAAGAAATAAAATGCTTGTGAAGGACATATAATTTTAAAATTGTCACATTTTGACTTGAATTATATTTCAGCTTTTTTTTTAAACATAAGAATGATTAAACTAACGTCTTTATATATAACACAGATATAATTTCATTTATTAAATAGATTGTCTTACGTCTGTGCCGTTTTAAAAATTCGTAACGTCATTTGGCATACGTTCCTTGAGCAAAATGCGAATTTGCCGACAGAAAAATATCTTTGTATCAATAAGATTACGAATATTTTTATTACTGATATCTAAGATATTTAAAAGAAAATACATATCTTTATGAAATTATTTCTGTTTGTTCATGACATTTAATTCCAAAACAGTTTCATGCTATGAAACATTTATTATTGCCATTTTTAATAAGTTTTAACTTCAAAAATTTAAACCCAATGAACTGATTTAAAATTCTTTAATGTGCAAAAATAATTCGCCTTATTTAGATTCATAAAAGTATAAAGTGGTGAATAAAATTGTTATGTATTATTAATAAATTGCAATTTCGTAAATAAATATACAGGGCGTTTCCTAAAAAGTGACCATAGCGATTTTTTTAATCGTTGGTTGTATATACATTTTTACAGTTGCAAAAATGTTTCAAATAATGTAAAATTATGAAATAGCAATTTAGATAATGTGCAATAATTTTGCAAAAAATAAAAATATTAGTTTTTATACAGCCCCCTGTAGTGAAAAAAGTTAAATAAAAAAAAGTTTTTCAATATTTCATTTAATGAAACTGAAGAATAATTTGGATCTCAAGAGTTCGCATTTCAAAGGAAAAAAATTGTCGAATTTTCTGTCTTACACCACATTCTCGTGACTTTTCGATAATCTTGTAAACACCAAAATTAATGAATACGGGGGTCGTTCACAAATATAATTGATTCACAGAACATTTGAAACACGTTTGTTTCGTAGTTTGCCTGTGAAACTATTAATGACAAACAAACGATCCTGGTTAAAAGTTATTTTAACATTTCAATAACGTAAATGAGACATATTATTGTAATTTTTCGGTCTGTCAGATATTTTTCTAACAAAATTTATATAAAACGGGCGTTCCCTCCCATTTTCTAAAAACAGCTAAGATAATACAAAGCCACTGTTTTCAGTTGACGCAATAAGTGTCTAAAACACTGCACTTTTTCTATCAAAATTTCCACCACCCTTTCAGACGAATTAGCAAGGAATTTTATATTCGGAAGTGACTACAGGTAATGGGCTATGAAAAACCAAGGAAGACGTTGTTCAGTACTTATGACCGGGACATCCATATGTGGATAGCACGAGAAATAGGCTAAAATATATATTTCATCATTTACCGTTAATAAGCTTTGTCTTCCTGAGCAACATCGACGACGAAACAAACCTGTTGATTGCTGTCAACATATCAGCCGCAGATTAAAATCTCTATAAGGATGCCGACTTTACGGAAACGACGATAGTGTTCTTTCACTGCATCACTAGGAGATCGGCTGCAGTCGCCGTATATCAAAATCATCTCATAGAATTTTTCATTACTGATCAGCGTCATAATTCAAATTCTAGTTAGGTACCAAAGCAACTTGAATGCTTGACTGTGGATCAACGTATTGGGGGATTAATAGCTTTACAGAAATGTCTGCATAAAATAAATTATAATAAACTGTTAAAGTTTTTGTAACTCTTCGCAATCGAAGTTGATTTAAGAATGTTCCCCTTATTTCTCAAAGGAGATATTAATCAATTATTATTATTGTGTTACGTAAGATCGTATTGCAGCCGATTTTTCTTTTTCACTGAATACGGTATGAGTATCATTTTTTAATAGGATTTTTTCCGATAGAGAGGCGGTATAAAAGGTTAATTTTCTTAACTTAGTACTAAAATATGATACAGAATTTAAATTGTTATTTCATACCTTTCTTAATTAAAGCATTTTTGCAATTAGAATTTTGGGCCTTCAACCAACCGTTTAAAAAATCTTCTACTGTTCACGTTTCGTGAGACACCCTGCATATTTCACCAGTACTGATTTACGGTTCCATTTTACTTAAAAAATAAATTAATGCAATAGCTACCAA
Organism: Amaurobius ferox; assembly: GCA_951213105.1. Lineage (NCBI taxonomy): Eukaryota > Metazoa > Arthropoda > Arachnida > Araneae > Amaurobiidae > Amaurobius > Amaurobius ferox. Next base: position 140,584,427 of record OX578140.1, read on the forward strand.
TATAATATATCTAGAAAGATATATTTTAAAATATCATTCAAAATGATATTACTTTTATGAGAAGTAAGATCAAAAACAATTTCGAGGACTTCTCATAATTGCATTATGTAATATAATCCCATTATATTCTTCAAATCACTTCAAATTTAAAAGAATGAACATCGAGACATCGCAGCTAACAGATAACAGATTTTAATCATAGGAGTTTGTGACCGCATCTACTGTGCGAGTGGGTTTTGTTTTCCTAATTTCCAAAACTTTATAAAAAAACAGGAAAATTAAAATTATAGGAACTTTATGAAAGAGCCTCCATTCGTATGGTGACAAGTGAAGTGTGCACAGTAATTTTCGACGAAATTTTTAAGAATTTTTCTTCTCATTTGAACACTCATTTCGTACATTTATGCGTATTTTCGGAAAACCGGAAGTGACATATCCCGAACCGGAAGTGGAATTCTTTAGTAAACTTGCTAACCCCTTTGCTATTCGATACTGAAACTATATCAGTCATCTGTGGCCAATCCTGAGAAATAGAATTAGCCAGAAAAATGCAATTTTCTAATAGGAACTGCCATATCAAGAATAGAAAGTAGAAACCCCCAATGATATCCCTAAATTCCGAATCTATATTAATTATAATCAAAGCTATATAGCCCATTCTTAAGAAGTATATGTTTAAAATTTTTGACCGAAAGTAGAAAAGTAACAGAAGTAAAAATCATTTTTGAATTGCCCCTACTCGTGAGAAACTTAATCCTGAATCCATATTAGTCGTAATCTAACTTCTATCTATAGCCGATTCTGACAAATGGATGATTCTAGAAAAATGTAAATATTTGAACCTGAATTGGGAAAATACAGTAATTGTAAATCCTTAATAAAGTCTCAGTCATCTCTGCAATTTGATGCTGAATCCATATTAGTCATCATCTAAACTCTCTCTATAGCTAATCTTGAGAAATATATGTTTCATAGAAAAATGTTGTACAGGGTGCGGTAAAATTCCAAAAGTGGACATTTTTCGTGAATACCTTACCAGCTCTGGAATTTGTTACTGAATCCACATCAGTTGTCATCTAAGCTCTATTTATAGCCAATCCTAAAAACTAGATGTTTCAGGGAAATCCTTTGAACAGGAAGCGACAAAAATTCGAAAGTGGACATCTTTCGTAAATTCATCCTTATTCTCTCCTAAATTTGTTACTGAATCCAGAGCAGCTGTCATCCAAGCTAAATCTATAGCTGATTTTGAGAAATAGATGTTTCAAGGAAATCTTTTGAACAGGAGAAGGCAAAAATCCCAAAGTGGACATATTTCGTGAATTCTCTACCCTCTCCGAAATTTGTTACTGAATCCACATCAGTTGTCATTTAAGCTCCTTCTATAGCCGAAATTAAAAAATATATGTCGCAAAAGAATTGTAAAATTTTTAATCGAACGCTACATCTCCAGAATAAGAAATCCTTGGTGAGTTATGTTATCGTCTGCATAATCCGTATGTCAGTATCTAAGTTTTATCTATTGTCAATATTGAAAAATAAATGCTTCAAGAAAACATTTCGAACCGGAAATGGAAAAGGAATCGGAAGTGGAAATTCTCATTGAACTATCCTACCTCCTTTAGAATTTGACCTATCTTCATATCGGTTGTCATGTAAACTCTATTTAATCTTGAAAACATAGATGTTTCAATTGATAAAAAATAATAATGCTATTTATTTTATGATAATAATGGTAAGAATGAGAGTAGTTGTAATTATTTAATGGCAATAATGGTAAAAATTGTAATCATTAAAAGGATAAGAATTGTTTTTATATGTTTTTTAATACTCAGACTCCCTGATTTACCCAATGGCTATAGAGCAGTTATAAGGGTCTGCCGGAGGGAGGCACTGGGTTTAAAAATCCTTAGTGAATCCCCGAACACCTTGGAGATTCGATCCATATTAGTCATCATCTAAGCTTGATCTATAGTATATCCTTGAAAATAAATGCTTAAAACTTTTAATAAAACCATAGATGGTAAATTCGATAGCCACCACTTTTAAATCCCCCAGAACATAATAACCTTACAATTTAAATATCATCAATTCTGCTTGCCTAAATTGTTTTACATGTTATAAATACAATATTTATTGGGAAAGTATCACAATTGGCTTATTTACATTCCATCAACTTTCTGACGAATTTGTATATATTTCCCTACTTATCATATTCTTTGCTTTATTATAACTCTTTAATCTGTAAAGCGAAGATATTTAACATTCTTTTGCGAATGCATCGTTCTTAAAAGAAATAAAATATTGAGGTTGGATATATGATTTTAAAACCATGTAACATTTTGACTTCAATATTTTTGCTATTTATTAAGTATAAAAATATTAAAAAGAAACATTTTTATGTATAACTCAGATAAAATCTCATTTATTAAATGGGTCTTTTCAAGTCAGTGCTGTTTACAAAAATGAAAAACGCCATTTGCACACATTTCCAGCTCAAAAGACGTAATTTACCAACAGAAAGTTAAATTTATTTCTATCTAGTATCACCAAGCATTTTGTAAATATTTTTTCCTAAATATTTAAAGCATTTAAGCGTAATATCTTCACAGAATTATTTCCGTTTATTCATAGTATTTTACTTAACCGCAGTTTAATTTTATAAAATGTATTCCGCTGTGGATTAATTTCTAAAATTATGGGAATTAATTTCTAAAATTTTAAACCTGGTGTACCAAGTTTTAAATACTTTTCATGTGCAGGAATAATTCGAGGCATCTATATCCGTTAAAATATACGGCGGTAAATGACATTTTGTTTGTATTAATAACTTATCACCCCTTTTCAGTGAATCAACACATATACCACTATCACTGTAAAATATTCTGCAATCTTTGCTAAGTTTTTTTCAGCTACTTTGCTAATAATTTCGCCAAACTTATAAGAATAGCCACAATTACAGACGATCATGAAAATTCCGGCTGCATTTCTGAAATATTCAGCTAATCATCGACTGCGGAAGCGTTATTTTTTATTTTTATGATTATTGTGATGATAGATACTTATAAGTTGGTTTTGTTTTTGCAAACACATTTTGTTGATTAAAATAATATTTTTAATTAAAGTGTTCGTGAATCGTAACATTCGTACATTGCTATCTTGAGAGCAAATTCCACCATCACCTCTTTGCACGAGTTTCATAACATAATCATTAAATCAAAACACTACGCATTAAAATCCACATTTTTAACTTTTAAAATAAATTATCGTTTTTCATTCCTCTATTATTGTTATAATTAAAATTACATCAATTTTAACAAACGCTTAAGGAGGAGAAAATTATCGTGTGAGACAAGTTCTTTTGACTTTTATTCCAAAGATCAAATATTGATCAAATATACATGAAGACTGGCACATACCTCCGTATTTTAGGTCTGTAGCTCAGCATGACTGGAATCTTTACATATTCCCTTTCTGATATTTGGAGTCAGACTTCGTCTTTTTCTATCACATTGTAATATTTAAAATAAAGACTCACTACACAGCGTGAGAACACGGCTCTCTCTCTCAAACTCTCGAACAAGAATTCTATATTGCCATATAATCACGAATCGCTCTCATCACTTTTAGATCATCATTGAATTCTATTCGTTGACTTTTTCTTATTGTGTCCATATTATTTGTCCTGGGGTTCAGATACGCCCTCCTTGCTATCATCGGATGCTTCCCAGTGCGATGCAGCGATTATGTTAGGAAACTCGAGCAAAGCGTTTATGTTGGGTTATTGCGGGGTTGTCAAAGTTTGTTAAGCTTATTACTACATATATATTACCATAACTATCAGGAACCTTACTCCCCGTTACGGATAGCTGATCCCCTAAAACTTTCAGTAACATATCTGCAAATGTTTTGCAGGCTAATCTGTACGTTTACGAAACTATTTTCTCTCTATAGATAAAAATAAATTTCACGAATTTTTGACACTACATTGAAGACCGGGCTTCAAACTGTATAGTTCCAAAATTTTATCTATAGACTAATATAGACTTATATAATTTAAGTCGGGCTTAGAATTTTTATTTAGCTTTGTCGGGCAAAAATTTAATGGGTCGCTACGAATTTCGACTTATCTGTGATTAATTGCTGATTTAAACTTCAAAAATATGGCCGAAGATAATTATATAACTTATAGTTGATGTGTATAAACGGAGCGTTAAGTCAGTGTGATTGCCATGAATAAATGTGATTAAATATGTAATAAAATATAACAAGTAATTATTCAGTTAATAATTATATGATGATTCTTATCACAATTACACAAATTACGAAAACTGATTCTTTTATGGTTACGAGTGTTTGAACTTTTAGCATGTTAACTATCTGCTTAATTGAGGACCATATAATTTGTTCATAATGTTGCGAAAGCGCAATATACCCCTTGGCGCCTCCTCTTTCGTCTGTCTCGAAAGCCAGGCGAAGAAACCACAGTCTATGGCGTCAGCATGACGTGAGGATGACCCAGGGTTGCCAGATTTGGCGATTTATCGCCAATTTGGAGAAATTTGGCGATTTTCGGAATGCTCCAGAAACTTCTCGATAGAACGATTATTCCTTGAGATATAAAGATTTCCAGAAGTTTCTATAGTAGACTATAAATAGGAGCCAGCACTGAATTGGAGCTCATTTGGGGAGTTGACGAATTAACGTGACACAAGTTACATTGAACTGTGATTTTTGTCAATGTTTTGATAATAGTAGTTTTTATTTTATGAAATTATTTTAACCAGTATTTTGAGAATATTATAGCTTATTTTGTGAAATTAGTGGATCATTCAGGTGCTGTTAGATTACATATTGTTACTGTTTACTTTGTTCTTGTGAATAAACGTAAGTAATCCAGAAACTTGGACTCGTTCTTGTACCCTGAGTGTACACTCACAATTTTAGAGACTACGTTCGTAACAATATATAAAACCACGTGTGTTGTGAAATCAGTTAAATATTAAATATTATTAGTTATTATTAGTTATTAATACAGCTCAGAATCAGCACCATACATTATTATATAATGAAGCGAAAACAATCTTATCATACTAGGCTTGAAAATTTAAAACACTCAAGATCTGCTGGTAGGCCATCAGAACTATATGCAGCAAGCATCACTTCTGGGACTAACTGAAGGGAAGTTTAATACTGGAAAGTGGAATGTTAATTGTCAACACTGTGGAGTTGTGCTGTTCAAAGCGGTTGCAGGAAGGTCACATCATTCGTGTTTTTACCAAGGTAATGTCAAAATTCATTCGTTACGTGAATACTCAACATTTTATGAACAGGAAACATTAGTTTCAAAAATTAATCCATTATATTTCTTATAAACTAAATTACTAATGGACAGCCGCGTAAAAAAAACGCCCCACCCTCTGTTTATCGAGCATCGTTCATCGTAGAGAAAATCGAATGATACCATTCGATTAGGAATAACATCCTCTACAAATTAATGTGCGTAAAATTTGCATAAGGGACCGTCTTCATATCTAAACGCTAACAAACTTTGAAATTTTAAATGGCAATACCCAAGTTTGACAACATAGTTCGAAACTAGAGCAAAATTCAACCTGTGATACCAAATTTCAAGTCATTTGGGTGAAGCGTTTCTGAGTTGTGAGTATGTAAAGTTTTGAGCTCCTAATGTTAAATTAGTTTCCAAGACTTGCTTTCATATCTTCTGTAATAATTATCTGCTCACGCTGATTATTTGTATGATGTTACTACTAAACAACCCAAACCATTTACGTGATTTTTATTTTTGTAGAATAAATTGTTTGTATGAAATATTAATTATGAAATCAATAATCGAAAAAATATGAATACAAACCTGGACACGTTTTGATAAAAATCGATTCACAAAGAGTTAGGGTTCGTATATTAGTTTAAAAAATGACTAATTTGAAAAAAGTTATATTAATTGTAATTTAATCTTTATTTAGGAAAACGGGTATTTATTTTTACCTAGTTTTAATAAAAACTGTGTATAAACAGTGTTGTATAGATGCAACCTAATCAACGTAATTCTGCTACTGTATTGAAGGGTGCAAACTTGTATTGTTATAAATGGGATCTACTTATGTTACTGCCGATTAATAGTTCCCGAGTTACTGCGAGTTGAAACCGCCCACAAAATGTAATAATTTATAATAAAAAATATTTATGTAAAACAATAACAAATTATAAAATTATGTGATACTAAACACCAAGAAGACTTTTAACGGTGATGGATAATAAAGGATTGATACTTTTAAATTCGTCACCAAGTTCCAACGGAGTTGTTTTGACGCGTCATCTGCACATATTTGTTAGTCTCATAAATTTATTTTGAAACAGCATTATAAAATGGCATTTGAAAATAAACATTTCATTCTTCTTTATTTCTTCTTCATTTTATTGACCCTGACACGAATGCCCAATTAGTTTTTAGCACCGTACCCAGTACGACATTTTACCCCTAATAATAGTGCCCTATTTGAGGCTCACATAATCCTACCCATTACAGGCCCACTGTCTTAGTAACACACACATACACAAGACAACACCACACACAGCCATGAAAATGCTCACCCTCTCATGCAGGAATCAAACCTGCGACCCTTTGGCTCTGCGTAAGTCATAATGCTGAATGTCAAGAGGATAGTTCAATTATTTACAACAGTGCTGTGGTCAATCAACGAAACATCGCCCTTCAAATTGCGGTTTTTAATATGGAACTAATCTCCGAAAATTGCATATTCCGGAATATTGAATATCTTCGGATATAAAGATAGAAACGTCGTGAAAATTTGTATTTGGACTAATTTAGGGGTCTAGAACTTGTGGGTGACGTCAAAATTGGGTTTTGCCATTGAAAATTTCAAAGTTTGTGCGCGTTTAGATATGAAGATGGTCCCTTATGGAAATCTTACGCACATTAATTTGCAGAGGATGTTATTCCTAATCGAATGGTATCATTCAATTTTCTCTACGATGAACGATGCTCGATTAACAGAGGGTGGGGAGTTTTTTTTTCCGCAGCTGTACATACTCCTAATTAGAACTGTGCTCTCCTATGTCTCAGAGATTTAGATCCTGAAAGTCGAAAATGCACTACAGGCTTTTGAAAGAAATGTTCAAGTACCATTATTGGTGGTATAAATACACCTGGAATGTGGCAAACAAGGTTTTATTTCGATTTAGACTACCTTTATAAAGAACCAAACATTGTTAAATACGTAAAAATACAAAGGATGGAATGGACTGAATCAGGTTTTGAGCTTCGTTTTTAAATATCTTTGTCAACCTATTCGTCAAATCAAGATTCCTATTGTCAAATAGAGCTTTTATTTTCCGAACTTTATTTTGAAGTTCCATTTGAAAAAGTCGTTTTGATTTATAAATTCTCAAATTCCAAAGATCATAGATTCGGAAAGGACAAATAGTATAATAATGCACATTACGATTACCACAATTTTTGATTTCGGCATTGGCAAAATTCATAATTGTACCTATATTTGCCAATATTTTTTTCAATCTCTAGATTGAATTTTCTTCCGCAAAATGCGACAATAGAGATTGATAGCACGACCTCTGGGTTGGACATATCTTTTGAATGCTCAATGAAATAAATGGACAGCAAATTTTTTTTGTCTAGGGCAATTGAAGTTAGGCTTAGAGGAACACTAAAACTTGGAGGAACACTAAAACGGATTGGCTGTGTAAATAAGGATTTTTGTATTTGCAAAACTATGGAATGGAGAGCAATTGCCGATAACAGGCCAAGATGGAATAAAATAATTGATAAGACCAAGACTCGCAACAGACTGTCGAGTCAATAAGGAATGATTTTATTAAAAAGCATAAAAACGTCCCCGTATTTGGCCAGCACGGATGGATACTCTATTACTAATATAGTAATAATAAGTAAATATAGTAATTTATAGATATAGCCCTCGTAATACCTACTGCACTTACAGGTTCGAGGTTTTTCACACAATTGAATGAGTACCTGATCTAATGTGCATCCCTGATCTTTTTACAATTTTTTTATTAGAATTTTTAATGAATTTATAAATTCTAACATCATTTGATCTCCAGCTATTGATACGATTAAACAGCTACTGTCACAGTAACTACCTATAACAACTATTAGTTACCATCACGATCTACTGCCACGTTCATCTCCCAGGGATTTTGAATTATTTATTTATTTATTTATTTTGTTTTTATTACAATTTTTGCTTTGCAGAAAGTGTTGAAATGTATTTCGTTGCTTTGCGGATAGCGTGTGTTAGAATTTGGTGACAGTTAAAGATTTGAAAAAATTGTCTAGTGTTATCGGTAAATGTATTATTTAAGTAGCGGATGTTTATTTACGACTCAATCAATACCGGGTAATGCGTTCGAGTTATCAATACAATGTATTTACAGAAATTTAATTTAATATATTTGTTAGGTATGTAAAGTTAATTACAGATATCTTAATATTCAGTTTAATTCCAAAATATTTCATGAAGTTGTATTTGTATTTTCCATTTACTGGAAAACATTTTAATGTGATACATACGTACACTATACAAATCAGAAGCGTGCAACGGTGGCAATAAAAATTCATATATTTTTATGAATATATTTTGTAATTTTTATTTTAAAAGCATGAAAGATTTATTACTTTGAAACATGAAATATTTATTACCATATTTAAACTTTGTTTTCACAATTTACTTAAGCATCACATAAAACAAAGTTCGCATGGATTATATTCAAAAATAGATTGCTATGTATAACTTAGATCAAATATAATTTATTCAATGCATCTTCTCACGTCTGTTTTGCTTACAAAAAAAAAAGAAAGAAAGAAAGAAAACATCATTTGGCACACGTTTCTTGAGCAATGGACGTAATTTACCAGCACAAAGTTATATTTATTTCGTTTGTAATATCAATAAGGATGTTTTGAATATTTTATTTTAGTTATCTGCACATTCTATAAAAGAATTTGTTGATAAAATTGTTTCTGAAATGTTATTCCGCATCTGCATAATTTTATAACATATTTTTCTAGTTTTATAGTTAAAATGGAAAATAATTTCTTAATATAAAATTGTTGATGTTTTCAGTTTAAAACATTTTTCATCCTACAAAACTTATCAGTTTAATTGAATTTATTAAATTAACTGCAGTGTGGCCCAAATCGTACCAGAACATATTTTTGATTTTTTTTCAAATTTTACAACCGTATCATGTAACATGCTATAATTGTAATCATTTGGAATAAATATTTTTTCTGATACGGATATACCGACAGACAAAAGCTACCGATACATCATTACAATACAATATCTTAACAAAACACATTTAATTTAATTGATTTAGAGTCACTTTTATCAATTTGGTGACACTTTTTATCGATTTGACGACATATTTTATAGATTTAGCGATACTTTTTCGATTTGACGAAGTTTTATTAATTTCACAACATTTAAAAAAGTTGCCAAGTTGACGATATCCCGCCAAATCTTTCGCCAAACGTTACAGAGACAGACGGATGGATAAATGGGTTGTTAAAGTAAATTTTAAATATATTGTGATATTATTACGAAACGTATCCTCTAGAATAGTGGATGTATGCTCAAGATACAAAAATGAATCCAAGTTTCTGGATAACTGACATTTATTCATAAGCACAAAGTAAACAGAAACAGTATGCAACCAATCAGCACTTAAAGGCTTCAATAATTTTGCAGAATAAGTGATATTATTCGTAAAACGTTGACGAAAGTAAATTCACAAAACAGCCAATACTATTCTCAAAACTTTGACAAAAATTCCATACCAATATAGCTCATGTCAAGTCTGTTCGTCAACTCCCTTGAAGCGGAGGAGCGAATCCCTTTTATAGTCTCTCTATAGAAACTTCTTGAAATCTCTATATCTCAAAGAATAATCGTTCTATCGAAAGTTTCTGAGACATTCCGGAATTCGCTAAGTATCGCCAAGTATGGCGATAAATTGCCAAATCGGTCAACCCTTCTTCTAATTAAGAAATTCTGGCAATCCTGTGCTTACGCCATACTCATGTTATGCTGCCGTCGTGCATTGTATTTTGTCCGCCTGGTTTTCGAGACAGATGATAGAGGAGACGTCAAACAGAACATTGCGCGTTCACAATACTGCCCCCTATTTAAGACTGCACGTCCCGGGCAGTATCAATCTACCGTTGTCCAACCATGGGGCAAATCTCTCAATATGGACGACTTTTGGCTTGGTTGAAGACGATTTCTGGATTTGGTAAACGACACTGTTTATTCTTTTTATGATGACGAAGGGTTCTTCCCCGTTGTGCAGTAGTTTTGGCGAAAATCCTGGTCATCGTCGAGAGTTAAACAGCCATACTTTGATGCCTTACTGGGATCGTACTCTATTTGCCTTATCATCGTACCTGGTCTTCATTGTATTGGTAGCGATGTGGATCTTCTCATGAGCTAAACGATGAACATCCTCCCAAAAGTTTGCACCAATTCATCAGGCGATGAAGGAGCCTCACATGGTTATCTTTGGTCCCGCCCAAAGCGCATTTTGGATAGAGAATGAACAGTCGATTCCTGGACAGCACTTCTGTAGACCTACAGGAACAACGGTAGGTGACGGTTCCAGTCTTGTTGGTTTCTGGATACGAATATAGAGAGATGATTAAGTACCGCTCTGTTGAATCTCCCTACCATGCCGTAAGACTCAGGATGAAAAGGAGTAGTTCGAGCTTTGTCCATATCGAGTAGTTTGCACAGTCCCGTAAGTATTCCAGAGCTAAAGTTCGTTCCCTGGTCAGAAAGGAGGATAGATGGAACCCCGTAACGACCTATCCAATTCCGAGTCAGAACTTCACTGATAGTTGTAGAATATTGGTCAGGGATTGCCTAATCTTCTGGCAAGTCTGTGAATTAGTCCATTACAACTAGAATGTACTTGTTATTGTCTGTAGTTCGTGTTAGTAGCCCCAAAACATCGAATGTAATTCTCTTCTCGAAAAGAGCTTCGACATTGTAACACTGAAGAGGCCCATGTGTTTTCTTTTTCGGTCCCTTCTGAGCACCGCATTCCGTGCATTCGACGAAAGAAGAGGTGCAGACAAAACAGGAGGCGCGAAACAGAACATTGCGCGCTCAACAATATTATTTTTTTGCAAATGTTTGCAAATGTTGTTTTGCAAGAAGAAACTTGAAAAATTTTACTGTTGGTCAAAACTGATAACAATTATGACATGCTGCCCTTTACTTTAAAAGGCTTAAAAATATATCAATTGTTAACAACTTGGAAATATTCCTCCGGGTGTAACTTCCTTCCCTCCGTTGTGGGAGTCTAATGACGTCACGAGCACAATAATTGTATCACGGATGATTGAAACTATGATTGAAACTATGAATTATCGTAATCAATGAACCATAAAGAACCCCTTTTATGCATGATTATGTCAAATTTTGTCCTGTGCTGTCGTGTTAAAAAATATAAAACTTTGAATAAACTTCGAACTTTTCGCTCGAATTTAAAAAAAGTTCTTTCTAGTTCTGGATTTTTTGATAACAAAGCCAAATATAAAGTTTCGTGAAAATCCTTTAATATTTGGGACAGATACTGTGTTCACAAAAAGAAAACGACTACAGGCATATATATATATATATATATATATATATATATATATATATATATATATATATATATATATATACAAATATACAAACAGACATAGAGAGGGCTATCACTCCAAAAATCGTCAATACGTGTTGTTCAGGAGGTCCTAAAACATATAGTGGCATAATAATCTCGAATTCGAAATTGTCGTGTAAACAATACGTTCTCTATTCTATTGTACAAAGTATGAGAACGTAAACATTAAGTGTAGCGTGGCTCAACTGGACTTTCTGATACGAGAATTTATTTTTAAATAGCCTGTATTTTTATTTTTTACATATTTACTTATTTTTTGCAAATTTTGCAATTAAAAAATTGAAACATCTGTATCGTTAATCCAAATATTAACAATTATAGCATGTTACCCTTCATTTTAAATGACTTGCAAATATATTTTGATTGACACTAAGTTTGAAAATATACTCTCAAATGAGGAGTAAGTGTGAGGGCCGGGAAGTGCCACCCAATTTAGACCGGAACCCAGTGGGGGAGGCTACCACAGGGACCGCACCCTCCTTTCCCTACCACCAACCTCTAGGAAGGACTTACAGACCCACATGTTTAACGTGATCGTACTCCGCATAAACACGGCGGCAGTTGTAACAACGTGCAAATCCAGCGCGCAAACCACCGGGCTACCGCGCCCGAAATGTGCCAACAGCACGCGGTGTTCTCTGGTGGTCACCCACCCAAGTACTAACAGCGCCCGATGCTGCTTGACTTCGGTGATCTAACGAGAACCGATGTTTTCAGCAAGGTAGGGCCATTGACACAGTATCCACAGTGTAATTAGTCAGTTTTGTCCGAAAAATAGTAATGTTATGAATAATTGTATTAACAAGTATTTGTTATATAATTTCTATAACATTGGAAATTTTACATGCGTGCGAATTATAAATAATTTTAGTTGGAATGTTCTCTATGACAAGAATGGCACTGTGGTTAGGCATGTGTTCGTGGGCAAAGTTGATATTGGTTCGAATACACCTTATTGCGGATGTTTATCGTTAGGTTTTACATGTTCAAAGTACAATAAAGTTTTACGCATTTATTTTTAGAGGATTAATTTTTTTTACTTAATTAAAATTGACAATTTAGCCGAACTAAATTTATATGTTTTTAATAAATATTTAGTTGGGGACTTCACAAATAAGTATATAGTTTTGAATAATTTTAGCAAAACGCATGAAAATTAATAATTTTTCAAAAATTATTTTAAATTTACTTAACAATTGACAATCGTTTATTTCGTCAGCAAAATAGTTTCAATCAGTTCGTCAACAAAATAGGTTCAAACAGTTTATTTCTACGATAGATAAGGGGAGAAAACGCGACCAAGCGCAACGGAAAACGAAATATTCTACAATAAGAAATTTTTTTAAACAAATAAAGTACATGTATTTCTTCTAAATGCCAGTTCTTAAAAAGAAAAGTACACAAATACGTCAACAAAATTGGTTCAAGGAGTTTATATTATTTCTGGGATTGAGTGGGGTCAAAAATGCGATTGAACGCGATTGAAAACGAAATATTTGACAATGAAAATAAAAACAAAATTCCAAAAATGAAGTACACAATTTTCTTCTACATACCAGATCTTGCAAAGAAAACCAATCTCTCAAAGCACTTTTTAAAAGCTGCACTTGGCCTAAAATGTGCCATAGTTTTTCAGATAATATCAAGATTTTAGTTCTCTGTCACGGAGCAAATAAAAAAATTCCTATCTCATTTGTATATATAGTCTGAGCAATATATAGTATATACTACACGAATACATTAACAGGATAGGTTCAAGCAGCTCACTTTTGAGAATGATTGGGGTTCGAAACGCGACTGAACGGGGTTGAAAACGAAATGGTTTAAAAATTATAATAAAGAAAAATATTAAAAAAAAATAAGTACATAATTTTGTTCCACGTACTAGATCTTGCAAAAAAAAAGAATTGTCCAAGTTACTTTTTTAAAAACATTTCATTTTGCTGCACCTTGACAAAAAATCGTCATAGTTTTCCGGATAAAATCAAGCATTTATTTCTCTGTCGCGGGGAAAATAAAAAACTACAATCCCATTTGTATATTAAGTATGAACAACATACTGCATGCTACACGAATATTTCAACAGAATGGGTTAAAACATGTAATTTCTGGGTTAGACTAGGGGCCAAAAACGCGCGATCAAATGCGATGGAAAACGAAATGTTCGTCAATTATAAAAAGAAAAACATCTGACGTGTGGGCAACACATGACTTTCTTTATATAATGCAATGAATTTATTACTTTTACATTAACAAAATTGGTTTTTCTTATAGTAGATACTTATATTCTTTCCAAGATATTGAATTTTCGACAATTAGTAGTCGTTTTCATTGATTTAGCGTCATTTTTAACCATTTGGCGAGATTTTCGTTAATTTGTCAACATTGAAAAAAAGTCGCCAAGTTGGCGACATTCAACCAAATAAGTTGCCAAATCTCGCCAAGCGTTATGCACTAAGAAATAAGTTATTCTTACAGCAGATAAATGACTATTGGCGTTCAAATACAAAAGTATTACTCAAAGTATCTTTTCTCATGAATGGAACGAGCTAGATCCACGACAATGATGTCACCCATTTTATCGCATGATATTACATATGAAAAGTGAGCATGTTTCTCAACAGCTAATATTTTTTTTTTAATTTATGGGATTTTTTGAAAAATTTATTTGAAAATGTGCAATATCTCGAGAACGGTTCATGCTAGCGTTCTAAAGTTTATGTCAATCGTTTTTTAAGGAAAAATTACATAAGAAATGCCTATTTGCGCAACTTTATTAAAGGTTGAGTTTTTGAAGATTTTTTTCAAAATTTCACTCGAAAATTTAGAGGGGTGCTGAACATTCGATTTTGCTTTAAAGCAATAGTCTTCCAGTGTTCGCGGATTGTGATTTTTGTACCAAATTTCATTCGAATCGGCCCATTTGTTCGTGAGATATCGTCTTCAGAGTCTCACTGACACACACACACACACGCACACACACGCACACACACACACACACACACACACACACACACACACACACACACACACACACGCACACACACACGCACACACACACACAGACATCATTTCAAAAATATTCGATTCGTGATCAGGGATGCTTGAAACGTGCTCTCCCTTTCGAAAACTCGGATTAGAATTTTCGACCCCGTCACAATACTTTCCTTATACATTATGTATATAAGGAAAGTAAAAATTAAAACAATAAGTTCATTATTTTATTCTATATACCTAATCTTTAAAGTAAAGCACTCTCCCAAAATACTTTGAAAAAATTTGTTTTTATCTATACTTTGACAAAATATAGTCATAATTTTCCGGATGAGAAATATTACAAGTATTTGGTGTAGATAACATTAATTAAGAATACGGGTTCCCATCAGCATTTTTATGTCGGCCTCTATACGCTTAGTAGACGTACGCTTAGTAGATGTCATATCATCTCCGGCCCGGCATCAATTCCCCAATTACGTTGAGGGAGTCGACAGAGCAAAAAATCCCCTTCACAGGTCAAGGACGTCATGTGCGTTAGCGACACTTCGCTGTCATTTCCGGCAAAGGTCCGTTAAGATTCCGTCACTCGTGTGTTTGTCGCTATATTCTATAGTACGAGATGAGAAAAAAAAATCTGATGTGGGCAGCACATGATTTTCCCCGCAGACTTAAATTCATATTTTCTCTAATAATTCATTAGATTGGGTTTAATTGCACAAAATAACACTAAATTTGCACTTTTAATTCAATTTTTGTTTTTATTTGGTAATTGGACATTTTTCCGATAGCGGCGTAAAAAAATGGAAGAAATCTCAAATACCTTGAGAACGGCTAGTCCTAAAGTAATTTTTTTCCGCGTCAAAAATTGCGTATAAAACAAGAATTTAATGGATACATTTCAGCATACGTAGTCTTTTTTTTTTTTAGATTTTTGCGGGCCATTTTGTAAAAACAGGCAGGTTATTATTTCCCGAATCGTACCAAAATTTAATCAGTACCAGAGCATGCTACAAGTAACTTATCTACCAAATTTTGTGAAATTTGGTCAACTAGTATTTTAGCTAGAGTGGATACATGAAATTTTTAAGGTCCATTTCGCAAAAAAAGGCAGGTTCTGTTTTTACGAATCCCACCAAAAAACTAATCAGCACCAGGGTCTCACCCAAGTGATTTACATACCAAATTTTATGAAATTCGGTCCATTAGTTTTTTAGTTAGAGTGAATACATACATTGCACAAACACACACAGAGACACACAGACACACACACAAAGACGTCACGCTAAAAATAGTTTTTTCGTTTTCTAGAGGTCTCGAAACGTGTAGATTCTTCGAAAACTCGAGATGGGATTTTTGGTATGATTCCAATACTTTCCCTATACATTGCTATGTATTGCAGGGAAAGTAAAAATCTGATGTGGGCAGCACATGACTTTCCCTGCAGACTCAAATTCATATGTTCTTTATTTCTTTAATAATTCATTAGATTGGGTTTAATTGAACCAAATAACACTAAATTTGCATTTTTAATTATTTTTTTTTATTTGGTAATTGGACATTTTTCCAAAAGTGGCATAACTAAATGCGGAAAATCTCAAATATCTCGAGAACTGTTAATCCTAGAGTTATTCTTATTCTTTTCCTCATTAGAAATTACGTATAAAACAAGCATTTAACAGATATATTTGAACATACGTAGCTTTTTTTTAGATTTTGGCGATTTTTGAGGGCCGTTTCGTAAGAAAAGGCAGGTTGTTCTTTTCCGAATAATACCAAAATCTAATCAGCACCAGAGTATCCCACAAGTAACTTATCTACCAAATTTTGTGAAATTTGGTCAATTAGTATTTTAGCTAGAGTGGATGCATGACATTTTTATGGGCCATTTCGCAAAAAATGGCGTGTTTTGTTTTCACGAATCATACCAAAAACTAATCAGCACCAGGGTCATACCCAAGTGACTTACCTACCCAATTTTATGAAATTCGGTCCATAAGTTTTTGAGTTAGAGTGGGTACATTCATTGCACAGACACACGGACACACAGGCAGACACACAGACAGACAGACAGACACACAGACAGACACACATACAGACGTCACGCTAATAATAGGTTTTTCGTATTCTAAAGGTCTCGAAACGTGTAGATTGGTCGAAAACTCGAGTTTTGGTTTTCGGCATGATTCCAATACTTCCCCTATACATTACTATGTATTGCAGGGAAAGTAAAAAGTAATAGCTGACGAAGTGACAGCGATAAAATAGTGTTCTCTAACAACGGAGTACAAAGCTAATTATATCTAAATGGCTATTTACGAAACTATTTTGATTTAAGATAAGAAATGACATTTCATCATCTTCGGTTATAAAATACTGATACACTTTCGACTAAAAGTTAATTAAAGATACAGAGAATAAATTATAGATAGCCACATATTCAGTTAAGGATTCACTTGTACTATGTATTTACTCTACAATATGCTATCAAAAGTTAGTGATACTTTCTATATGAAAAGCAAAGCAGAAAAACCATACCCATAATGACTCCAGTAGATGAAATATACTTATAAATATATGATTTAAAAATATACCACATTTATACTATAAAATTAATTTTCAAGATTTATTTAAATATTCATGATTTTATGAAAAATAATCGCAAAATGTTAAATGAGTGTTTTTAGACAAATATTATTAGCAATGAAGTTTAAACATACATTAACCGATTTTGATTAAAGAACTGAAATAATAATTAATAGCTATTTAATTCGTATTGTTTACATCATTCATTGATAGTTATTTGAAAGTTTATTTTAAACCGACCATTAGCTAAATATGTTTTCAAAAATTCAAATGCAAACTAACTATTTGAGTAGTAATAATATTAATAATAATAATAATAATAATTTAGAGTTAAGTATAACTCAGTCACGAATGTAAATTTTAATACTTTTGAGAAACTACGTTTCAGACAGTCAGATTGTAACGCTGACGAAAATGACTCTGACAGCACTTAAGAAAATCTAGTGGTAATGGTCATAAGAAAAGCAATAACATTAATTTAGTTCATACTTTTAATCAGATATTAGAATAAAGTATATGCATTATAGTTCTTGGGAGAAAATCATAGCTAACTAACGTGTGCTTTGAGTTAAAATTTGCTTTTCAAGAAATATGCGATTTTAGTACAGGTGTTTTTAATCGCCTCCGTTATGATATTATGCTTTTAAAATCAGTTAAATTATTTATTAAGATATTGAATTTCCATTAGTAAAATGAAACCTACCTAAATCCACTTAAAACATATACAGTGCAATACTTACAAATTTTATACTTGTAAAATTTTAAAATAGTATTTATTAATACCATAATATATAACACCATATTTTATATTATGGTATTAATAAATAATACCATAATATATAATACCATATTTAATAATACCATAATATATTGTAAAACTTTCAGTGAAAAAATGCATATTTACACTCAATATTTTCCTGCCTTATGACATTATATTTGTTTAAAAAAACATTGCAGCTAACACTAATAGAGGGATTGGGTAAACTTTACAAAACACTATTTTTGCTATGTATTTAATATTAATAATTAGCTACGGTGCCTGCAACTAATGATCATTATCTTATTGTTGCCATAATTTTAAAAATAATGAACAAACCTCCCCTGCTTGCATTAAGAGCCCCCCCCCCCCCAAGATTATATATTTCCATTAATTCAAACCATTATATTTTTTATTGCAAGGTTTTTGTAGCAATTGATATATTTCCGGGAAATTTGTTCTAATTAAAGTCACATGAATCTCGGAATCTTGAAGGAAAAATATCTTGGAGACAAGAATGTAGCAAAATATATGAAACGTAAAAAAATCCTGAAAAAATATATATATATACGTTAAATTTTATGATTTTAGTTATTTTAGTTGTGACAATGTCCGGATACAAAAATTGATTATGTTTACAGACACGGTTCTTACACTTTTGTAACTAAGGGCCAAAATTTTGAAATCGTATGCTTCATTTCACTCTTAAAATTCTTGTAATGGCCGTCCTTTGTACGTTGGGCTAGTGTTCGGATTAAAACTGCGAAATTTCGTTCAACCGCTACTAATTGATTAATGGGAAAATTGCTTAAAATTCTTCTTTAACATAAAAAATCTGATGAGGGCAGCACGTGATTTCCATACATAATGCAATGATTTTAACCCGTACAAAACGAACATAATTTAAGAAAACCTATAATTGCTGACAAAACCTATCTCTCCCACAAACAGTATAATTCTCTATATTTCGAATCAAGAATAAAAATTTACCCAAAACGACATCGGTTATTAAACAAATTGAACTTACTTTCCTACGTTACTGACTATTCACCAATTTGGCGTCATTTTCGTCAAGTTAGCGTCATATTTGTCAATTTGGTGTAATTTTCATACATTTGGCGACATTTTGAAAAATTACCCAGTTAGCGATATTTTGTTAAATACTTATTGATTCGGAACGTGAAGAACACAGTTGATGATGCTTACTTATTTTACCTAATTTTTTTAGTAAATTTGTTGCAAAACCGTGCGGCAAACCGTGTTGCAAACCTCGAGAACGGTTGATTCTAGCGTTCCAAATTTTTGATATTCGTTTTCTGATAAAAAGTTATGTATAGAATGCTTGTTTGACTTTGGCTATTTTGATGATTTTATTTCAAAAATGCTTCCAAAAAGTGGGGACTTCCGAACTTTCAATGGGATTTATAATCAATTAGTTTCCAACATTCACTGATTTTAATAAACGTACGAAATTGCTTTCGAAACACATCATTCGTTCATGAGGTATCGAAGACTCATGAACATACACATACGTACTACATATACACATATACATGCACGCAAACACGCACACATACTGACTTACCCATATACTGACATAGACGCCCGCTGACATACACACACACTAACATACACACACACTAACATACACACACACTAGCATACACACACTAACATACACACACTAACATACACACGCTAACATACACACACACTTACATACACACGCACTAACATTCACACACACTACCATGCACACACATCCCCACAAAAACGTCTTATTCGAGTTTAAGAATGTTTGAAACGGGCTTTTCCATAGAAAACTCGAATCCAAATTTTCGACAGTGCCACAATCTTTTCACAATACATCACACTGTGTATGTAGGGAAAGTAATAAACAAACAACTGAATTTAATTAAGAAAATTTGCTCAGAGGGGCCATAAGATTTGTCCGTATATGTCTCTGTGCCATATATATCGTAATTGTACATATTTTGAATTTTCCACCATAGGCTATAGTGCAAAGAAACACATGGACATTACATTTCACCGTATGTTATATTTAAATGAATACAAAGCGTTAAATCTTGCATTAGGAAAAATTATGTTTTTGAGCAGAGAGCAAGTGACGTACGTACAGCAACAAAATTCGGAGCAGGCATAGTTCAGGCCCCAAGAAACCTCGAAGAGATTTTAATTTTATTTTGAATTCGAATTAGCTCCGGGGTTATTTATTGTTAAAGCGGAATTTTGACTGTTTTCACATCAATTGGTTCGCATCTATCACAAACATTCTTGCACAGTATCTGTCTTAATACCCTTGTAAAGTACCAAAAATTATCTTCAAAGTGAGATCTGAAAAGAAACCATAAGAAGAATTGTCAAATTTTAACGATTTAACAAAGAAAGAAAAAATCATATTTTCTGGTTGGAATAGTGAATTCATTTAAACATTTAGCATGGGCAAAAGTACTTACTGTATGATCTTCATATTCAGCAAAAGTAAAATACAATATTAAACAAATAATTTATTAAACAAATAAGAGTATATGAATATTTAGTGTTCGGACACTTTTACAACTCAAGTTTTTCATATGGGTGTGGATGAATGAATTTCACTCTGTCGGTAGCAATGGGAAAACCGAGAAGAAAAAGGCATTTACATTATGACGAAGCTGCATTACGCGTATTGGCGCTATGTTTTTCTTAAAAAAGATTGGAATAAAAATACAACATTCAAATTTTCTCCATTTTGTAGATGGATGCTTCAAAATTATATGCATAGGCATACTTATTTACATCGGTTAATCTGTGAGAAAACTCATGCGATTCTGATAATTAATTATTTATGTTCGGGTTTTATTATGATAATAACTAGGCGATTTTGGAACATTTTCATTTATTTTTTAGACTCTTGAGAGATTATCTTAAAGGATTCATGTAATAATGGATCATGTGTTCGAGGCGTTATTGGGGAGGGGATATTTGCTGTTATACGGTCGCTACGCAGTCTAAGTGATCTCTGAGCTTTACAAAAAGTGATTGCTGCACAAGGGGGACGGCTAATCGAATATAAAATCAGAAGATATAATAATTATCAATTAATATAGATAATATATTCATAATTGTGGTGCGCTAAAAAGAACTACTATTATTAATTATAATATTATTGTTATATTAAACTTAATATACAAGGTCGTAATTTCATACATAGTGGACTTAATATTACTACACATTGCTTTTTTGTGCCTCTATATAAAACCCTCCAAATATTTTACTCTCGAGCTAGTTCTGTAAAAGAATTATTAATTAATATAGCACTAAATGGATCACACCATTTTAACTTTAACAATAAAAGGTTTATTAAAAACATAAATACTTAATTATTCAATTATTTCGGCGGAGGGAACATGTGAGACCACCTAACTTGCCTAATATATGTTTAGACCTAGATATCTTTTTGAGGAACACATATCTTCAAGTCTGTCTTGGACTTTGATCATAATGCTGGCATCCGTAATTAGTACTGGCCATAATTCGTGGTGTTTGGCTCCGCATCGTACTTGATTGAACTGCACACATCAATAGAGCTCCATTATTTTGGAACCTGTACGCAACACTGCATCTCTAGTATTGTCGTTCTATCATAATGTCGCACCAGTATCACTCCTGTATCTCTGCACACGTCGTTATTAAGTCATCGTCCTGAAATTATCTGTATAAGTGTCTTCTTAGTGTCCTTCTTCGGTCACAGGCTGTAGCTCTCTTTTTCCCTCGGGGGTGTCACTCTCCCTTTGTTTTCATTTGCAGCATTCAGTGTGAGGCAACAAGGACTTTCTTCATTGGTTAATCATTGAACCAATGTTGCTATTTGGCATCCTCGTAAGGGCCCGCTCGGCCCCCTCTGTCTTGACGCTCCTAAATTTATGGTTTGCTGTAAATCTCGGCTCCATCCAGACTACAAGTATTGTTTGATGTTTCAGATAGATCTATGAGACCAGAAATAGATCTCACAATAATCTATACTGGATTTTCTTAAACTAATAATTTAGGTATCTACCACTTTTTATCTATGTTAATTTATATTTAAAATTTAGATTTAAGTATACCAGGTTCTCAAATAGTGATGCATACCGGAGGTTAAAATATTTTAGCTGGGTACTCCTTAAAACAGTGATATCACGTCATATGGATTACCAAATAAGTTAACATTATCCTCGAAATATTGCAAGCCGGGCAAGAATAATATCAATGCTGACAACAATAAAATATATGCTTTTTCATATTCTAGCAAATATCTTATTTCTGAATTTTTTATCTTTATCTGAATAAATAAAAATAATGCATTGTTTGTTTTCCTTGTAATGTACTCAATTATTAGAAAGAATAACAATGCTATATTAGAGACTCCACATAATATCTCAAAAGCTTTAATCTATTTAGAATCTTTATTTTATTATAATAGCGATTGCCGTATCTTTATCTGTATCATCAATTTTCGTTTTCCCCAGAGTTATGTGGACTTCTGCCAAGGGGACTAGTATTCATCTCTTTAGTAGAACATCGTATAAGTCAATTTGATTAAACTGCTGTTGAGAAAATTAAGTACTGTGCATTATGTTAAAAGTATTACCTTAAATAAAATGTCTCTGCAATAAATTGATGATAGCATATAGTATAACGCTTTAGTTAAATGGAATAATAATCTAATTTTTAGAACGCTTGTTATGCAATGGTTATCAACAGAAATATAATGAAATGCTCAATAACGTTTTCGAAAATATATTTGTTAAATATGTATTCTGGGTGAGATATATTTATATAGGGATCCTCGAAAAGTCTGGAAGAGGTCACTGAGTGTATATGTGAGGTCTATCTAGAGCAGTGATTTCTAATCAGAGCTCAGCGAGCCATCAAACATTCCGATAGCCACGGGCTATGGGAAAGTTTGCGAAAG
This sequence comes from Amaurobius ferox, assembly GCA_951213105.1. Taxonomy (NCBI): domain Eukaryota; kingdom Metazoa; phylum Arthropoda; class Arachnida; order Araneae; family Amaurobiidae; genus Amaurobius; species Amaurobius ferox. The sequence continues at coordinate 140,607,472 of OX578140.1, forward strand.
CTTGCAAATAAAAGTAAAACTTTCATTCTTTTTGAAATTGAGTAAACTAATTGACAGTTTGTAAGTTCAACTTAATTAGCTCATATTGTGATAGTTATACTTTAATCAACGATAGTTACAAGTTGAGTTTCATTTGGGAAAATAATTTTTGTAAAATGTGTGTATTATAAATGTGTGAATCACCAAATGAGAATCTCCAGATACTGGTTATCAATGTCATCCACACTGAAATGGGTGTCAACTACGTCATAAACTTTGTCTGATGTGAAGCATTTTATCGATTTGTATGATTATAAATAATCAGCGAACTATTTGAAGTTGAGATTTTAAACTCACCCGAAACTTTACAGGGGTTTATTTGCTATTGTGGGATGTTTTTACAAGAAATAACGCTATTATTGCCATAAAATGGAAAACATATTAACATGAAAGATTAATGTCAAACGAACGAAAATTTAAACCGTAGGGGTTCCATTCAGTTTTGCAAAATAATTTAAGGGTTCTTCCAAGCAGAAGAGTAAACTTAAGTAAAGTAAAATAAAGTAAAAACCAGTAAACATAAAGTAAACATGAGTAAAGTAAGCATGTTCAGTCGAATAAAAGTGATTGTAGGGCTCCTAAACGGAGAAGTTAACATGTTGGATAAGAGACTAAATTGCTATAACAAAGTTAGGATAGCGGAAAAAGATAGGATAACAAAGCGAGATAGACGAAAAACCGCAATTAGAAAGATGTAGAGCATTGCCTAGTTAGTAGTTGTTCTTCTCTGTGAATGTATTATTTAAGTAGCGAGTGTTTATTTAGCTGCGTAATTCGTTCTAATTATTTATAAATGTAGCAAATATTTCTGATATAATAATATGATTTTTCTAATAAAATGAATTACATCTGATAAAATGTAATAGCAACTCTCAAAGATACGTTTTAAATGACACATGTAATATCGTTACAAAGGTAACGCATTTTTTTTATATAGATGCCAAAAGATACAATTATACCAGCCATGTGATTGGAACATTTTGTCAAAGTCCAGACTTTTCTATAAACTGTTTCTTTGGAACGACAAATGGCAACGACTTTGAAACGACTGTAACGACAAAAAACTTCAGGCATAACAGTTGGTACATTATTACTTTGTTTTTGACGCATGAAACTACCGACAAAATATACAAGTAAAGAGTGAAAATTGCTTACGGGGTAAAAAGTAGGATCATTTTCAAAACAAAAGATCGAGCATCTCCAGACAGCAAACCAAGACCGGCTTCAGTCTCTCAATAAATATCTGCTTCTGCCGCTCTTGCTTTACTTACGCTGTTCTGTTATTTTGTCCTCGAGGAGGTAGAAGTTTATGTTTATGTTCGCTGCTTTAATTTGTTATATACGGATTTACACTACATGACACTCACCTTAATAAATTTTAACAGAGCACCAAATAATAGCATACCAGTACTTCAATGCACAGAGAAGTAGATTGGTAATAGATGCAGACATGTAATCATGTAATTCTACGGACCTTGAAAGACATGGCCTTTTTCTAATCTTAGCGATTATAGTTCCATGTCGATCTATGGAGGGGATCTATAGTAGAGTCACAAATGCTATAGGGTTTAAGATAGTCGTTTTACGGAGCGGGACAGCCCAGTCGTTAGCACGCGAAGATTGCACTCAGACGACCTGAGTTCGATTCCTACTCTGCATAAACTATCCCCGTGTTTACACGGAGTATGGGTCCGTATGTTCTTTCTAGAGGTTGATGGTAGGGGAAAGAGTGTAGAGTCCCTGTGGATGCCGTCCCCACTGGGTTTCGGCCTAAATTGGGTGATACTGTCCCCGACGTTCAAACAGATTCCCCTCACAGCAAAGATCGTCACATGTGGGACAGTGACGTCGCAACCACGTGACACCTGGGTCACAATGTGACATAATACTTGTAACTTCTATGCGACGTTACGTATTAGTAACTTTGTAACTTCATTGTGACTATATTCCGTGACGTTTACACAATTTAATTAACACGTAACAATGTGACGACATTACAGTGGCAATTACAATGTGACGTCACAAACAAGTTAATATGCGACGCCACAAACAACCATGAAAATGACCAAAATGACTTCGATGTGACCTCAATACGACATTGCCGAGACGTACTGCGACGTCCTGTGATGTCCCAAAGTCACAGTGCGACGTAAATTTTACGTCACTGTGAAAAAAAAACTTTTAGGGTCCTTACACTTTCGAGTAAGTCGGACGGTCTGGATGGAAGAAGAAGAATAGCCGCTTTACATATAGCTTTATCGATAGACGTGGAATTACGATCAACAAGATTGTGATCGGACCTTTGGTTTGGATATTGATTGAGCCATAAGTTATTTACTAAATGTATGATGAAATGTTTTATAAATAAATATGTATATAAATAAGATATTACAGTTATATTGACTGTTCTATTAATGATAAATATCATCAAACTATTGTATCGAAATTGTTGATGAAGAAAAATAAATTTAACCATTAACCACAAAGCGAGCTTTTCCGTCGAATTTAATTATTTGGTGCGTATTAAGAACAAGCCATTAAATGCAAGTCATAATTCCCTGCAACAACAAAATGTGGAGTTATCTTTTCAAATGCTTGCAAATGTAATTTGCTGAATCATATAAAAAATATCTACTCCACAGCGAACTTATTGCCATTAAAATTGATATTTTATTTTAAAGAATTGAAGATGGAATGTAAGAACGATAATATCTTTAGTATATTTACATAAAATATCGTATTATATCTCTTTAAACAAATCACGTATCATCAAATCCAAAAAAATCGAAAACTCATATTTAGTCAAATAGATTTTCCAAATCCATTTCTTCTTCATTTAGCATAAGTAATGAAAACATCAGTAATAAAATAGATAGTTTTTATTTGTCAAAGGTAAAATGGAAATATAAAAAAAAACATTTATTTTTATGGTTGTCATCACACACATCCGCAATTTACGTAAATACCCATAAAACCTAATACCCCATTTGCAGACATTCACGATGGAAATATTTGCTAGATTTATTCACTGGATGTAATGATCTTTACAAGGATAACTGTTGATTTGCTAAACATACATTTCCTTTTTGTGCTATGGTTTAAAAAGCTATTAAGTAACATAAAATAATGCAGCCCCTCTATTCATAGATATTAAATTAAGACATATGCATAGCTTTTTGCAGCTGCTGGGTTTTTAGACATGTTAAAACAAATTTCATTGGATTACGTCTGTTAAAAGATTGAGATCTGCCTAAATGGCACAAATTAAAGACCTTTACCGTTAAACGGAGTAATAGTTGAGTTTCTTAAGTAGTTCCTTCACGAATTATGGTTGCCTGATACGTGATATAAGACATTAATGTCAATCGGGCAATGTATTTTAAATGTACGATTTGTATTTAATAAATTATATTTTAAAATGCTTCACCATTAAAAAAATCTGATGTGGACAGCACATGACTTTCCTTTTATAATGCAATGAATTTACTACATTTACAGTAAAAACAAAATAGGTTGTTCTTATAGTAGATACGTACATTGTTTCCAAGATATTGAATTTTCGTCGATTAGTCATCATTTTTATTGATTTAGTGTCATTTTCATCCATTTGGCGAGATTTTCGTTAACTTGGCAACATTTAAAAAAGTCATCAAGTTAGCGACATTCCGTCAAATTCGTTGCCAAAATCCCGCCAAGCATTATGGACGGAGAAATAAGTTATTCTTACAACAGATAAATGACTATTGGCGTTCAAATACACAAGTATTACTCAAAGTATCATTTCTCATGATTGGAACGAGTTAGATCCACCAGAATGATGTCACCAAATTTATCGCATGATGTTACACGTGAAAAGTGAACATGTTTCTTAACAGTTAATATTTTTTTCGATTTATGGGATTTTTTGTTAAATTTATTTGAAATATGTGCAATATCTCGAGAATGATTTACGCTAGTGTTCTAAAGTTTAGGTCAATCGTTTTCTAAAGAAAAATTACACGAAAAAATGTCCATTTGCGTAATTTTATTAAAGGTCTTGATTTTCTGTTGATTTTCTCAAAATTTCACTCCAAAATTTAGGGCGGTTCTGAACATTCGATTGTGTTTTAAAACAATAAGCTTCCAGTATATACGGATTGTAATTTTTGTACCAAATTTTGTTCCAATCGCCTCAAAATTTTTCGATTCGTAATCAGGGATGCTTGAAACGTGCTGTCCCGTCAAAAACTCGAATTCGAATTTTCGAAACCATCACAATACTTTCCTTATACATTATACTATGTATATAATGAAAGTAAAAAGAGCTTCAGCTACTCTTGTTAATAATTTGAAATAAAAACACGTACTATCGTCCTAAATATTTGATTAAATTCATTAATGACAGGAGGCATTTTCAGAATGTAATATGTATTAATAGAATTTTCTATTTTTTGCTTTGAAGACTTTTCCGCCTCATTCATCCTAATGAATACGACGTATGTTTCATTCATTAGGAGTTGTGTTTTTTAAATAGTTTCTTCGATTATAGTTGCCGGAGTGTGATACGTAATATGAAACATTAATGACCGACGTACAGTACTAATACACTGTTTACAACTGAAATCGCAATATCATGAAGAAATTGATGTATCCTTATGAAGTTTACAGAATAGAAATGTAACATGAAGATGCGGAAATGTCAAAAATTCATACCTGGAAAATGAAAGGATGGAACGTTATTGATATTATATCAATATGGAATACGCCCACCGCGAGCGGCTATGTAGGATTCAATACGACGAGGCATCCCATCAATGAGATGGTCAATGGTATACTAATGGATGGCATTCCACACAGCATGCAATTGGGCTTGCAACTGAACATGGTGCACTGGAATTGGGAGGTCTCTTAATCGTCGACACATGGTGTCCCAGATATGTTCCATTGGCGACAAATCCGGAGAATATGCTGGCCAAGGCAAGATATCAAAACCAGGTAGACTATTTATAGTTACCCGTGCAGTTTGTGGCCTGTCATTATCCTTCTGAAAAAGCAGGCCAGAAGTGATTGACATATATGGCTGTACCACAGGTTTCACAATGTCAGAGACGTATCGTTGTGCCGTGATACTGCCAGAAACGTGGACCAAAGGTGTTTGTCCACCAAATGTTATACCACCCCAAACAATGGTACCACTTAGGGGGGCTGTGTGGCGGCTAATATCAAACGTTCCCTGGTGGCGTTGTTGAAAGCGTCGCCATACGCGAGTACGGCCACCTGGCATGCCAAAACATAATCGTGAATCATCTGTGAACAGAATGTTTCGCCATTCTCTCGACCAATTGTGTCTCCTTTGACACCACTGGAAGCGGCCTAACCAGTGAAGACGTTGAAACGGCTAGTGTCGAAAAGAGTGGCTACATTGGAATCCTACGTCATGCAAACGGTTTTGAATTGTTTGCCTCGAAACCATGTTATCTGTAGTGTGGAATAAATGCCGTTGTAACACGGTTGCTGTGGTAAACGGTTCCCTCGCAACGTTTCTCAGAAGCATACAATCTTCACGTAGTGTGGTACACCTAGAAGCTCTACTACTTGATCTTCGAGTCATTTAGTTGTTTCTCACGAACTCTAACACACACCGTCGAACTGTGCTCACATGAGGACCCAATAGTTCAGCAAGCCTTCGATAGTTTATTCCACCCTCACCTGAAACAATGTCATTCCGTTAACGACAACTGAACGTATGTGGTACGTTGACGTACTCTTGGCATACTGTGATGATTTTTGCAACCTGAAACCAATGACGCTACAATTTAGCTGTGATATCGCTCCTCCTTGAACTGACGCTTTTATGCTACTCAGCAAGGTGTTACGTCACTATGCGTAACGAAACTATGATCATTTGCATATCTCGCCTTGCTATTTCCATTGCCTGATTTACATAAAACTACATATACAACTTTAGGGTGTTTCGATTTCAGTTGTGAGCATGTGTAGTTTTATGTATGATTTGTATTTAATAAATCCTATTTTAAAAAGCTTCATTTAAAACAATAGCTTCAACTGATCTGTTCAATAATTTGAAACATAATTACATTGTTACTAACATCATAAATATGTGATTAAATCCATTAATCGACAGGAGGTATTGTCAGAATGTATCAATAAAATGTTCTATTTTTTTAATCAAAAACTGTTCCTTGTCATATATTTTATGAAGGCTCTTTTGCGACGTTTAAAATTGTAAATTAAATTTAATCAACTGTTTATTCCGTTTACTAACCAATTACAATTATTTTATGTTTCAAAGTATTTTTTTAACAATAGCTAGGCACGTGATTCACTATCATTCGCCTATACATCGGCTAGAATTGCGAACCATTTAGCCGTCACATGACGTTGCCCCGGTGCACCAGTAAGGGCAGAATACTCTTCGCCCACCAACACACCATCCATGCCCGCAGGTGGGACTCGAACCCACAAACCGGTAGTCAAGCGAGCAGGAGAAAACGATTGCCTTTGGCCTCTAATCTACAGCGTCGACTTTAAAATATGAAATATGAAATTTTAAGGACATTTACTTTATTTTAAACGTTATCAAAGAATATAGTGCAGATTCACTCTGTTGTGTTAAAATGCATGTTTTAAACTTCAGAAATTGTTAAAACGATAAAAAATAATTTATTTACGTTTTCAATGATCAAAAGACTGTTCAACTTAATCGCTTAGGACTGTTGATGTGTGGGCATAGAAACATAATATAAGTTCATATATATTGATGAAATGTCACATCACGTAAATGTCAAATCACGAAATATTGCATTTTCAATGGTGATACAAATAAACTTGGTGATATAATAAAGTAGATCGCACTCTCATTTCAGATAAAAGCAATCATGAACCGGTTTGGGACTTTTTTGCAATATTCATGAAATATCTCTTAACTGAAACGAAATGCATGCTAATTCAAATGTTTAGAAATTATAGGAAAAATGATAAAAGATATTGATATTTATTTTAAATGCACGGCATTTATCTCAACGTCTGCACATGTTACTAATAAATGTTATTTAATAATTCATAGTTTCATTTCCCTGTTCAATTATAAGCAGAGAAAAAAAGCTATTTGTAAACTAATATTAATGGATTTAAAATTGTAAAAAATTCTATTCAACTTTCCGTACGTCGCGTCAATAACTTTAGTTGTATTTTATTCTGTATGACCTATTATGAGCTTCACATTGTTATGCGGAAATAGTTTTACCTTTTGTGTCATTTTAAGAAACTTTTTCTTCGAAGGAAGTTTTATTTTTCATTGAAGAGAGGAGCCACAAAAAAAAAAGTTGCTTGTGTCAGAATTTTCAAACAAAGGACTTTGCGTAGCTTTTTTTTTCTTGACAAATTGTTACGACCGCTTACAAAATATATTTTACAGAAATTAAAAGTATGCCGTTGTTCACGTTATGCAATGCTTTTTAAAACTTGCTCCATTTCTGACGTTGATTCTAGTTTCTTGTTTTCTACGTAAATAATTATAAATTGTATGTAGTTAATTCAGGAAAGTTTTTAAAAATTAAAAATAAAATGTTCATCATGCGTAACAATAACTTAATTCTGAATTTATCAATTTTGTGTAATTAATTTTGTATAAATATGTTATTTCATATCAACACATTTATGTTAATTGCAGAATAAACAACACATACTTAAGTAGAGGGACATAAACTACAATATAATTTTTAATAACAGTAAACCTGATGTACATCATGTAGAGTAAAACCAAGTAAAATAGTTGACTTAGCCAGGTGGAAGACCTGAAATGGTCAGTTTCCACGGAAGTTCGTAAAAGTTCGTTGCTTATATCAAGTTCCTTGCTGCCATAGCAGTTGCCAACTATTCCATTCAAACGAGCACATAATAAGCGCGAAACCGTTCCATGGATATTGGTATCTGCAATCCTCCCAATTTTAGGAACGACCTTAATAGCCGGTTTTGTGTTTATGAACTTCGCCTTTGCAGTTTCGTGTGGCCTCAGATAATTTGTAAATAAATTTTATACCGGCCACTTAGAAAGAAGAAATTTCTCAGTTCCCATAGAAGTTTGCAAAAGATGTGGCGTGTAGTAAGTTTTTTGCTGCCATTGCAGATATAGGGGTTTCCATGCTGACGAGCGCATAATGATCGTGTCTTCCGTATCTGCAACGGTTGCGACATCTGCAATGGTAGTGTCTTCCGTACATTTGCTGTGGCACCAGTGACAAAGTGAAATGGGGTTTACCGCTACCCAATATTAAATATATATAAATATGTGCCTGATTTCACGAAATGTGATGTTCAGCTAAGTGATGATACCATGGGGATAATAATAATTTGAGCGGAATTATAAAGACTATACTAGCTATTTCCAATGCATACCACGTGGACTCCCGTTGTTTAACATTTTTGACGTATTCGTTCCGGTTGAAACTCGGCACAAAGTTTTAATTCACGGAAAAAATATATATATTATATGTCCATGCTATTATTTTATATCGTTATGTAATTACGTACGTCATCTTTTAAGGCCTCGTTCTCGACTTCAGGAACACGCAGAGAGGATTGGCAGGCGCTGTTTCATTTATTGCATTTCATCTAATGTTGAAACTGCCGTTTCTTCTCTCGAGGTTTATTTTCATGTATGAAATTTTGACGTCAGCACGTTACGTCGTTACACTATTTACGTGTGTGGTGACGATATTTTCGTCCCTTTAACGCATATTTATTCTTTTTTGCAATCATATGTCATTCAGTGTCTTTAGATGTAATATTTTTCTGGAACTAGCTAGCCGATTCCCGTAAAATATATGTATGAACGTAAATTAAGAAATAAAAATGAAAAAAAAATAATAATAATAAAAATCTAATGTGGGTAGCACATGACTTTCCCTGCAGACTTATATCCACGTTCTCTTTATTTCAATTAAATGTAATTCACTTTTAATTCAATTTTCGTTCTCATTTTATAACTGGACTTATTTTCAAAGGTGGCGTGGAGAAAATACGAAGAAAACTAATATATCTCGAGAACGGCTAGTCTCAAGAACGGCTAGTCTCGAGAACGTCTAGTGTAATGGGGTTGGAATTATTATTTTCTTCGTTAAAAATTACGTATTAAACAAGCATTTAATGGCTATATTTGAGCATATGTAGTTCTTATGTTTCGATTTTGATGATTTTTGCGGGCCATTTTGCAAACAAAGGCAGGTTATTTTTTTTCGAATTATACCAAAATCTAATCAGCACCAGGGTGGCCTACAAGCGACTTATCTACCAAATTTTGTGAAATTCGGTCCATTAGATTTTCAGTTACAGTGGATACAAGCTTTTGCGGGCCATTTCGCAAAAAAAAGGCGGGTTCTTTTAACCCGAGTCATACCCAAAACTAATCGGCACCAGATTCGTGCACAAGTGACTTACCAAATTTTATGAAATTCGGTCAATTAGTTTTTTAGTTAGAGTGGATACAAAATCTGCACAGACAGACAGACAGACAAACAGACACACACACAGACGTCACGCTAAAAATAGTGTTTTCGTATTCTAGAGGTCTCGAAACGTGTAGATCCGTCGAAAACTCGAGTTGCGATTTTCGACATGATTCCAATACTTTCCCTATACATTACCATGTATTGCAGGGAAAGTAACAATGAAGGGAAATACAATTTAAGATCTAGGTGCAGTCATATGCTGCCCGCATCAGACTTTATTTCTTCGTACTATAAATATTTTGAGTATTTACATTTTAAATTTATTAAATAGTCAGTTACAACTGATGCAAAAACTTTGCAACCACACAATTGAATTACTCTGCGATAAAGAAATAAATGCTAACTGCATTTTTAAATCATGTCACATTTGAGCTTCCCTTTCATGGAAAAAGCTTTTGACAGCCTTTGTTTGTATATTTATATGTTCCCACAATTGTGAATACACCAACGAATTAAATTGCTTGATAAACAAAGCAAAAAGGCATGGATGTTTTTGTTTTGTAAACCCATGTAACTGTCGACTTTTATTATTCCTAATGGAAATTTCATGTATCAAAGCCAATACTAAAATTTAATTCTTTCTGTGCAGAAACTTTAACAATATAACCAGAGCGTAAATCAAACCGAATTAGTTGTTCTATCATGGATGCATGTTATATCCAGCCAAATTAGAATCTTTATGAGAGCATAAATAATTCAATTTTATTTCAGACAAATATAATACAATCATCTACGTTAGTGTGCAACGCTGTTTTGCTCGTTTTTTAACTTCATTAGTTTAATATTTAATAAAACTCCCTCAATCAAAGGAATAAGCAAAAATTTTATTGATTATGTATATTCCATCCTGAAAACTGGAAGCAGTATGTCTGGCGCCAAAGCTGGTGAAGTAATCGAAACTATTGATCGGTAACCTCGCTTTTACAACGTGTATTGTGTGATACTGCAAAGGTGACAGCCCTAAACAAGGTCAGGAAGGAAGGATTTAGGGTGAAAGAAAAGATTTAGAGAGCTTAATGCTAGTAATATAAAGTATCTATTTGGAACATTTAGATACACTGTTTAACGGTATTTTTAACACTTTACAACATAATTGAAAAGTGTTTATGACTTTATTCATTCTGTCTGTCTGTCTGTCTGTATGTCCGTTCGCACGATAATTGCCGTAAAAATGGCTACGATAATTGTCGTGTAAATGGACGACGCACGATAAAAAAACGCACGATAATTGCCGTGCACGAAAAGGACGCACGGTAATTTCTATGTCAATGAAATTTTAGTAAGTTGTTCAGACGATTCGTGGAATATATGGGAATGTATATGAATAGTGTCACCCAAGTAGTTTTGGATTGAACAAGGATCGGAAACGGAAAATACATCGAACCCAATGCGACTTAATTTTTCAAACCTTTTTTAAGCGGAGTTAAATTTCACAAGCTGCTTCGAAAATTTAAGAAATATTCAATTTACCCCATAAAATACATTAAAATAAATTGAGCAAAATACGTTCGGTAGTTTATTAAATAAAAATTAAAATAAGAATGACACCCATATAATATGAAGAGATCACGTGACCCAATTTTAAAATATAATATGGCATTCATATTTTTTTCCCAGATTAAAGATCTTGGTTTTAAAGTTAATTTAAATTCACATTTAGTGTTGCATCCGTCCTAAAACCGCTTTATTTTTGCGTATTTCCTGTGCATCTATATTATTCGCCAACTCAAGTACAGTATTTTTGAGTTTAAATGATTATCAATCTTTGATTATTTTTACAATAAAGCCTAATTTTAACGGTTGCAAAATGTAAACAAATCAAGCTGTAAAATTAGTTGTATAAGAATTGCTGATTTTTTAAAGCAAAATTATTTATCTCTGAAGTCTGGAATATAGGTGATATGAATGAAATATTCATTCATTTTACATAGAGAAGTAGACGATTTTATAGCATTGCCTTTCTCGATGAAGTTGTAAGCATGGAGCCAGAAAGTACTTTTATCTCTATGGTTTTAAGTTTGCAAATAAAATAAATTATTGTAGTGCTGTGATAATTTAAAAAATATCACCGCTGAATATATCTCATTTTAGAGATATTTAAATAAAATTGCATTGCAGTTGGAAAGTGTTTCATAAAGAATGCTTTATGAATGATTGGTCTTTCTTGATTCTTTTTATATTCTCGAATACACGTTATGTTATCATATTGCATATATATTATGTTATTATGCAGGATGTGACGGAAAGTACTTGGAACAATCTTTGTTGCCTCGACTAGTAGTCTGAGATATACTTCAGTTATAAAATGTTTAAATATGATTACAATTTAATTTATAAAAATTTTAAATAGAGAAAAGTATTTGTCTGGAAAATACAAAATCTAAAGTTTCATACGATTCCCTCAATCCAAATTTTTCCAATTACTAAAAATTTCTACGTACATGCATTTTTGTAGTTTTACATGTTAAATTCTTTTACGAATAAAATTTATCTTTGTAACCTAGCATAAGGAGAAATAATTTTCGTGAACTTGAGCCGCCTATTCTAAAGTATCAAAAATCACAATTTAAAGCAGCTCATAGCACGTCAAATGCTCTCCAACGGAGTGATGACTCCCTTATAGTCTCTCTATAGAAACTTCTCTCATATCTCGTAGAATACTCGTTATTTCGCGGTCTTACTCGAACCTTCGAGAATTGTCAAATACCGCTAAATGGGAGATAAACAGCCAAATCTGGAAACCCTTTTTACAGCTTCAGCTTCTGGCAACCCTATGCTCACGTCATTGGAAAATATGCTTTTACGGGTGTTTTCTCCGTCTGGTCTTCGAAAGAGAAGAAAATAAGGTGAGGAGGGTGGGGGAATCCTAACTGGTTGCACCTATTTGATGATAATTTAATATTTCACAAAATTAAGTACACTTTTTTTGATAATCTCTGTCATTTTGCAATATTTTTTTTTGTATATTTGTTTACAAACAGGACCAGGACGTTTCATTCTTCAGATCTGCCTGGGAAAATAATTTTGTACAGCCAGAACACAGATTCGTATACTTCTTTTTAGGAAAATTATATTAATTATTTTAATATATTGTTTTGGATAGAAATGTCATTTAGAATAGTATAGTAATGTGCTCATAATTGTGAATTTGGAGTTTTTTTATATTATATATTCCATATAAATATTATTATTAAAAATATATTATATCAATATAATGTCTAAAATAGTATTATGCCAATGTAAATACTTATATGTGTGTATATTAGAAAGTTTCGGATGGTGTGAAATATACGTTTTCAGTATTGTCTTGACATTAAAAAATTATGTGATGTATGAATCTTTTATGAACGTTCTCATAAATTCATGTTTCATATTGTTTACTAGCAGCATACCCGTTCTTCGTATGGAGTATATAATATAAAGAAACTTAAAATTCACAATCATGTGCAAATTCCTATAGTATACTAAATGACATTTGTAATCAAAATATTCTGCTAAAATATTCAACATAATGCTCCTAAAAAGAAGTTAAGGAATGTCTGTTCTCGCTATTCAAAATTATCTTCACGGGCAGATACGAAAAATAAAACATCCTTGCGTCCTTTGTAAGCAAATTTACAAGAAATATGGAATTGAATCAATATATGCAAAATAAGAGAATTAAAATTGTATGGGACCCGTACTACTTATATACGCGAATATTAGAAGATATAACCTGTATTAGTAGATTACATGTATAAATTAAAAATATCAATAAATCCGTAATCTTTAAACCAGAAGGCAGTAATTGATTCCAATATGTGCCGAAATAAAAGTGCTAAAATTATATCGGAAGATATACCCGTACTACTTATAATGTCGTAGATTAGAAGATATGTCCCAATGTTAGTAAAAGATTGCGCGTATTATAATATGAGTCTTAAAAATATTTTCCAAAATAAAACAGATTAATTAATAAATTAAAAATATCAATAATCCACGTAATCTTCATACCGGGAAGGCCATACTTCATTCCAATATAAGCCAATATATGTCAAAATATATGCCAATATACCTGTACTATTTATATTCTCAGAGATTAGAAGATATAGCCGTGCATTTGTAGAAGATTACTCGTACAACTTACAATATATGAGTTTCAACCATTTTTTCCGCAATAAAACAATGGCCGCAATCAAAAATATGATGGCAATGAAAGTTATTTTATATACATATCTTCATTATTAAAATCGGAAAAGATTTAATAAAAATCTTCTTCATAAACACACTGGATTTAAATCCGTTGCTAAGCTACATGTTATCATTTGCTTCAATTAAATTGGTGGTCAAAATATCGTCTGAATAAAGCGATCTCTAATGAAGGTTTGGCGGCATTTTAAAAAATAGCCTAATTTATCGTCAAGTGGGACTGTAGAACTGACAGTCCCACTTGGCGATAAATTGACGAACCATCATCAAAATATTATCCCCTAAAAAACACAATTTCATTTATTTAGCGCAATTTTATCAATTTAGATATTTTTATGGATTTACAAATAATTTTACCAATTTGGTGATATTTTAAAAATTCGCTAAATGTCTTATTAAGTAACACGGTTGAACTGACGAACACCAGTTCAGTACATTCTTCTAGCAAAACAAAATACATTTCATTAATTTACATCGTTTCTATCAATTTGGAGACATTCCAATCAATTTGGCAACGTTTAAGAAATTTGCCAAGTTAGCGATATCCAGCCAAATTCGTAGCTCTAAATTTGCAGATCTGAATAAAATATCGTGTTACAGTTTGTATATAATAAATGAAAACACTAATATATTATTAGATTATATACCCGTTCTACTCTTTTTCTGTTTCAACAATCGGATAAATGAATTTATTGGGTAGACAGAATAGATGAGTTTATTAGCTAAACACAATATATAAGCTTGAAACCTCTTTGCCAAAATAAATGAAAGTGATGTGCACAGTTTGCAAATATAATTAAAAGAAAAATCAAACCGTTTTTCTCTAAAATATATTTTATATCCATCTATTTATTATTCAAATCGGAAAAATAATAATAATCATTAACAAACACATTTAATTTTATTGCGTTGCCGAGCAACATATGATATAAGGTAGAATCTTCCTCATAAAATTCGAAATTAAATAACCATTTTGATTTCTTTATACTTTTCATCGTTGACTAAAAGCTTGTGAAAAATATAAGCCATGGAGGTAGATTTTTCCATTTAAATTCATGTTTCAAACAATTCATGCTTTCAGATAGTGACTAATTAGCGCAAAAAATCTCCATCAAACTCAGAAATAAAGTTTTATTTCTCTTTGACGTTTAAAACAAACGATTTTCATCCTTTCCGTTTGGATAAACCACACAGTTAGAGAGTAGAATTCCTAGGAAAAAGTTCCGTTTTTCATTAATATCTCAACAACCCCTGGTATTAAAAACCCAAAATTTGGATAAAGTTTATAGGGGACTATTTCAAGGGCACCCACAAAATTTAATTCAATTTCGTTCAGCCGTTCTCTCGTGATGATGAGACAAACGAAAGTTTAGTTTTTGACTAATATCTCGAGAACCACTAGTCGTAGAAACTCCAAACATAGACTAAATTTTAAGTGGGACTATTTCCAGGCTACCCACAAAATTTCATCAAATTCGGTTTAGCCATTCTCTCATGATGATAGGACAGACAGACAGACAGACAGATTTTCAATTTTATATATATAGATTTCATCTTGTATCACAATGTGTCTCCACTCCAATTACTCATACATCCATATTTCATATTGTTTAGTTTATATTGTATCATAAACAATCTCTGCTCCCCATTTTCATACACCCATATTCCATACTGTTTAGTCCATTTTGTATCATAATGAATCTCTACTCCACGTTCTAATACATTCATATTATATATAGTTTAGGTCATCTTGTATCGTAATGAGTCTACTCCACATTTTAATACACTCGCCTATGTTATTTTGTAGCGTAATGAGATCCCACTCTGCATTCTCATAATTCATATTCCATATTATTTAGTTCATCTTGTATCATGAGTCTACAATACACCTTTTTATACATCTTATCTCATATTGTTCAGGATATTCGTTATATTTTTACTTTCCTTACATACATAATGTATAAGGAAAGTAATGTGACGGGGTCGAAAATTCGAATTCGAGTTTTCGACGGGAGAGCACGTTTCAAGCATCCCTGATCACGAATCAAACATTTTTGAGGTGATGTCTGTTTGTGTGTGTGTGTGTGTGTGTGTGTGTGTCAGTGAGTCTGTGAAAACCATATCTCACGAACGAATGGAGCGATCTGAATGAAATTTGGTACAAATCTCACAATCCGTGAATACTGGAAACCTATTGTTTTAAAACGCAATCGAATGTTAAGAAACTCCTAAATTCTCGAGTAAAATTTTGAAAAAAATCATCAAAAAATCAAAACCTTTAATAAAGTTACGCAAATAGACATTTTTTATGTAATTTTTCCTTAGAAAACGATTGACATAAACTTTAGAATGCTAGCATGAACCGTTCTCGAGATATTGCACATTTTTCAAATAAATTTATCAAAAATCACATAAATTAAAAAAAATATAATAACTGTTGAGAAACATGTTCACTTTTCATATGTAATATCGTTCGATAAATTGGGTGGCATCATTCTCGGTGATTTAGCTCGTTCCATTTACGAGAAAAGATACTTTGAGTAATACTTTTGTATTTGAACGTCAATAGTCATTTATCTGCTGTAAGAATAACTTATTTCTCCGTCCATAACGCTTGGAGAGATTTTGGCGATGAATTTGGCGGAATGTCGCCAACTTGGCGACTTTTTTAAATATTGCCAAATTAACGAAAATCTCGCCAAATGAATAAAAATGACTCTAAATCAATGAAAATGACGACTCATTGACGAAAATTCAATATCTTGGAAAGAATGTATCTACTTTAAGAATAACCTATTCGTTTTGCAGTAAAAGTAGTAAATTCATTGCATTATACAAGGAAAGTCATGTGCTGCCCACATGAGACTTTTAAAATCTATATATATAAAATTGAAAATATGTCTGTATGTCTGTCTGTTTTTCCCATCATAACGAGAGAACGGCTGAGCGGAATTTGATGAAATTTTGTGAGTAGCCTGGAAGTAGGCCCACTTAAAATTTAGTCAATTTTTGGAGTTTCTACGTCTGGTGGTTCTCGAGATATTAGTAAAAAACTAAACTTTCGTTTGTTTCATCATCACGAAAGAACGGCTCAACCGAATATAATGAAATTTTTTGGGTAGCCTTGAAATAGCCCTCCATAAAAATTATCCAAGTTTCGGGTTTCTAAGACGAGGGGTTGTCGATATATTATATTATTGTCCTAGGACTTCTACTCTCTAACTCCGTGGTTTATCCAAACGAAAAGGATGACAATCGTTTGTTTAACACGTCAGAAAGAAATAAAACTTTATTTCTGAGTTTGGTGGAGATTTTTTGCGCTAATTAGGCACTATCTGAAAGCATGAATTGTTTGAAACATGAATTTAAATGGAAAAGTCTACCTCCATGGCTTATATTTTTCACAAGCTTTTACTCAACGAAGAAAAGTATAAAGAAATCAAAATGGTTATTTAATTTCGCATTTTATGAGGAAGATTCTATCTTATATCATGTTGCTCGGCAACGCAATAAAATTAAATGTGTCTGTTAATTATTATTATTTAGTTTTTGATTTGTATAATAAATAAATGGATATAAAAATATATTTTAGAAAAAAAATGGTTTGATTTTTCTTTTAATTATATTAATTGCGAACTGCGTACATCACTTTCATTTATTTTGGCAAAGAGGTTTCAAGCTTATATATTGTGTTTAGCTAATAAACTCATACATTCTGTCTACCCAATGAATTCATTTATCCGATTGTTGAAACAGAAAAAGAGTAGAACGGTGTCATAAGGTAAAATTGTCCTTATCAAAAATTACCTGTATAGGACTTACCTATGATGCCGCCACTAAGGGTGGAGCATGTAAGCTCCCGGTTCTCAAGCTCGGAAAACGAACACACAATACATAAAGAAATACACATGCTTAATTGCTCAATTTATTTTAATATTTTACTTAATAGATATCTATTGTATCTGGAGTAACTATGCTATAATTAAATCAATTATTTAAAGACACATATTACTGACAATATTACATTAATATATATATATATTTACACACATAATAACTTTGACTTAAATTTCTTAAAAACAGTTTCCTTTAAACAATCGATAAAGAAATGTTCTTATAGTTCAATATTTCGAACTCGTTCATATGGTCTATTCATACGAACTGGTAGTCAATTAATTTAATAATCGTTAAAGGTGTGCCTTCCGTGCTAATAGTGACAATTGAAAGATGGTTACCTTTTCTCTTTGTGTTACGTGCATATTCGTGCTATTTCAATGATGTAGGAAAACCGTTACACATCTAACTGCTCTCGCTAGCATTTTATTGCTCACATTCTCTAGACACTTTCACAAACCCAAGAAAACATGATGCTGACTCGTTCGAGAGTTTTAAGTCGACTAAAAAACCTCAGGTGCGTCTAGGACGCTGTCGAAATTGCATCTCCTGGAAAGTTCTAGAACATTCTCTCAAACCTTTTTCTTTTCACATTGTAGTGTCGTTGTTGATTCGTTGAAGTGAAGAAGGGGATACGCTGCTTATTTATGTTTGTATTGCCATTGGCTCCCTCTGCAGCATTTAAATAGCTCATTAGCTAGGTTGGCATCGCAATTGGAATTTCGAAATGGCTAGGTTGGCATCCGTAATTGGAATGTAACATGTAATACAAATATTGTGTTACAAACGGGTAAACTTCTAATAATATTTTAGTGTTTTCATTTATTATATACAAACTGGAACACGATATTTTATTCAGATCTGCAAATTTAGAGCTACGAATTTGGCTGGATATCGCTAACTTGGCAAATTTCTTAAACGTTGCCAAATTGATTGAAATGTCTCCAAATCGATAAAAATGATGTAAATCAATGAAATTTATTTTGTTTTGCTAGAAGCAAGTACTGAACTGGTGTTTCATTATTATTTGTCTACAACGTCGTTAGCAACAGTCTTACTTAGTAACACATTTAGCGAATTTTGAAAATATCACCGAATTGATAAAAATGTTTGTAAATCCATAAAAATTTCTTGAAATTGATAAATTTGAGCTAATTAAATAAAATAGTGTTTTTTAGTTGATAATATTTTTGATGATGGTTCGTCCATTTATAGCCAAGTGGGACTGTCATTTCTACAGTGCCACTTGGCGATAAATTTGGCGATTTTTTAAAATGCCGCCAAACATTCATTAGAGATCGCTTTATTCAGACGATATTTTCACCACCAATATATTTGAAGCAAATCATAACATGTGGCTTAGCAACGGATTTAAATTCAGTGTGTTTATGAGGAAGAAGATTTTTATTAAATATTTTCCGATTTTAATAATGAAGATATGTATATAAAATAAATTTCATTGCCATCGTATTTTTGACTGGATAATATCAATTACGATCTTCAGATTTAAACATTATTATTATTGTTGTTTTCGGGGATTATTGATTCAGAGATTATTGATATTTTCAATTTCTTATGCCATTGTTTTATTGCGGAAAAAATGGTTGAAACTCATATATTGTACGTTGTACGAGTAATCTTCTACAAATGCTCGGTTATATCTTCTAATCTATGAGAATATAAATAGTACAGGTATATTGGCATATATTTGACATTTATTGGCATATATTGGAATCAAGTACGGTTTTCTGATATGAAGATTTCGGGGATTATTGATATTTTAAATTTAATAATCAATCTGTTTTATTTTGGCAAAGATTTTTAAGACTCATTATAATACGGGTAATATTTTACTAACACTAGGGCATATCTTCTAATCTAAGACAATATAAGTAATATGGGTATATCTTCCAATATAATTTTAGCACTTTTATTTCGGCACATATTGGAATCAATTACTGCCTTCTGGTTTAGAGATTACGGATTTATTGATATTTTCAATTTATACATGTAATCTAGAAATATAGGTTATATCTTCTAATATTCGCGTATATAAGTAGTACGGGTTCCATACAATTTTAACGCTCTTATTTTGCATATATTGATTCAATTCCATATTTTTTGTAAATTTGCTTACAAAAGAGGCCAGGATCAGGATGTTTTATTCTTCAGATCTGCCCGTGAAGATAATTTTGAATAGCCAGAACAGACATTCCTAAACTTATTTTTAGGAACATTATGTTAAATACTTTAGCAGAATATTTTGATTAAAAATGTCATTTAGTATACTATAGAAATTTGCACATAAGTGTGAATTTTTAGTTTCTTTATATTATATGCTCCGTACGAAGAACGGGTATGCTGCTAGTACTTTAAAAAGATACCGGTAAAACAGTAATATGGGCATTACGCCCATGAATGGAATACATTTGATCGAACTATGTTAATGAATGTTACTTTAATACCCATCAAATACATATCATTGTTCACACTGTCATTTTCCCATATGTACTGCACTTTCATTGTTTAGATAATTACTCCATTTCTTCATATCTAATCTATATAAATAAAATTGAATATCTGTCTGTCTGTTTGTCCCATCATCACGGGAGAAAGGTTAAACCGAATTTGATGAAATATTGTGGGTAGCCTGGAAATAGTCCCTCTTAAAATTTAGTCCATGTTTGGAGTTTCTACGATCAGTGGTTCTCGAGATATTAGTAAAAAACAAAATTTTCGTTTTTCTCATCATCACTGGAGATCGGTTGAACAGAATTTGACGAGATTTTGATGATAGCCTTGAAATAGCCCCCTCCCCCCTAAAATCTAGCCCAAATTTCGAGTATCTAAGTCAGGGATTATTGATATTTTCAAGTTATTATGCAATTGTTTTATTATGAAAAAAATTGTTTAAACTCATATATTGCACGTTGTACGAGTAATCTTCTACAAATACAAGGGTATATCTTCTAATCTACGAGAATATTAGTACAGGTACAGTGGCATTTGTTTTGATATATATTGGCATATATTGGAATCAATTACGACCTTCTGGTAGAAGGAGTACCGAGATTATTGATATTTTTAATTTATTACATCATCTCTTTTATTTTGGCAGAGATTTTTTGGACTCATATTGTAATACGGGTAATCTGCTACTAACACACTGGCATATTTTCTATTGTGCAACAATATAAGCAGTACGGGATTGCATATATTGATTCAATTCCTTTTTTTTAATGAATTTGCTTACAAAATGGGCAAGGATGTTTGATTCTTCAGATCTGACCATGAAGATAATTTTGCATAGAGAGAACATATTTTTTTAAACTTCTCTTTAGGAGCAATAAACTTAATATTTTAACAGAATTTGCACATGATTGCGAATTATAAGTTTATTTATAGTATATTCTCTACGAAGAACGGGCATGCTGCTAGTAATGTAATAAAATAACTTGATTGTGAATCAACTTAACTTTCTCATAGCAAAATCAACTTTTAATTGTCATTTCTTTTTTCGAATGTTACAAAAATATTTGAAAATTCGGTACCATAAATCCAAATGATTACATTTATAGCTTGTTACCCTCACTGTAAAGGGCTTGAAAATAATAATTGGTTGATGCCCTACTTAACAATGCACTCTCCGGGGGACGTAAAACTCCAAGAGGGTGGTCCCACGAGGGTTGTTAATGGCGTCACGAACAAAGAAATTGTATCTCGGTTATTTTGCTCAACAACGATCCAAACTATTAAGTCATCATTGAGCCATAAATAAACCCTTTTATGCATGATAATGTCAAATTCTCTCATATGCTGTCATGTTAAAAATATATTAAAAATAAAATTTCGAACACATTTCGAAATTTTCGCTCGAATTCGAAGCATTCTATCTAGTTACAGAGTTTTTGATAACAAAGCCGGATGTAAAGATTCGTGAAAATCTATTAATATTTGTGGCTGGTTTACTTGTGACGGACATTACTTTAAAAATAGTCAAAACGTGGTCAGGCCTTAAAACTCTTATATGCTGGCATCAAAATTTCGAATTCGAAAATTTTCCTGAAAATAATATGTTATTTATACTATATTATACATAGTATAAGAAAGATAATATTAATATCAACTAATTTGAGTTTTAATTTTGGGAATAACAAAAAATGTCACTAACGTTTAGTTTTCACATACTCTATCTACATATAAAATTTCATAACGATACTTGCGTTCACTTTCATTACTGAAGCCTAACCTCACAAATATACACATACAGAAGCGTTAGAAATGAGGTAATAAAATATTTATAGCCAGAAATGAAACAATTACCAACTAATTAAGCTGTATGTTACACATTCAATAAAGGATTTTAAAAATTCAGATCAGTAAAATCAAGAAAATGTTTTTCAAATCTAAATTATCGAAATAAAATACTCTTTTTAAAATTTAAAGTATTGTAATTAAACAATGTTCTTACAATTTAAATGATTGAAAAGTGATTAAAGTTTTTGTTTTCATTGAAGTTATCGGGAAAGTAATAAAAGTTCTTTAAAATTCAAATTAACAAAATATAATCAAACTTTTATTCAAATCCAAAACACTAAATAGCAATAAAAGGATTTTTTACTTTCCTTATATACATAATGTATAAGGAAAGTATTGTGACAAGATCGAAATTCGAATTCGAGTTTTCGACGAGAGAGCAAGTTTCAAGCATCCCTGATCAGGAATCAAACGTTTTTGAGGTAATGTCTGTGTGTGTGTGTGGGGGGGGGGGGGGGTCAGTGAGTCTGTGGAGACGATATCTCGCGAACGAATGGAGCAATTCGAATGAAATTTGGTAAAAAAATTACAATCCGTGAATACTGGAAGTTTATTGTTTTTAAACGCAATCGAATGTTCAGAACCCCCTTAAATTTTCGAGTGAAATTTTGAAAAAATTCATCAGAAAATCAAAACCTTTAATAAAGTTACGCAAATAGACATTTCTTATGTAATTTTTCCTTAGAAAACGATTGACATAAACTTTAGAACGCTAGCACGATGTATTCGCGAGATATTACACATATTTCAAAAAACATTTATCAAAAAATCCCATAAATTACAAAAATATATTAACTGTTCAGAAACATGTTCACGTTTCATATGTGATATCCTGCGTAAAATTTGGTGACATCATTCTCGTGGATCTAGCTCGTTCCATTCATGAGGAAAGAAACTTTGAGTAACACTTTTGTATTTAAACGCCAATAGTCATTTACCTGCTATAAGAATATCTGATTTCTCCGTCCATAACGCTTGGATAGATTTTGCCGACAAATTTGGCAGAATGTCGCCAACTTGACGACATTTTATATGTTGCCAAATCTCGACAAATAGAAAAAAATCTCGACAAATAGATAAAAATGACTCTAAATCAATGAAAATGGGGACTAATGGAAGAAAATTCAATATCTTGGAAATAATATAAGTATCTACTATAAGAATAACAGCTTTTTTAACTGTAAAATAGTAAATTCATTGCATTATATAAAGAAAGTCATGTGTTGCCCACATTAGATTTTTTAAATTCAAATTACTGAAAAATACTGATTTTTCAGTATTTTCTGAAGTATTTTAATTATTATGAGTATATTAAATGTTTTTTTAATTTCAAACTTTTACATTTAATCTTGCATTTCCATTGATTTGTGTTTTATTATTGTATGGATTATGATTCGTCGCCATCTTCTTGCAACCATGTATTTTTAGACCAAGAGAGGGTAATCGTGACAAAAGGATTAAAACGAGGGTCAGTAGTCCACACAAATGCCGAAATAAATTCAGGAAGTCTCAAAATAGGGCTATTCCTCAAAAACTCGAATTCGAAATGTTTCTGGAAAAGAATACGTTCTCTATACAATAATATGAGAAAGTAAAAATTATGAAGTAATTTTATACAGATATATAATCTTAAACAAACGTGTTTCTGAGTGGCTGAGAACGTGTTGCTGATATGGCTGCCCCGTCTGTCTACCACGAAGAAGAAGGTCTTCGTAATTGTTTGATACTTTTTACACTATTATTCACAGCCTGCCATCCAAACTGCAGCTCGTGTCATAGGACGAGTTGGACGGTCTGGGTTTTCGACACTATTATTCACAAAATATTTTTATTGCAGAAAAATCTTACTATACAGCGATATTTTCAAAACGGTTTTATAACATATTATTCAACAAAGCAAGAAATAACGAACTTTATAACATACTGTAACGAACGTATGTATTTTATTTCAGACTTTTCTGAAATGTAGCAAGTTTAAGATCCTCAAGAAGAAGGATCAATCATGCATAAAGCACTAACAACACTTTGCAACACTTTGCAACTGAAATGCAATTTTATTTAAACATTTCTAAAATGCGATATATTCGGAATTGATACATTTTAAATTATCACAGCACTACCATCATTTATTATATTTGAAACCCTAAAACTCCATTGAAAAAAAATGAATTTTTATTCAAAATACGTCATCAAAATATAAATCGTTTGGCTCTCAATGTAAAAGCAATGGATATATTTCATCCATGTTACTTTTATTCCAGACTCCAGCACTAAATAAATTTGCTTGAAAAAAATTTCAGCAACTCTTATACAACTCTCTTACAATCACTTGTTTACATTCTGTATCTTTAAAATTAGGCTCCTTTTTAAAAATAATTGAAGTTTGATAATCATATAAACTCAAAAATATTGTAATTTAGTTGTCACAGAATACAGATACACAATAATTAAGCAAAAATAAAGCGGTTTTCGGACGGATGCAACACTAAATATAAATTTAAAAGAACTTTAAAAATCACGATTTTTACTCTCGGAAAAAATATGGATGCCATATTTTATTTTGAAGTGGGCCATGTGATCTCTTCATATAATATGGATATAAATATTATTTTAATTTTTATTTATAAAACTACCAAACATATTTTGGTGAATTTTTTTTATATATTTCATGAGATAAGTGAAGTATTAAATTTTCGAAACAATTTGTGAATTTTAACTTTGCTTAAAAAATGTTTGAGAAATTAGGTCCCATAGGGTTTAATGTATTTCACTTTTTCAACCCAGTTTCAATCCAAAACTAATTGTGTGGCATTATTGTCTCTGAAATATACTAAAATTCCATTTTGATAAAGTCATTTTTATGGCAGTAATCGTGCAAACGGACAGACAGACAGACAGAATGAACAAAGTCATAAACACTTTTCGACTATGTTGGAAAATATTAAAAGCTTCCCTTTCCCTTCTAACCTAGTTCAAGAAAATTGAAGATATGCAATAAATAGCAAAAAAAGTCACCATCTAAATTTCAATTGATATATGGCTGCTTTTGGTGCTCTTTGAAAAGATAAAATCACAGATGTCCGAAACTTATGACCACTTGTCAGACGTTTGATATATCGGTTTTGGGAGATTGTAATGCGTGAAATATGGAATATTTTGCCGATGATCGCCTGTGTTCGGGATATATTGCGTTTTAAGCAAATTGAACTGTCGGAATAAAAATATTACTTTAGGTTTTGTAATCCTCATCAAATTGACAAGATACTGATGCTGTTAATCCTCCTATAACGCGATTAATTCGCACCACGTTATGTGGGAACCGCTTTATAAGAAACTCAGATTAGTGCAAATCAGATTAATTCGTACTGTGCTATATGGAAATCGCAAACCGTGTTGGAAGGAAACCGCGTTATAAGAAACTTAAAATAAGTACAATGCAGAGCAATTCGTATCGCGTTACATGGAAACCGCATTAAGTGAAACTCAGAACATATAAATCAGGCTGATTCGTTCTACGTTATATAAAACTGCATTTTTAGAGCACCATGTTATTATGAATACGGTTATGAAATATAAGCTTACAGATACAAAAGGAAATAAATATATGTCTACATACTTCGAATTATTTTTACTAATTTGCTTTGACAAGCACTGCAAGCTTGTTACAGTCTTTGGTGATACGATTTTTCAAAAGTATTTATTGTCTTCTACAGTGTGATTCAAAAGGTCTTAGAAAAAATTTAAGATCGATTCAGGAATACAGAAACAAGATCCTTTTGCATAGGAACATGTGGCAGCAAACGCTACCGTGGGGTACTACAGATGCAGGAAGAAGCAAAAGGAAAGGGATGCAGCTGATATATTCTTATTAGACATAACACTTGCAAGTATCAATACATTTGTTTATCATAGCATTAAAGTAGGTGTTCAAAGTTCTGGCCACCGCAGCTATGCAAGTCTGGCAACGCCAACGCATGGATTGGCGAACGCGTTCGAAAATGCCAGGGCGATCATGGGCAAGGGCTTAAGGACTCTAGCAACGAGGCCAGCGTCAGATGCTCCAAGTATCTCATAAACAAGGTTTTTGAGGTAACTCCACAGTAAGAAATCAATGGCGGACAAGTTGGGGCATTGCGAGGCCCACGGAATGGTCCCTCCAGGCCGATACATTATACAGGCAAGGCCCTATCGAGATACTCCCGCACATCCTGCTTGAAACATGCATAGCTTTAGATGGCAAGAACTTTTAACATCTATTTTAATACTATGATAAACAATTATTATTGATACTTGTAATTGTCATGTCTAATAAGTATGTGTTGTATTAGCTACAATATTTTCTTTTTGTATCTTCCTGCAGCTGTAGCGCCTTACAGTGGCATTTGTGGACACATGTTCATATGCAAAACGGGCTTATTTTTGTATGCCTGACCTACCTTTAAAGTTTGTCTAAGACCTTTTGGACCACCCTGTATATACGCGTCTTGGGTTTTTCAGGTGCTGATGTCTACCAATTAGATAATGCTCTATAACTGTGTAATTGCATTTTTTCGTCATTTGTCTCGGTTTGTTGCCGAGTCCATTGTTCAAAATTTATAAATTCTTCAATTAGAGTACTGTAATCAATTTTATTCAATCAAACATATCCGATACCGATAGGCCTAACTATACTACATATAAACCTACATGTACACTACTGGACCCTTCCTTGCAAATTTATTGTGCTGCTTTAAAACCTTCCTTGCAGTATGCATAAATTTAGGTGTGGAACTCCATCTGATCGGCTGCAATCTAATTATCCAAAAATATCGAGACTCATACGAACCATGCTGCACTTACGATCAACTCTATCAACTGCTGTAAACGCGTATGAATTCGATATTGATATATGGCTCTGTAAAAATGCAATCACAATACAAACCCTAGACCCTCCTTACAAATCGTATCGCTCTTAGAAACAATAACACATGGTGTATTTAGAATCAATCCTGTTTCTGTTTAAGTAAAATGTAGTACTGCTCAAGCGAGCACTATTAGCATATAAATTGCAGGAGAAAATGGGGGATCCCGGTGTTTTTCATACGAAAATTTTTAGAAATTTTAATGTTAAAATTACGTTTTTTTTGTGATTTTAAGATATCTTAAATTGTACATCTGGGAAGGGTGGAGTGGGACGGTGGTAACTCCCTGCACCGGGTAACTTGACCATGGAATTTAAGGTCTAATGTAAAATTGATCAAAAGGAGCCCTTGAATTAGAATTTTTAAATTACATATAAAAGTAACTAAATTACGAACACTTATTTAAAACTGAATAAGTATTGCTACTTAATGAAATATGTAAATAAATGTAACTCTCACAAAATGTGATAAATACATATTACCGAACTTAATTCCAACGGCAGCAAAAATATTTTGACCAAAAATTTTCCCCCAGTATTTTTTAAAAGTTGAACAGCGCAGTGTAAAGCGTAAAAATACGAAACAATTTTTTAATATCAGTTTATGTCATTGTATTATTTTTCTTTTTGGAGAAGAATCAGTAATCTATTACACACAAAACATATTGTGTACCTTTCAACATATATCAGGTATTTTTGTACCTGGACTCCCCGATTTTAATAAAACATTTACAGCCATAAGGTTAAACAAATTTTACCACGAAAAATTAAAGCTAAATACCAACAGCAATACAGGATACAAATTAATAAAATGTCATTTTTTCAAAATGCATAAATTTCAGTTTTGTACTGCACAAATTGTGCGCTATTGCGTGTTAAATAAACCCATGAACCAGGAATACTATATTAATAACACTGGATAACACACACATTATATTTGAAATAAAGGCAGCAAGCTGTCGCGCTTTGAACGAAAAATAGCAATAAAGTGTGTTAATTGACACTTGTTTAGGTGAAATGAAGTTGGTCTTGAATAAAGGATTCAGCCCGCCTTGTGAGGACTAATAGCGTGGCTAGGAACTGGCTGGGGATATGTTGTCTCTATATCAACTACAACTTGGCTGAAATATATCCTTAAAAATCCATTTTCTCCATTCCCAGTTGGATTTTTTCCCGACAACTGTAACATGGCTACTGATGAGCATGCTGTGTGCGCTATAGCTCACTGGCCAGGGCGCGGGAATTGCACTCGGTAGACACGGGTTCGGTTCCCTCCGCTGGAAAAGGAAAAAAGTGCCACCGTGTTCACGCGGAGTACGATCACATTAACATGTGGGTCCGTAAGTCCTCAGGGGTGCGGAACTAAACTTGTAAACTGATCGGTAGGCCGGGTCCTCACTGCTCTCTCTTAGTGATGAGAATGCTGAAAGTTTTCACCAGGACAAGGAATAGATGGAGAAATGATGTCCACAGTCATGTTAGCTGACTGCAATTGAAAGTTCGCCAAAGATAATCCTGAACAGCTGCATGTTAGAGACGTATTATACCGATAGAAAATATAGTTGACTTTTCAGGAATCGTAGTCAATTTTGCGATTATTCTCATATTCGTGTTCAGAACCTTGAAATCTTTCAAAAATGTCTACTTTTATCTCAAAAGAATACATTTTTTCAGACATTTTTGTCTAGTGCAATTTCACATTGCGACAGGGATTATAAAAATAAGCTGAATTTCATTTTCAGATATATTAAATTATCGTTAATTTGGACAATGTAAGAATGTAATTTGGCCAATGTCACCAATGTAAGTTCTAGATTTTTCGTAAAGTTTCTCCAGACTGGGGCCTAGCGTGAGGGACGACAGACTAATATTATTGTATCGGAATTTTTGTTGAAAGTAGTTTCTATTTTTATTTCCAGGCTAGGTGTCATTTTGATACGTACCGAGATTTTAAAGATTGAAATATATTGAGATGGGTTAATTCTAATATAGTGTATTACTCTTTGTATACTTTTCCGGATTTTCTTTTTCAGATTATTTGAAAAGAAAATTCTGATATTTACCAGAATTCAATTTTCGTCAATGACATGTCTAAATCCCTTAACTACTAAATTTTCTGAGAACTGGCTAAATAGGATTTGAGCCGAAGTGGATATATATATTTTAGACAGAAAGTAAGCATACACTCTTTTGAAAAAAAAAACACGAAGGACCCCTAAAAAAATAATTCGATCATATCGAAATTTCACATGAAAATTACTTTATACCAAGTACGCAAATGATTAAATTTGCAAGGCCAATGATTGTGAACTGCGGTCATAGCTCTCGTTTCTACTACGCAATTAGCATCCTATAAAACAGGTTCAAATTTGGACGGTTTATCTATGCTCGTTATCGGCGTTGCAGTTCCGTGAAGACACAACCAATGCTGCCTTTACGATGCTGCCGAAGACATTTTAAGCAATTAGACGAGTTCGAAAGTGGTCGTGTAGTCGGGATGCGTGAAGCTGGCTGGTCATACCGAGCAATTGGCCGCCACCTGCAATGAACGGGCACTGCTGTGCAAAGGTGCTGATAGCAATTGTAGCTGAAAGGACTCATCGACGGCATGAAGGCTCTGGGAGGCCTATGTGCACGAATGCGAGGTAAGATCGGATGATTGTGCGACAGATCCGAACTGGCCTCATTCTCCGCCATCCAACGTGCTACAGCCTCTTCCATACCACCCGTGGTACCTTCCACCATTTCACTACGCTTGGTTGAGGTAGGGTTATGTTCATGGCGGTCTTTAAGACCTCTGTTCATAACCCCACAACATCGACAAAGTCGTTTGGAGTGGTGCCGTATCCGAGCATCATGGCAACCAGCAGACTCGCATCGCGTAGTGTTCAGCGATGAATCACACTTCAGTCTTTCAGCAGATGACCATAGGCTACGTGTGTGGAGGCACCAGGGTCAGCGGTCCCCATTACACAGGCACACAGCCATTATCCCTGGTGTGATGGTGTGGGGTGCTATCTCTTACGACAGCAGATCGACCCTGGTCATCCTACGTACAACGTTAATAGCTCAACGATATGTTGATGAAATCCTGCAGACATTTGCGTTATACTCCATGGCACGTTATTCTAGGGCCATTTTCGAGCAAGATAATGCCACGACATATACGGCTCGCATATCTGTGGACTGTATCCGTGTTGTTGATACTATTCCTTGGCTAGTAAGGGCACCAGACCATTCGCCAATCGAGCATGTATTGGACATGCTAGGCCTCATGATTCGGGTACCCCGACATGTAGCAGATATGAAGCAACAATTGTGGAATGACTGGCATAATGTATCGCAGGATGACATTAGGAAACTTTATCACTCCTTACCTAGACGTATACAAACATGCATTGCCCCCAAGGGGAGTTTCGCCAATTACTGAGTTGAAAATGCAATGTGCATTTGCTAACTATTGATGGGTCCTGCGGCCTTGATTTCGTAATCATTTCATTACCTGTATATGAGCTGTACGTATTATTTAATTTCAATAAAAACAGACGCTTTCTTCATGGTGCTTTTTTTTTTTTTTTTTGAAAAAGATTGTATAAGAAAACACTAAAACTGTTTATTCGTGTTCTAAGATATTCAAAATATGTATGCTCATTGATTTTGTAACTCCATTACCATGGTTACCCTTGTAATATATTAAAATTGGGAAATTAAAGAATAAATAAATTTTGGTACAAAATGTTACATTTGGTAAGGAAAATTTTAATAAAAACTGATATTTATGGTAAAAATCAGAAAAATAATTTTATTTTTCTCAAATTATCCACAAGAATTGGATAAAAATGTATAAGTAAATTAAACCATTCTACTCATTTAAACGGCAAATTGTAGAAAGTTTAAAACTTTAACGATGCCAAACGTGATCAAGAATACCTTACATACAGTTAAATAACAAATGAATTACCAGTGTCTAAATTCCAATTGATATATGAATACTTTCTGTGCCATTAGAAAGATAAAATGTAAGATGTCCTGAGCTTGTCAGTCGTTTGATATATCGCTTTCTGAATATCGCAAAGCACTAGGTATGAAATATTTTATTGATGATGGACGAGATTCTAAAGCCATTGCTTCTCCAACAAATATACTTGTGGTAATAAATATATGGTTGTATTTTATCGTTATTGAAAGTTTTATGTAAGAAAGCAATGGAATCCGATTCTATGATTATTTCAAAGAAATTTTAAATCATAAACTGTGATTACCAATTATAAATAATTACCAGTAATGCATTATTATGTAAAAAAATATGTACTGTTACTTGCATTATATGGCAATATGCATTGCATAATGTGTTGCAATGCTTTGCAAATAACTAGTTAAGTAAGACACGGCCATTACTGATAACAGTATCGCATGAATACTGTTATCTGCAATAGTGCTTTCTTATCTTGGGGTTGGTTGGTTGGTTGATTGGGTTTTGTGGCACAAAATCCAAAAATGATATGCTGCGCCAAACACATGGTAAAAACAGGCAATTAATAAGACAATAACAAGTGCATAATATAAAATATGCCAAAATGTACACAAGATAACATGACATTGTAAAATATAAAACCAGTTGATAGACGGCACAAAGATGATACAAAGTGAGGTAAAATGTTATGATAAAGAAACCTATATCCAACAAAAATGAAAACAGGTTAGGATGAGGAGTTTATACTATCAAGTACATTAATGTAATGTCAGAAGTCCTGAAGTGTTTAAGACGATGATGTCTGAAATTAGTGCATTCAGTTAAAATGTGTTTTACACTGACTGATGTTTGACACCAGTTACAAGGAGGTTCATGTTCACCAATAAGCAAATGCCTGCGGGTAAAGCGTGTGTGACCAATTCGCAAGCGAGTTAAGAAAACATCAAGTTCCTTATCTTGGGGAACGCCATTTGCTGGCTTTTCCTGTGATTTTAAAATAACTTGTTAACCCAAAGTTAAGTAATGACATATTCAATACTCCCTCCAACTATTTCCTGGCAACCAACACGGTGGCTATGCGATCAAGACAAACACTTCCTCGCGCTCTCTCGACTGTCGAGTTCTGGGTTCGACTCCCACCTACTGGCATGGGCGCTATATTGTTGGGCGCAGTGTATTCCGTCCCATTGAAACGCAGGGGCAATGTCATATGACGGCTATGTGGTTCATGATGCTGGCCGATGTATAGGCTAATGGTGGTGTATCTAGTGCCTGTCCATTTGTAATAAATAAATAAATGCCATTTCCTGGCAGAAGAAATCAATGAAGAAATAGATTACACTTGGATGTCATTTTTTTATTATCGGCACATAATAATGAAATAGGTGCTATGTATAATAAAAAATCGTCTATAAAATAAAATGATTGTTTAATAAAAATTTTTATTTTGTGATAGCTTACAAGATTATGGCTGTGGTGGTAGTCGAAAGGCGGCATAGGGACATGCAGAGAAGTCGTCAGTCATGTTCATCAGAATGAATGCCACCTATAATAATCTTTATGTGCAGTATCAGCTGGACATTTTTTTTTTAAATCAAGCACACTTCTAACAATTTTTTTCTTTCTTGGAACTTTGGAGACTCGCTTAATTATATATAACTTTAATAAAGGAAGCTATTTTTCATAGATATATCCCAGTATGTTTAATAATAATACTTTATTTTAAACGTTTTGACGACTAATATCATTTAGAAAAATTTAAATATGCACATTTTCTTTGGAACATTTTGAAAAATTGTTTTCCCGAACTAAAAAAAAAATTGACGCGTTATATACCTTTCAAGCACGAAATGAAAGTAATAACTCCTCTAATAGCTCTTTTAGATTATTTTATAGTTTAAACATACGGAATCTGAAAAATTAAATAAGAATAAACTATGAAGCTGGGTGTGAACGGATATAGCACTCTTTAGGTTAAACTATTTTAAGCCATAAAACAGCATTCAGTGTTTAGAAAATGTTCTAGATAAAACTGGACGAATTACAGTCATTTGAGTATTTTTACGATTGCTCTCAGTGCCTCAAATTGCATTTAATTTAGTATTTGAAGGCATAACTTTTTTTAGTGTTGCCATTAGCAAAAGGAGAAGGAAATAGCTGTTCTTTATCTTATTTAAAATCTTTTTAGCGCAAGAAGCATTTATATAAAATGGTTTAATAATGGTGGTTATTAAGTTTTATGAATCACATTAAACTTTAAACGCATTTAATGTGCTACGTTACGACCAGAAATACGATCCTTAATTTTCAAGAACAGAATCATACGAAAAGGTTATTAAGTAAGTTTTATAGTATTTTATACTCTATAAATAAATATATTAAGTGGTGGTTTGATTTTTTTTTTATCCATCATTCGAAAAATTTACCTATGAGTGATCTTTATAACCGAAACTCATTAAAGCGCAGAATGTAAACGGAATACACTACATCCGCAGGACTGTGATGAAATATTAAATGAAAACCGTTGCTGTTATATGTATGTACCCCACGGTGACCCATTTACTTTCCTGACGCAGATCATAGAAGGGGGCAAACCAGAAAAAAATCCATGTGTTTGTGTTTAGTTCATGTGTTTCCTTATACCTCCAACTTAAAAATGTGGATTAAGCTATCTAAAACTTAATTAAAGCTAGTAAATAAGCTTTTAATTAAGCTAACTGTAGCTTAATTAACATACATCACTATGATAATGCCCTATATCAACTATGCATACAGCTGTCTCGTAAGAAGGATAAATACAGCTATCTTGTAGGTAGCTACAGTTTTCCTGTTAAATATGTAATTTAATGGAAATTGTTATCCGTAAATGATCGTGACTTCCGTATTTGCACGCACACGCAGTCATCGCTTCAAAAACGATCGATTTAAGTTCCAGAATGTTTTAAACGTGATCTTCTGTCAAAACCCCGAATTTTCGACCCGTCGCAATACTTTCCTTATATATTATACTATATATATATATATAAGGAAAGTAAAAATCGATTTTCTTTTACATTTGTATATATGGAGTAAATTAATGTTCTACACCCCTAATTTGTTGTTGAGCGTTAGTCGAATAACGACATTTCGTGCTGTGCCCCCTCTGCTGATATGCTTTTACGACAACAATTTCTCAAAAATTTTATTTTTTTTTGTAATTTAAATATGTGGCGTAGTAAAATATATATGAAGGCCTTGTTCGCTGCTGAACATAGTTAACTTAAAAGTACATTTACTGTGCTTCCAACATAGCTATACGTACATTCATTACAATGCTACATATGCATGCCTCGGGGACGAGGTAGCCCTGTGGTTAGTGCGCGGGAATTGCACTCGGTAGGCCCGAGTTCGATTCCCGCCACTGCCAAAACTGCCGCCGTGTTCACGCAGATACGATCACGTTAAACATGTGGGTCCGTAAGTCCTTCCGAGACGTTGGTGGTAGGGGAAGGAGGGTACGGTCCCTGTGGATTACAGTTACCTTACACCGTTCTGGTAGGTCAGGCGGTCTGGATCTCACCAACCACATGCATGCCTCACATAGCTACACATGCATACCTTACATTACTACACTTGCATTCCTTATAGTGCTACACATGCACTCCTTATATTGTTATACATATATTTCTTACATTGTTACACTTATATTCCTTACATTGCTACACTTATATTCCTTACATTGCTACACTTAAGTTCCTTACATTGCTACGTCCCTTCTTTGCTATACTTATATTCCTTAAATTGCTACACTTATATTCCTTACATTGCTACATATTAACGGATGGTAACTGTTCTATAACCCGATTTTGATAAAATATTTCGGTGATGTGCAATTTAATGATATACATATGGCGTTAGCTAATAAAGTGAACAGAATAAAATTGGGCAAGCTGTACGGCAAAAACATTTGTGGAGTTACAATTGCGTCTGAAGATAACTGCTCAAAAATACAAGTATTTTTTAGGCAATTTGCAGATGTGAAATATTTTATAGTTGATTGAAGTAGTCCATCACAGTATGTTATCAATTTTTAGTGGGGACTTTTAGTCAATTTTTAGTAAGTTTGCTCTACTTAATAATAGCGTATCTCAGACACAAATATTTTTTTCGAAAATTTTCAAATTTGATGTAAATCAAATTCAAGCCAAAAATCTAATTTATAAAATGTGCAAAGGATAAGTTGTAACGATTGTACCATTTCTACAAAATGCGACGTATTATGTAGAAAATTTTTATTTTGCAGAATTTTTATTTAATTTCACAGAAACTTTATTTCCTGTTTTAACAAATGCAATTATTCCAAGATTTTAATTATTGTTTAATTGGCGTTTCATATTGATTCTTGCGAATACTTATTGTAAATGCGTGTATATTTCAATAATGCAATCGAATATTCTTCCAGTTGAAAAGTAATTATATATTAAATATATTCACCTTTTAATAAATCTTTTTGACATTTCCGAGTTCCAACAATTAAATTTTTCGCATGATATTATCCAAATGTTCCGTTTCAAATACCAGACCAATACCTCGTGTTTCATCTGGTT
Organism: Amaurobius ferox; assembly: GCA_951213105.1. NCBI lineage: Eukaryota > Metazoa > Arthropoda > Arachnida > Araneae > Amaurobiidae > Amaurobius > Amaurobius ferox. The sequence goes on from OX578140.1 coordinate 140,642,878, forward strand.
AGAAATGGGGCTATTAACACTTTTACATCGTAAAGCTCATATCGGTCTGTCTCAAGATAAATTAATGATAATTCTTAGTACATCGCAAAAATAAATCAAAGCTATGTTGTCCAGAAAATTCTTAGAATTGTTTGTAGTGTTTGTTGTCATAAGGTAAAATTGTCCTTATCAAAAATTACCTGTATAGGACTTACCTATGATGCCGCCACTAAGGGTGGAGCATGTAAGCTCCCGGTTCTCAAGCTCGGACTACGAACACACAAAACATAAAGAAATACACATGCTTAATTGCTCAATTTATTTTAATATTTTACTTAATAGATATCTATTGTATCTGGAGTAACTATGCTATAATTAAATCAATTATTAAAAAGACACATAATACTAACAATATTACATTAATATTTATATATATTTACACACATAATAACGTTGACTTAAATTTCTTAAAAACAGTTTCCTTTAAACAATCGATAAAGAATAGTCTTACAGTTCAATATTACGAACTCGTTCATATGGTCTACTCATACGAACTGGTAGTCTATTAATTTAATAATTGTAAAAGGTGTGCCTTCCGTGCTAATAGTGACAATTGAAAGTTGGTTACCTTTTCTCTTTGTGTTACGTGCATATTCGTGCTATTTCAATGATGTAGGAACACCGTTACACATCTAACTGTACTCGCTACCATTTTGTTGCTCACGTTCTATATACACTTTTCACAAACCCAAGAAAACATGATGCTGACTCGTTCGAAAGTTTTTAAGTCGACTAAAAAACCTCAGGTGCGTCTAGGACGCTGTCGCAAAAATTGCATCTCCTGGAAAGTTCTAGAACATTCTCTCAAACCTTTTTCTTTTCACATTGTAGTGTCGTTGTTGATTCGTTGAAGTGAAGAAGGGGATGCGCTGCTTATTTATGTTTGTATTGCCATTGGCTCCCTCCGCAGCATTTAAATAGCTCATTAGCTAGGTTGGCATCCGCAATTGGAATTGGAAAATGGCTAGGTTGGCATTTGTAATTGGGTGGAAACATGTAATACAAATATTGTGTTACATTTGTCACTCAGAGTTGAAAAGCAGTCTCACATATTCAAGAATGAATTACAAACAGTGCCATTATTCATTATTTAATAAATAACCTTATTATCAATAGAAGGATAACAATTATCTCAATAATCTCTTAATAATATTGTCTCTCTCAAATATGTGTTCATTCGCGCCTACCTAAAACGCTTTTTAATGCATTAAGTAGCAAAGTTCAGAATCGCAAATTAAATATTAAATTTCTTTATCACTTGAAATGCATGTTTTTTTTAAACTCAAATTTCCCTCGCATTGTCGTCTTATCACTAACTAGTTCAGCCTTGTTTAATTTATTGTTTAATTACTTCCCACCCAATGTCACGCTCAAAATTCAAACACTAAGCAGAAGTAATCTTTATCGCATTAAAACTCGATGCAATGGCCGGAAAATTGATATTTTTTTAATCCCACAATGCATATCGAAAATCATTTTAAAAGGTCAAATGAATCGAGTGAAGGGCGTTTGAGATAAAACGGAAGGCTTTTGACACAAACCGATTTGAAGCATTGATTTTCAGAATGAGAATAAACAGATATTGCCACAGAAACCGAAACAATTAAATATAGTTAACAGTTGCTGATTGGACAGAAGCGAAATAAGTAAAGGTTAAAAAGGAAAGCAGTAAGTTTCGCTCTCTATGTAAAAGTCAAAAACTGTTGCTAGCGGCAAAAGCTTTCGATGCAGAGGGATTATAATAACAAAAAATATGAATCATGCATAAAACATTTATTATGAAACACTTTATACTTGCAATGCAATTTTTCTAAGCATCTCTAAAATGCGATACATTCAGCGGTGATATTTTTTAAATTGTCACAGAACTACAATAATTTACTTTACTTAAAAACTTAAAACTATGGAGGTAAAAGTACTTTCTAACTCCATGCTTCAAACTTGATCAAAATGGAAATGCTATAAAATCGTCTGCTTCTCTATTTGAAATCATAGAATGTTTCATTCATATCACCTATATTCCAGACTCCAGAGCTACATAATTTTGCGTTAAAAATTCAGTAATTCTTATGCAACTCATCTTAAAGCTTGACTTGTTTACATTCTGCATACGTTAAAATTAGGCTTCGTTGGAGATATAATCAAAGTTTGATTATCATTTATAATCCAACATATTGTAATTGCGTTGTTATAGAATATAGGTACACAGAAAATACGCAAAAATAAAGCAGTTTTAGGAAGGATGAAACAATAAATATAAATTTAAAGGAACTGTAGAAATCACAATTTTGACACAGGGAAAAAAGATGGATGCCATATTTTATCTTGAAGTGGGTCACGTGATCACTTGATATAATATGGGTGTAATTACTATTTTAATTTTTATTTTAATAACTACCAAACATGTTTTGCAAAATTTTTTTTATATATTTTATGGCACAATTTGAATATTTTCTAAAAATTTCAAGACAATTCGAAAAATTTATCTTTGCTTAAAATATAGTTATAAAAATAGCTTCTATTGGATTCAATGCATTTCACTTTTTCAATCCGGGTTTAGTCCAACACTAATTGGGCAATATTATTCATTCACATTCCCCTATGTCTCACAGACCGTCTGCAGCATTTTAAAATTTCATTTTGATAAAGTTATTTTTACGGCAATTATCTGTGCAAACGGTCAGACATATAGACAGAATGACCAAAGTCATGAACACTTTTCAACTCAGTTGGAAAGTGTTAAAAATAGAATTATATCTCTACTAGTATCTAAACTTGTCAAAGACAGGAAAACTAACACTCAATATTAAGTTGGGACTTAATTTATGAAGTTTTATTTTGTTTAACAATGTATAATGCTTACTGTCGAAAAAAATTGTCTCAATTTAAAATTGATCCACTTAGGTTCTGTCCTGCGGTGAATTTTGTGGTAATGGTAGGGGCTTTGGGAGGGTTCTAAATTACGTTACCATCCTCACGCATTTTGTCCTGTCGAGGAGGAAAAAAAAATGTTCTCTACGTTATGTTCAATTCAATGGTCGATACGATGTGATTCAGTTTGTTAAACCACCAGAGGGCTGATTGTGGGTCTGTAAAGAGAAAAATATAATCACTGCTTCCGCTATTGTGGGGGTCCAAACATAAGATGCTAGTTTCTGTTCGATACTACGTGTGCATAGATCAAAGCCTTCTAATCCAGCCTTCACCAGGAGGCTTATGAAAGGTCTGAAAATACTTTCCGGTTGTCTCTATTAGGGTTCGGCAACATTTTTTGCAATTGGGGGACATTTTGCAGAGGGAGATGACTTTATGGCCTTTAGCAATATAAAAATTATTTTTAACTGAGTTCTGAAATTTTACAACATTGTTTTTACCTTGTGAGAAATGGACAATCTTTTTTGGTAATGTGTCATCGGGGATTTTTTACATAGAAATAACTAAATATTGTTTAGATATTTCGATGGAGAATTATCTCTGGACTAAAATAAGATGATTAACTTTCCAATCCTGTTATTATTAGTTTTCTAAATTTTCTAGTTAGATTATTTAAGACCGCCTTCTGTCATTTCAGTAATTTGTTCTTTACAGCTGCCATTTTGTATAGCTGTTACATAGCCACATAGGCTTATTTCCTTTTTCTGACTCTAAGTTCGTTGTTTTATTGCACTGATGAAGGGGATTCAACATATCCGCAAAACAGCTGTATGCTGAGTTTATTTTGTACACAATCACATGTGAATATTTTTCTAATCCGTTTTGCAACGTGATTTATCTATATCTTTTAATAAAATAATAAGTGGAAAACTTTACCACTTTTGCAATTTTTCACTATGTTTCCTAAAATACTTCAACATACCCTGAAATTTTACGGTGAAGCAGGTTTTTACTTTCCTTATATACATAATGTATAAGGAAAGTATTGTGACGGGGTCGAAAATTCGAATTCGAGTTTTCGACGGGAGAGCACGTTTCAAGCATCCCTGATCACGAATCAAACATTTTTGGAGTGATGTCTGTGTGTGTGTGTGTGTGTGTGTGTGTGAAAGTATGCGTGTGTGTGTGTGTGTGTGTGTGTCAGTGAGTCTGTGGAGACGATAACTGACGAACGAATAGACCGATTCGAACAAAATTTGGTACAGAAATCACAATCTATAAATACTGGAAGCCTATTGTTTTTATACGCAATCGAATGTTCAAAACCCGCCTGAATTTTCGAATGAAATTTTGAAAAATCGTCAAAAAATCAAAACTAATAAAGTTACACAAATAGATATTTCTTATGTAAGTTTTCATTAGAAAACGATTGACATAAATTTTAGATCGCTAACATGAACCGTTCTCGAGATATTGTACATTTTTCAAAAAAGTTATCAAAAAGTCATATAAAATTTAAAAAAAAAATATTTCCTATTGAGAAACATGTTCACTTTTCATATGTAATACCATGCGATAAATTGGGTGACATCATTCTCGTGGATCTAGCTCGTTCCATTCATGCAAAAAGATACTTTAAGTAATACTTTTGTACTTGAACGCCAATAGTCATTTATCTGCTGTAAGAATAATCTCGTCAATAACTCTTGCCGAGATTTTGGCGACGAATTTGACGGAATGTCGCCAACTTGGCGATTTTTTGAAATGTTGCCAAAGTTACGAAAATCTCGCCAAATGGATAAAAATGACGCTTAATCAATGAAAATGACGATTAATTGTCGAAAATTCAATATCTTGGAAATGATATTATTATCTACTATAAGAAAAACCTATTTTTTTACTGTAAAAGTAGTAAATTCATTACATTATATAAGGAAAGTCATGTGTTGCTCACATCAGATTTTTTATTTAAAAACCGCAGTTCCTTTACAAAGGTTAATATGCTTATGGTGAAAAAAATGCATGATTATTATAAAACAAAAATATATGCTTATGATAATAAAAGGTTTATAAAAAGAAATTGTATGCTTATGATAAAAGTTAATATGCTTAGAAAAAAAGTTAATATTCGTATAACAAAAAAATTTTAGCTCCTCAGTCATATCAATTTTTTCTACATTGATCAAGTAGTAGCAGATCCAAACAGTTAGGCAATACATTAGAATGGATGGTGCTTATTGGTTATAAAACCCCAATTCTTTGTGTGCACTATTTAACGAGTACGATGTAGAAACAGAACATCTATATATATAAAGAAGAAAAGTGTGTATGTATGATCCTCCATAACTGAAGAACGGCTAAACCGAATTTCATGAAATTTGTCTCGGTAGTCTTGAAATTGCCCCACTAAAAACATAGGTCATGTTTCGAGTTTCTACGACCAGTGGTTCTCGAGATATTAGTGAAAAACGACACTTTTCCTAGGATTTCTACTCTCCAACTCCATCATTCACAACGAAAAAGATTGGAAATTGTCGGTTTAAAACGTGAAAGTCAATTAAATCTGAGTTTGGTAGGAGTGTATTGAACGTATCAGACACTTTTGAAAATCGCAGTTTTGAGATATGAATTTAAATGGAAACTATCACCATGGTTTATTTCTCACAGGCTTACTCAACACTGAGTTTTGGGAGTTTATTGAACGTATAAGACACTTTTGAAAATCGCAGGTTTGAGATATGATTTTAAATGGAAACTATCACCATGGTTTATTTCTCACAGGCTTACTCAACAACGAAAAGTAATTAAGAAATCACAAGAAAGAACAATCATGCATAAAGCATAGATTATGAAACACTTTACAACTTTAATTTTATTTAAACATCTCTAAAATACGATACATTCAGCGGCAATATATCACAATCGGCCCTATATGTTCCGTTGTAATTTTTATCATAGTTTTGCATGGTAAATACCGAGCAACGCCGGGTAATCGCTGCCAGTATAGTTATAATACGACATCAAACGGTCAAGACATATTTTTACCCACAATTATTTTATGTATGTTTTGATAAAGGAACATCCAGTATTATTTAAATAAAATAATGCTAGATTGGAAGAGATGAATGAAAAACTTTTGGATATCACCCAAGAACAGTTTTGTTAGAATTATTCGCAAATATTTGCATAAAAGCTATCATTCTAAATATTTTCATGCATTTCAAGAAATATCAACATTGCAATGGCATTTCTTCTACAACATTCACAAGATTCAGATAATATTTTTTTTCAATATTCAAAGTATTTTCATCATACTCTACTTCAGGGGTGCTTCAGGGTAATCACAACCTAAAGATTGCAGAAAATATTTTGAATGTTAAGAGAAAGAAACTCTCTTTGACCATACTGAACATTTACGTCACATTAAGTTCCTAAGCTGCCGATATTTTTGTAAAAATGAAATAGGGTTTATATTTTCAATTATTTATACGCACTTTTACATATATTGTGCTATCGCCAGTTATACATTTAAAACTTCATAAGAAGTAAATAAAATGCCTATATTCCTAAACACCATAATTTAAAACGAAATATCATTGAGATTTTAGTTATTTATTTACAAGAATGCCATCTACAAAGTCCCAGTAACAGCATAAAAGATAAAATTCAATACAAAAATATAAAATTAAAATATTATAAAATACCTTAAAATACCTTAAAATTAAAATATTATAAAATGCATTAAAAAGCCAACTATTGATAACAAATGATTTTTAAAAGCAATTTCAAATGAATAATAAACATCAAGATCGTCGTAGAAGCTGTTGTATAGCTTACAGAAATTATTAAAGACACAATAACAATCAAAATTAATATTAAATTTCTATTCAGCAAATAAACTCATGCTACTGGTAGAATACTTTGGAACATGAAACTTCATATAAAATAGGATATCTTAATATACTTTTCTAAATCAAAAATGTCCTAAATCACTTGCTGGATTTTAATAAATTATTTAAGACAGTAATACTGGAACCATGGAATATCCTAATGTTAGTTTCATCCTACAGCAGAATGCGGAATAGCGAGAATCCAAAACAAGTTTCTGTCTATCTGTCATGATCTCTTTTAACTCGAAATCGGATCAATTTATTTACATACATTTAACGCTGGTTTTTAACACTTTCCAACATAGTTGAAAATGTGTTTATGACCTTGTTCATTCTGTCTGTATCTCTGTCCGTTCGCACGATTACTGCCATGAAAATAACTTTATCAAAATGAAATGTTAGTATGTTGTTGAGACGCTTCTTGGGACATAGGGGAATGTAAATTAAGAATATCACCTAATTAGTTTTGGATTGAATTCGGGTTGAAAAAGTGAAATACAGTGAACCCTAATGGGATCTAATTTTTCAAACATGTTTTAAGCAACGTTAAAATTCATAAATTGGTTCAAAAATTTTAGATAATATTCAAATTATCCCATAAAATATATAAAAAAAATTAATTTCAGAAAAATATGTTCGGAAGTTTTTTAAATAAAAATTATAATAATGATTACACACATATTATATGAAGAGATCACGTGACCCACTTCAAAATAAAATTTGGCATCCATCTTTTTTCCCCCAGTGTAAAAATCGTGATTTTTAAAGTTCTTTTAAATTTATCTTTAGTGCAACATTCGTCCTAAAACCACTTTGTTTTTGCGTATTTTCTGTGCATCTATATTCTTCGCCTACGCAATTACAATATTTTTGAGTTTAAATGATCATCAAGATCTGGTTATTTCTACGACGGAGCCTGATTTTAATGAATGTGGAAGGTGAATCAAGTGATTGTAAGATGAGTTGTATAAGAATTTCTGAATTTCTTTCAAGCCAATTTATTTAGCTCTGGAGTCTGGAATAAAAGTGATATGAATGAAATATTCATTGATATTAGTAATATGAATGAAATATTCATTTTAAGAAATATTTAAATTATCTCATGAAATATATAAAAAATTCAGTAAAATATGTTTTGTAGTTCTATAAATAAAAATTAAAATATTAATTGCATCCATATTATATGAAGAGATCACGTGACCCACTTCAAAATAAAGCATGGCATCTATCTTTTTTCCGAGAGAAAAAATCGTATTTTTAAAGTTTTTTAAAATCGATATTTAATGTTGCATCCGTCTTAAAACCGCTTTATTTTTGCGTAATTGCTGTGCAACTATATCCTGCGACAACTTACTTACAATATTTTTGAGTTTATATGACCATCAAACTTTGATTATTTTTACAGGGGAACCTAATTTTAATGAATACAGAATGTAAAGAAGTGATTGTAAGAGAGTTGTATAAGAATTGCTGAATTTATTTTCAAGCAAAATTATTTAGCTCTAGAGAGAAGAAAAGTGACATAGATCCATCCACTGCGTTTACATGGAGAGCCAGACGATTTATATTTCGATGACGTCATTTGAATAAAGTTCATTTTTTTTTCGATGAAATTTTAAGTTTCCAAATATAATAAATTATTATAGTACTGTGGTAATTTAAAATGTATCAGCACTGGATGTATCGCATTTTAGAGATGTTTAAATAAAATTGCATTTCAGTTGGAAAGTGTTTCATGATCAATGCTTTAAGCATGATTGATCGTTCTTGTTACTTTCCTTATATACATAATGTATAAGGAAAGTATTGTGACGGGGTCGAAAATTCGAATTCGAGTTTTCGACGGGAGAGCACGTTTCAAGCATCCCTGATCACGAATCAAACATTTTTGAAGTGATGTCCGTGTGTGTGTATGTGTGTGTGTGTGTGTTTGTGTGTGTGTGAAAGTATGTGTGTGTGTGTGTGTGTTTGTCAGTGGGTCTGTGGAGACGATAACTGACGACCGAATGGACCGATTCAAACGAAATTTGGTACAAAAATCACAATCCGTAAACACTGGAAGTCTATTGTTTCTAAACGTAATCGAATATTCAGAACCCCCTAAATTTTCAAGTGCAATTTTGAAAAAATCGTCAAAAAATCAAAACCGCTAATAAAGTTACGCAAATAGACATTTCTTATGTTATTTTTCATTAGAAAACGATTAACATAAAATTTAGAACGCTAACAAGGACCGTTCTCGAGATATTTTACATTTTTCAAAAAATTCATCAAAAAGTCATAAAATAAAAAAATATATATTTCTTATTGAGAAACATGTTCAATTTGCATATGTAATACCATGCGATAAATTGGGTGACATCATTCTCGTGGATCTGGCTCGTTCCATTCATGAGAAAAGATACTTCGAGTAATACTTTTGTATTTGAACGTCAATAGTCATTTATCTGTTATAAGAATCACTTATTTCTTCGTCAGTAAAGCTTGGCGATATTTTGGCGACGAATTTGGCGCGTTAGTTCAGTGCAAAGTTTATTCCCAAAATCTTAAATTATTGTGCTAGTTTTAGACGAGTAAAGTGTATTTGTATAGATTAAAAATCAAATTTATAGCATTTGCAACGTAAATTAAATTAGAATACATGGGAGGTGCATTCATTTGAAAGATATTGATTCGATGGGTATAACTCAAATATATGAACAGGTTAATAAGGGGGTTTAATCGAAAAAATATATATATAAGGAGTATTTGAAAGAAATTAACAATCACGGGGTACTTGGGTGTAAAAAGTTTGGAATCTGTTGATTCAGGGAAACGACGGGAATTTCTGTTAATACGTGATAAACAGAATTTCAATGCTAGAATTTAAACATAAATTATGTCAGTTCACAGAACTGTATAAAAATATACATTTCTTCAAATGTCGAAATATTTATTCACTGCTCTATAAAAACAAAGATAAAGTAGGAAATAATTTTAGCAATAAAAATTTCACATGTAAAATGGAGATGAATAAGATGTTTTCTAAAAAAAACTAGCACCACTTTTTAAATTTCGAAACAAAGACGTTCTTTCAGGGAATACTACCAGATATCTTTTTAATGAGATTTGGAGCATCCTTCTGTGAATGTAGGAAATGACCAAAAATCACTTTATCCCTTGCATTGACTATTTCACTGTATTACTTTCCTTATATACATAATGTATAAGGAAAGTATTGTGACGGAGTCGAAAATTCGAATTCGTGTTTTCGACGGGAGAGCACGTTTCAAGCATCCCTGATCACGAATTAAACATTTTTGAGGTGATGTCTGTCTGTGTGTGTGTGTCAGTGAGTTTGTGGAAACGATATCCCACGAACGAATGCAGCGATTTGAATGAAATTTTGAACAAAAATTACAATCCGTGAATACTGAAAGCCTATTGTTTTTAGACGCAATCGAATGTTCAGAAACCCCCTAAATTTTCGAGTGAAATTTAAAAAAATTCATTAAAACATCAAAACCTTTAATAAAGTTACACAAATAGACATTTCTTATGTAATATTTCTTTAGAATACGATTGACACAAACTTTAGAACGCTAGCATGAACCATTCTCGAGATATTGCATATTTTTCAAACAAATTTAACGAAATATACCATAAATTAAAAAAATATATATTATGTGTTGAGAAACATGTTCACTTTTCATATGTAATATCATACGATAAATCGGGTAACATCATTCTCGTGGATCTAGCTCGTTCCATTCATGAGAAAATATACTTTGAGTAATACTTTTGTATTTGAATGCCAATGGTCATATTGTCATTTATCTGCTATAAGAATAACCTTATTTCTCCGTCCATAACGTTAGGCGAGATTTTGACGACGGATTTGGCGGAATGTCGCCAACTTAGCGACTTTTTTAAATGCTGCCAAATTAATGAAAATCTCGCCAAATAGATGAATTGACGCTGAATCAATGAAAATGACGACTAATTGACGAAAATTCAATATCTTGGAATGAACATAAGTATCTACTATAAGAATAACCTATTTTTTTTTGCTGTAAAAAAGTAAATTCATTGCATTATATAAGGAAAGTCATGTGCTGCTCACATCAGATTTTTTTATGTAGGGTTAAGTGCTGTAAGTGAGTCTGAGGTGGAAGTGTAAACGTAGCTTATCAGATTATTGATCACTACATTTCTGGATTAAAATCAGAGAAAAGGGATTGTTTTCGTTATTATTTTATATATATTTTCTTCAGTTAATCGTAAAGAAACCTATAGGGATGTCCAATTTAATATCAAAAACGTACTTACATTTTCATTGATTTGGTAGAACCATATTTTAGATATTGCATTTTCTGTATTTTTGCATATAGAGCAATGCAATTTTAGCCATTAGTTATGTTCTATGTCAGAGCATTTAGCAGTGCAATCCATTTGATCTTATATTAATCATAGCATTAGTAAAAGCCACGGTGTCGTTTTTTACTTGCTGGTCCAAAATTCCCAAAATTGTTTTAATTCGCAATTACTCCGGAAACTCCATGTGGAAGCTATCATCGCTACTGAAAAATGTAACTTTTTGACTTCTAACGTTTTTCTTCGCACCAGCAATATACCATAGATTTAATTTAATATTACCCCCTGGTTATCAATTTTATCCAATTATTCCATCTGTTTGTCAATATCTTTCAATTGTATCTTTCCACCGTTTTATACTTTAGTAAGTATTGTAACTGTGCTATAACTTCGTTTTTCTATATTTCACTATACAATTTTTATAAATAGCAAATTAATGTAATATGTATCAGAGAATAAATTATGTACCATAAGAATTTTATTTTATGGAAAATTTTCAAACCAGATACAAGGCATTTAAAATTATAGAAATATATATAACTAAGATGCTAGTATTAAATGCATAGAAGTATTAATAAAAGCAAACTGACACAGAAAGTGTTGCAAATAACACTCAGCTGGTTTGTGGAGCGCAGTTTCTCTTTCTTTGGATGACTGTATAAGCATTCTCAAGATGTAAGCCGGCACAAAATCCGTCATAGGAATATATACTTTTAAAAATTGGCAAAATTTCACGAACCTGGAAAATTGACAGAAGAATGTGCGATAAAGGTTCATATCATTCAACTATAAATGAATATGCAATTGGTAGACTTAATGGAATATCATTTTTTAGTTTTTAATGGTACAAATGAATCTATTACTTTCCTTATATACATAATGTATAAGGAAAGTATTGTGACGGGGTCGAAAATTCGAATTCGAGTTTTCGACGGGAGAGCACGTTTCAAGCAACTCTGATCACGAATCAAACATTTTTGAAGTGATGTCTGTGTGTGTGTGTGTGTGTGTGTGTGTGAAAGTATGTGTGTGTGTGTGTGTGTGTGTCAGTGAGCCTGTGGAGACGATAACTGACGAACGAATGGACCGATTCGAACCAAATTTGGGACAAAAATCACAATCTGTAAACACTGGAAGCCTATTGTTTTTATACGCAATTGAATGTTCAGAACCCCCCTAAATTTTCGAATGAAATTTTAAAAAAATCGTCAAAAAATCAAAACCACTAATAAAGTTACTCAAATAGACATGTCTTATGTAATTTTTCATTAGAAAACGATTGACATAAATTTTAGAACGCTAAAATGAACCGTTCTCGAGATATTGCACATTTTTCAAAATAATTATCAAAAAGTCATATAAAATAAAGAAAAAATATGTCCTATAGAGAAACATGTTCACTTTTCATATGTAATACCATGCGATAAATTGGATGAAATCATTCTCGTGGATCTAGCTCGTTCCATTCATGAAAAAAGATACTTTGAGTAATACTTTTGTATTTGAACGCCAATAGTCATTTATGTGCTGTAAGAATAACTTATATCTTCGTCCATAACGCTTGGCGAGATTTTGGCGACGAATTTGGCGGAATGTCGCCAACTTGGCGACTTTTTGAAATGTTGCCAATTTAACGAAAATCTCGCCAAATGGATAAAAATGACGTTAAATCAATGAAAATGACGACTAATTGTCGAAAATTCAATATCTTGGAAAGAATATTAGTATCTACTACAAGAAAAACTTATTTATTTTACTGTAAAAGTAGTAAATTCACTACATTATATAAGGAAAGTCATGTGTTGCCCACATCAGATTTTTTTTTAAAGTTTCAGTGATTTGTTTTTGTCGTCTATTGCTAAAAATGTTTCCTAACTTTACATATATATTTACCCCCAGTTGGTAATTTCTGTTGAAAAATATTACCCAAAATATATCTGAAAAAAACAGTTGACTACAGATGGTGATCGATTCAGGATTTAATAGATTGTGACCGGCCATATTCCTTCCTATTGCACCATCCAAGAAATTACTTATTAAGCTGCAGTCTCAAATAAAGACTGGGATTTTTCCAACTCCTCCAGATGCCAACACACTATATTGAATTCGAACACAATCTGTACAATATAGAAGCTAATTTTGCTCAAAATCAGTTATATGTTCGAATCAGACATCGAGCCAGGCCTTCTGGATTGCGTTCAGACGTGCTTATTACTACATTATTATAGCTATGTAATAAATTATTACTTTAATTAACTTTAACATTTGAAATATGCTTTGGTTAAACATACTAATAGTATATTTCGGATATAGGTAAATACGGTTTACAGTAATTCTGTTATATAGCTTGAAATATTAAATTAAATGTAGTTTTCTGAGTAGTCTAGAATCGTACCTGGATCGGACTTGAACCGATTCGTTCCCGCAAAAAAAAAAATCTGATGTGGGCAGCACATGACTTTCCCTGCAGACTTATATCCACGTTCTCTTTAATTAAATTTAATTCACTTTTAATTCAATTTTCATTCTCATTTGATAACTGAACTTTTTTTCAAAGGTGGCGTGGAGAAAATACGAAAAAAAAACTAATATATCTCGAGAACGGCTAGTCCTAGTATAATGGGGTTGGTCTTATTCTTTTCTTCGTTAAAATTACGTATTAAAAAAGTATTTAAGGGATATATTTGAACATACGTAGGTTTTTAGTTTAGATTTTGACAATTTTTGCGGATCATTTTTTAAAAAAAAGCAGGATATTTTTTTTCGAATCGTATGAAAATCTAGTCAGCACCAGGTTGACCTATAAGTGACTCATCAACCGAATTTTGTAAAATTCGGTCCATTAGCATTTCAGCTAGAGTGGATAAAACTTTTGCGGGCCATTTTGCAAAAAAAGGCAGGTTCTTTTATCCCGAATCGTACCCAACACAAATCAACACCAAACTCGCCCACAAGTGACTTACCTACAAAATTTTGTGAAATTCGGTCGATTAGTTTTTCAGTTAGAGCGGATGCAAAATCTGCACAGACAGACAGACCGACACACAGACAGACACACAGACACACACACAGACGTCACGCTAAAAACGGTTTTTTCGTATTCTAGAGGTCTCGAAACGTGTAGATCCGTCGAAAACTCAAGTTGCGATTTTCGGCATGACTCCAATACTTTCTCTATACATTACCATGTCTTGCAGGGAAAGTAATATGTCCAAAGCGAACCGTAGCGTGTGACTCGAATATCCGATCCGTGATCCGCAATAAAATTGTATTCTAAAATTACATGCGGTATATTGTAATTATCTAATGCATACGTTGAAGACCTAGGGCATCCGACTCATCCGGAGACATAAGCAGTTTTTTGGGCGGTCGGGAAGAGGAATTAGAAGGTGTCAACTCCCAGGGCCAACGTCCTGCCAGAAAGTTTATTTAAAAATTCAAAATAGTTTACAATGATATTACATAGATTTTTGTATATGATTGACAAATATTTTTGGAGAACAACATGCTGGAACACAGAAGACTGATGATATAAACAAGGAAGACAAAATACGAAACACAACAGAAAAACACAAACAGCAAAACAGTGAAAAACTGCAACACAAACAAAAAAGCAAACCACCGGAACCAGGGAAAAATAACAAAAAATATTCCATACAATACAGAAAAACGAACAAAGTAAAGGCAACATCTCCGGGAGGATTCAGCGACCAAGAGAAGACATAGTGGTCGGCATCGCCGAAAAGGCTGCAGGTGCGATGTGCAATGCATATGTTTAATGCATTGAACAATTTTTTGCTGTTTACAGTTTGTATCCTTCGCAAAAGCATTTGTCCAGTGATTCGCATTAAAAGAATGTGATAAGAAGGTAAAATTTAACTCTTAAACATAATTTTTGCGACTGGATCCACGCCGTGACCCGCATTTTGAAAAGTAAAGGAAATCCGGCCCGTAACTTAAAAAAATCTGATGTGGGCAGCACATGACTTTCCCTGCATACTTATATTCACGTACTTTTTATTTTAATTAAATTTAATTCACTTTTAATTCAATTTTCGTTCTCATTTGATAACTGGACTTATTTTCAAAAGTGACGTAGAGAAAATATGAAAATATTGAAATATCTCGAGAACAGCTAGTCCTAGTGTAATAGGGTTAGTCTTATTATTTTCTTCATTAAAAATTACGTATTAAACAAGCATTTAATGGATATATTTGAGCATACGTAGTTTTTTATTTTAGATTTTGGCGATTTTTGCGGGCCATTTTGCAAACAAAGTCAGATTATTTTTTTTTTCAAATCGTACCAAAATCTAATCAGCACCAGGGTATTCTACAAGTGACTTATCTACCGAATTTTGTGAAATTTGGTCCTTTAGGTTTTCAGCTAGAGGGCATACAAGATTTTGCAGGCCATTTAAAAAAAAAAAGACGGGTTCTTTTATCCCGAATCGTACCCAAAACTAATCAGCACCAGATTCGCCCACATGTGATTTATCTCCCAAATTTTATGAAATTCGGTCCATTAGTTTTTTATTTAGAGTGGATACAAAATCTGCACAGACAGACAGACACACAGACAGCACACAGACAGACACACAGACGCACACACAGACGTCTCGATAAAAATAAGTTTTTCGTATTCTAGAAGTCTCGAAAAGTGTAAATCCGTCGAAAACTAGAGTTACGATTTTCGGCATGATTCCAATACTTTCCCTATACATTACCATGTATTGCAGGGAAAGTAATAAAGGAAATACTCGATACCGGCCCGCAAAGCGGGTAATCCGTGGGTACATGCCCCGTTCAGGACTCTATTGTTGCAGTATTGAATTGTTGTTGAAGCAATACGAAGTTGGTCAAGCATTCGCAAGTTATCACACTATTATTTTGGGGGGCCAACGGCCGTACCGTGCTGAAAACACCGGTTCTCGTTAGATCACCGAAGTGAAGCAGCATCGGGCGCAGTTAGTACTTGGTGGGTGACCACCTCGGAACGCCGCGTGCTGATGGCCATCTCGGGTGCGGTATCCCCGTGGTTTGCGCGCTAGATTTGCACGCTGCCACAAATGCCGCCGTGTTCATGCGGAGTACGATCACGTTAAACATGTGGGTCCGTAAGTCCTTCCGAGAGGTTGGTGGTAGGGGAAGGAGGGTACGGTCCCTGTGGATGCCTCCCCCACTGGGTTCCGGTCTAAATTGGGTGGCACTTCCCGGCCGTCCATACAGTTACCTTACACCTTTCTGGTAGGTCGGACGGTCTGGGTCTCAACAACAACTATTATTTTGGGGGGTCTGTGTATTAATTACATTTAAATTCATACATAGAGTTAGTTTTTTTTTTAAATATTGAAACACAAAAATTCACTAAAATGTGATATGTCCATTGCTTTTCCTATATAATATATTGTGTTTTGATATTTTAATTTTCTATAGTCACACAAATAGTTCTTACTTATTGATTCCCCATATATGATATAGAAATACGTAATGGAAACACTTCCATTTTAATTTGCATATCTTAGACTTAAATTCCTATCAGTTGTTTAAAAGCCTTTATTACTCTCTCTTTATGTCTCTTTTCTCTTCGCCTGGAGTTTAAAGGGAGGAACCTTCCTCTCCTGTGTACTCCACTAACCCCGTCCTTGAGTCCTTGAGTCCATTTTAATTTGCCAACGTTACTCCACAGGATATTCTTTAAAAAGCAACATATACAAATCAACACGCTTAGGATATTGTTCAATATCCAGGATCGAAGCCACACAAAATATAACTAAAACAATGCAATCTCTAAAGCTGTTTTGCACCCGGACATATTAAAAAGATTATTTCATAAAACATTAATGAATAAAATATTCAGACACCTTAATTACAATCATATTTTAAGAATTTCAAATAAACTTGACAAGATTGTCTTATGCTGAAATTAACCTGTCTTATGTATACAAATTTCAAAAACCAAATAACCAATCAAGTATACTTTTAAAGTTAGAGGATTTTTTTAAAAGTGTATTGCAGCACTTATTCACTATTCTATAAAAAGGAACTTTAAAGGAAAAAATAAGTTCTGCAATGAAATTTGCACATGTAGAACTACATCTGAAAAGAGTGAACATAAAAGTAACTAACAGAACTTTTCAACTGTCCTGACAGGAACGTGCTTCTAGGGAATAGTGTCTGATATTTCTTTAATGCTAATAGCATTTTGTGGCATTCTGTCAATGTAGAAAGAAGCAGCAGGAATTATAATTTATTTTTTTCTTGGAACACTTTGTCTTTTACGATAAATTTACATTGCATATTTATGACAAGGTATGTTTGAATGGGATCAAAAATGTAAAATTGTGTGTTGCTTGGATTTACATATTCTGGGAATCTGGCAAGGCAAAAACAGCTATTTTTAAAACAATGTGTTAAATTCCGCTTATACTGGATTTTTAATTTTGAATAGCGTTCCTATTTCAGATAATAACATCCATTGGCCAGTTTTGCTCATATGAGGCTCTTGTCAATATATAAAAAAATCTGATGTGGGCAGCACATGACTCTCCTTATATAATGCAATGAATTTACTACTTTTACAGCAAAAAATAGTTTGCTCTTATAGTAGATACTTATTTTCTTTTTAAGATATTGAATTTTTATCAATTAGTCGTCATTTTCATTGATTTAGCCTCATTTTTAACCATTTGGCGAGATTTTCATCAATTTTCCAACATTTATAAAAGTCGTCAAGTTGGCGACATTTCGCCAAATTCGTCGCCAAAATATCGCCGAGCGTCATGGAAGGAGAAATAAGTTATTCTTATAGCAGATAAATGACTATTGGCGTTTAAATACAAAAGTATTACTTAAAGTATCTTTTCTCATGAATGGAACGAGCTAGATCCACGAAAATGATGTCATCCAATTTATCGCATGATATTACATATGAAAAGTGAACATGTTCCTTAACAGTTATATTTTTTTAATTTATGGGGGTTTTGATAAATTTATTTGAAAAATGTGAAATATCTCGAGAACGGTTCATGCTAGCGTTCTAAAGTTTATGTCAATCGTTTTCTAAGGAAAAATTACATAAGAAATGTCAACTTGCGTAAATATATTAAACGTTTTGAATTTTTGATGATTTTTTCAAAATTTCACTCGAAAATTTAGGGGGGGGGGGTTCTGGACAATCGATTGCGTTTAAAAACAATAGGCTTCCAGTATTCGCGGATTGTGATTTTTGTACCAAATTTCAATTGAATCGCTCCATTCTTTCGTGAGTTATCGTTTCCGCAGACTCACTGACACACACATACATACACAAGCATACTTTCACACACACACACAGACATCAGTTGCTTGAAACATGCTCTCCCGTCGAAAACTCGAATTTGAATTTTCGACCCCGTCGCAATTATTTCCTTGTACATTATGTCTATAAGGAAAGTGATAATGATATCTAGAATGGCAGTAAGAAAATATTCCATGTACTATAATTATTGCTTTGAATGTCGGTATCTGTTATTCCATGCAGAAAAGCACAAAAAAGGTACACGGATTTTTTTCTTCAATGGAAGCTAAATCCTTATCTGATACGTCTAGAGCTGGAACTAGTATATGCAATGTAAGGTAATTCTAGTTTTTACGCAATGGTCCAGAGTTCTATATTATGTAGCAAGATCTAATGCAACCCAGAAGAATCAGAGTACATCCCGCTGCGTAATATATTTTCAGAGGCTAAAATTGTATCTAATACAACGGAAACTGAATACAAATTATAGTACAATAGCAGCCGTGGAGAATTGGAACCACGACCTCCAGTCTTATTTCGAAAGGGACAATGTTTCAATTAATCTAGTAATTCCTTACAAGAAGAGTGCAGTGATAGGTACCATAATGATACAAAAATAACACAAAAGCACACATTTAAAACCTGATCCAACTGATTTGGGCAGTCCATTTTTTATTTTAAGATATATTTTTAATGGATATATATTTTTAAATCGCTTGCTAAGTCTGTACTTTGATAAGTTTGTAAGTTGCTTGATAAGTTAAAGAAAGATTTGCTAAATTTATCTTGATTTATTATTAGAGAGGTTTTCATACTGAACAATAAGTTTAATATGTTAATGTATGCCCCAACTCATTCAAAAGCGAGAGAACGGATAGTGAATTAAATCGAGAAATTATCTTCTTTTCTGTTAAAGTTCAAGAAGTCTAGAACCATTGTACCAGATTGTAATAATTATTAAATAGTCTCAGAATCCATACTATACTACAAATATCAGCAATATACATTATATGATGAAGCTGGAATATGAACTTAGATTCCACCGTATGTTTTAATAAGTTAAATCAGATAAAATTTGGTATCTTACATTACAAGAAATATCTTATCTGAATACCTTTCATCGTAAAACATCCGCAAATCAAACTTCAAGAAATATTTCGTTCAATCCATAGACATTTTTGAAATACCTAGATTCCATGCAAATCTGACAAGGGATATAAAGTATTGAACTAGGAGCAAAAACAGAAAATGGTCGAATATACCAAAAAGAAATAATGGAAGAAGCCACTTTTAAGAAAAGCTTAAAATATTGAGAAACGAAAGAACAATATTCTGTATAAGTCAATAAAATATATCTCTTAGAACCATTCCTAACTTTCAGGGTAAGCAGCAAGAAATACTTGACATATATTATTTTGATTATTTACGTGTGGGGAGACTAGTTATGGCATAGATTCGTTATGGCATATGGAGGCTAGTTATGAAATATGGAGGCTAGTTATGGCATAGGGACACTAGTTATGGCGTAGGAGGACTAGTTATGAATATGGTGAGACTAGTTATGGCATCTTGGATGAGGGGTGGTGAAAATGAAATATGTTCCAAAAAATTTTGTTGTCAAAAATGTATACTTCCGTCATTCAATAATGCCACAAATGCCTGTATGACATATATCTTATGATGTTCAGAGACAGTTATGATAAGTGACATTTGAAATATAAATATGTTTTTGTTAGGTACACAATGAAACATTCCTCAGATTTCCTTACTGATACAGAACAATTAGAAATAATTCGTTTCTGTTAAAAATATAAGTATTTCCAAGCAAAAAAATATCTTAACAAGAAATATCTTAAAGTCGCAAAAACTCTACTCATGAGAAATGTCCATGAGATGCATGTCGTGTGCCCAGATTGTTCACTCTCTCGTCATCTGATCGAGAGGGACTGGGTTTGATTCCTTTGTACAGGTGGAGGGTTATGTCTATGGAACAAGACGGAATATGTCATAAATGACTAATTACCTTTAATTTGTTGTCAACGTCAAAGTAATCCTTGGGTCCATAAAAACAACAAAGTGAAAAATAATTCAATTAAATCATATCTGAAAGCTGTTAACATTTACTAAGGAAAATTTTCCTTCTGAAATCTTTATCAATTCAGATAACATACTACTTCTAACTGCTGAGTTGCATTTCTGCTTCTTACAGGATCAGTGGTTGCATATATTTTACAGCTACACCTACTAAATTTTTTCGGGAAAATTTCTGTAACACTAATGAAGAGCAGCGCAAATTTTACTAAATGACATTTTTCATTCGGGGAGCCGGTATAAAAATAAAATTTTAAATGTTTAGTTAATTCTCATTTCCGGGGTGTGCAACTATCATAGTTAAATTACCCTCTATGTCCTGAATTTTATTTCATATTTTATTTTACTTCTACTGCCAACCTTTTGTTTTATTTTCCTTTCTTACAATCTTAGTGAGACACCACTATATTAATTGAGAAAAATCACAAACTAAACTGTAGAAAGCGTTGAACTAAATGTTTCGCTTCTTGGACACTTTTGAAATACCGAAGGTCTATAAGAATCTGACGGGCGACTTAAAAGATAAGGAGTTCGAATAAGGGAAAGAAAACGAAATCTTTGGAATATGTCAGCAAAGAATGGAAGAAGTCACTTTTAGAAAAAGAACAAACCTGGTTATCGTTCGCTTTCCGTCATTATTTGCGGTCTTTGTTATTTATGACACCGGGCTGGCCCTCAGACTCTGGCGAAGATGCAGAAAGCGAACACGAAACACCGTAAAGCATGGTTTTTAGAATAATTTACTTTGATCCAAAAAAGATGCATGGTCTTATTTACTCCAAGAACACCGTTATCACAGTTCTAAACTCTAATTTTTATAATTTTTGTAGTAGATGAATATATTTGAAATTCCTGCACTGACATATGATCGTCTTGCTTTGACCCACAACAGTTGACAAAATTCACAGTGGGCGGGGCTTAAAATATCGTTCAACCTCGTTAATGGTTCAAAGATAAATTCGAACGATTAACAATGTTGTTAAAAATTCTAAAATATTGTTCTAAGGAATTTGACATTCAATAGATATTTCTTTGACTGTCCCAGTGGCAGTAATCCTAAAGCCATGCTGATGAAGGATGGCGATTCGTCAAATACTTTCTTGAATTTCTCAATTCTACCAGAAATACGTCACATAAATATATTTGATTTCATAGAACGTAATAGTAAGTAATAACAGATTATTAGAAACTTTATTTACAGATGAAATGCAAAATGTCCATATTATATTGAAACACTTGACGAATTGCAATATTACTGTGTATTACTAGTATTACTCAAATATTTAATTGACTGTCCCAGTGGCAATAATCGTAAAGCCATTCTGATGAAGGATGACGATTCGTCAAATACTTTCTTGAATTACTCAATTCTTCCAGAAATATGTCACATAAATATATTTGATTTTCAAAGAACATAATAGTAAGTAATAACAGATTATTAGAGACTTTATTTACAGATGGAAATGTAAAATGTCCATATTATATTGAAACACTTGAGGAATTGCAATATTACTGTGTATTACTAGTATTACTCAAATATTTAATTGACTGTCCCAGTGGCAATAATCGTAAAGCCATTCTGATGAAGGATGACGATTCGTCAAATACTTTCTTGAATTACTCAATTCTTCCAGAAATATGTCACATAAATAAATATATTTGATTTTCAAAGAACGTAATAGTAAGTAATAACAGATTATTAGAAACTTTATTTACAGATGAAAATGTAAAATGTCCATATTACATATATTAAAACACTCGAAGAATTGCAATATTACTATTTATTACTAGTATTACTCATCACGACTGCAATTCTTATGCTAGATATTCTTAAAAATAGCCATATTATTGAAGACTAGAGAACAGGGCTGCACAACTTTTATATATTTGCAATCTACTGTTTTTTATATAGCGTCATCGCAATCTACACTTTTTATATAGCGTCATTGCAGGATACAACTGTTTCTAGGATACGCTGGATCACTTTCATCAGAGCAAGAGAGCCAGCAAATCCGAAGTCAGAAGAACGAAATAAGTACAAATAGAAGACACAGAGGAGTTTATATACCAAAGACCTGAATTATAAGTCCATCTGAGAAATCCAATCAGAAAGCAGAATGAAAGCCGGTTTAACCAATCCGAAACGAAATGGCAGTTAATAACATGTTGTGATCGTTGCCTGCCCTCCTTTGTCTAGAGGCAGCCAGACGCTGTCCATGAGCCCGTAAATCCTCAGGAAATTAAGAGTTTAATTCCCCATGACGCTGTACAGATTTATACAGACGGCAGAACAAATGAGGATTTCCATACCAGTTAATAACCGGTTATGTTCAGAACTGACTCTTTTTCAAAAGTTGTCATGCTGGTGGACTCCAGAGCAGCCATTCATGGCATTTCGAAAGTTAATCTTATTGAGTTATAACTGCAAAAAGCAAATTCTGGATTTTCTTAGAAGTAGAAACATATCTATTGTGTTTCAGTGGATACAGTTATATGTCGGAATCGAGAGTTGTGAGTCATCTGATGTTTTAGGGAGAATAAAGTGTACACTTAGCCCCCAATCCAGTTCCACCGAACTGGATTGGGGGCTAAGTGCACACCATGCCCCCAAACCAGTTCTCTTGCCCCCAAACCAGTCATCTTGCCCCCAAACCAGTTCCACCGAAGTTATGTAATAAACTAGTTTGTAGCAGAATTATAAAGAATTGTAAAATAGATCTGGCAATTAAACCAAGATGCACAATTTGGGAGAATATCCAAGATAGCTTGAAGCCGTTTAGCAACCAATTTGGCAGGGATACAGTGACCAATTTTAGATTGAAAACGGGTCGTATTGCCCGATCCGAACACCTTAATAAGATAGAAATAATCCCCAAAAATGTGTGCTCCATTTGTAGTGCTGATTGTATGAACTTAAGTCACCTTTCAGAGTTCCCGGGTATAGATAAAGATTCCCAGCAGTAAGGTGATGTTTTCAGACTATATTTGGAAGCTAGAACTTATATGAACAACCCCTAAGGTTGCAATATTTTCATCGACCTCTTCTCATATCACTGTATTTATTTAATTTGTAATATTCGTGTTTTGTGTTTAGTTTATTTAATTGTGTTCTACATTAATATACTTGTAAGATGTCAGTTATGTAAAGGATTGATTTTCAATAAAGCCATACGTAACAATATATAGCGTCATCGAAATCTACTGTTTCTATACAGCGTCATCCCCAGCTAATGCATATTATTTATAACGCAATAATACCATAACGAAGAGAATATAGTAAGTACTAACATAGGATAAAGTAACATTAGTGAGATCTTCGAAATTGCAACTTAGTTTAGACAATATTTTCATAGTTAGGACTATACGATAAAGTATATAATCGTGAAGATTGATCAAGATGATCAACTCATCAATATGTTCTATAATTATAATATTTCAATAAAGTTTATTAGATAAAATATGCATTTTCTGTGTCGCATTTCTCATGACTGTGTACTTATCTTTGACATATTTTCAAATACAATTTTTGGAATTCTAATATAACTGATTTTGAAGTTATTTTTCCAATTCAGGTTGGCCCTAATTTGCGTCAAATAACGTGACGACTTTTCATTGGAATCAATGAAATGGGAGGAAAATAAAGATCTATTCAAATATACGCAGCAATCGACCGGTAGATCATGATCGATTTGTTGAGCACCCCTGCTGTAGAACATTGATGGTAAAATAGCCATAAAAATTACTATACATTAATCTTTAATGGGCCGCAAACTGAAGCATTGAAACTACTAAATGTATATATTGCTACATATTTTTAAACAACAGCATTGTGTTTCTGGGCTTCATATATAAAGCAGTTGCTATACAGGCATGGTATTAGTTGTTATAAAACTGTCTTTGTAATGCTACAATAAATATGTGAGGATATAAATTGATCGAGCTATAGCCTTTCCATATTTTTATGTCAAAACCACATCATAAATATTACCATTTTTATATATTTTACGGTAAATGGAATTTGAGGAGAAAATCCTTTGCATTGTCTTCAAAGTAACCTCCGATAAGCTATGGAATTTTCTCAAACATAAAATGTATTTGTCTGAATACATCTCAGCTTATAAAATCCCCAAATATAGTTTAGATAAATCTTAAATATCTTCTACCGAAACCCCTTGCTTAATCCATAAAGCAATTTAAAATATTGAGGCTACTTGAAGTAGTTGATATCACAAAAAGAACAAGAGAAGGGAAACATTATGTATTTAATATGTATTTAATATTATGTAAAGTATATGTATTTAATACTTTAGAAAAATATGGATACAAAACAGACACATATGGATATAAAACAGTGGATACAAAAGAACGGACTATCAAATACTGAGGATAGCACGAAATATATGTTCCATAGCTCAATAAAATTTATCCACTTGTACATTTTTACTTTCCTTATATACATAATGTATAAGGAAAGTATTGTAACGGGGGTCGAACATTTGAATTCGAGTATTCGACTGGAGAGCATGTTTCAAGCATCCCTGATCACGAATCGAACATTTTTGAGGTGATATCTGTGTGTGTGTGTGTGTCAAAGTATGTGTATGTGTGTGTCAGTGAGTCTGAAGGAGACGATATCTCGCGAACGAATGGAGCGATTCGAATGAAATTTGGTACAAAAATCACAATCCGTGAATACTGGAAGTCTGTTGGTTTTAAACACAATCGAACTTGCAGAAATCCCTAAATTTTCGAGTGAAATTTTGAAAAAATCATCAAGAAATCAAAACCTTTAATAAAGTTACGCAACTAGACAGTTCTTATGTAATTTTTCCTTAGAAAACGATTGACATAAAATGTAGCACGCTAGCATTAACCATTCTCGAGATATTGCACATTTTCCAAATAAATTTATCAAATAATCAAGTAAAATAAAAAATATATATATTAACTCTTAGGAAATATGTTCACTTTTCTAATGTAATATCATGCGATAAATTTGGTGATATCATTCTCCTGGATCTAACTCGTTCCATTCACGAGAAAATATACTTTGAGTAATACTGTTGTGTTTGAACGTCAATAGTCATTTATCTGCTGTAAAAAAACTTATTTCTCCGTCCAAAACGCTTGGAGAGATCTTGACGACGAATTTGGCGGAATGCTGCTAACATGGCGACTTTTTTAAATGTTGCCAAATTAACGAAAATCAAATGGATAAAAATGACGCTACATCAATGAAAATGACGGCTAATTGAAGAAAATTCAATATCTTGGAAAGAATATAAATATCTACTATAAGAATAACATTTTTTTAAACTGTAAAAGTAGTAAATTCATTACATTATATAAGGAAAGTCATGTTCTGCTCACATCAGATTTTTTAGCTTGGTGATGAGCAAGATAACCCAATGAGCAGAATACCTGGCGTACTTTTATGTGAATTAGTTAGGTGTAGATTAAATAGTTTTGGCATAAAGGTGAACATGAAATATACACTGTATTGCAAAAAAATATATGCACCCATAAGAAATTGGATTACGATCACGAAACTTGTCCAACAGATGTCGTTTTAAGAGTTATGCAAGTGATCAAATTATCAAAGTAAATGGCGTTATAGGGGTTATGCAAAGCGCATGAGAAATACACCTCGTTCAGCATTTAAAACGACAGGCGTACTCACTCACGGGCTATTGAAAATAAGTTTACTGGTTTGATAATACAAGTTTGCAATGATGTTTTTGAGACGTACTCTACTGCGCTACCAACAATTATCGGGTTTTGAAAGAGGTAGAATCACAGGTCTAAAGTGAGTTGGTTCAACATATTTATCATTCACCATCTTGGTCATAGCCATATAGTAGTTGCTAAGTGTTGGCAACAGTGGATCAGAGGAGGCACATGTAACCATTGCAGAGGTTCAGGACTTCCCAGGTAACTGATCGAGAGGATTGTGCTGTCAAGAGAGGAGACATGGCCACACCAATAGCGTCACCATCAGTCATTCAAAGGTGTTTGCTATCCTCCATGCATCCCGTATAAAGGAATACCACTCGTAGATGACTGACCAAAGATTTAGGTAACGACATTTATTAAGGCGCCTACCACTTATCCCTCAAGATAGACAGAGCCGTCTGGATTAGTGACGAGCTCGATTAGCCTAGATCTGGCCATCTGATCGATCCGAGACATGTTGCCTTTAGCGACAAAACCATCTTCTCTGTCAATGTTGGGGAGCCATCTCCCGGGGCAATCCGTTCTCCTCTAGTTGTGCAAAACAATCTGACGGCTCGCATATACGGCGACAATATTCTGCAGCCGACTTTTCTGCTTGTGTTTCCAGACGCCTAGGTTCCATTTACAAACAAGACATCACTCGAGTACATACTGCACAACTTTCTTAACAGTGCCATCGAGGGTCTCCCAGGGGACGGCGCCACCAAGATTGCGCTGGTTGGATCTTAGGTCTGTGCCTCTGGTCCTCCGTCTGCTGGGGAAAAATTAATCGGGTTACCTGTACGATGATGAGCTGGCCGTCGTACCAGTGAGCCGTTCAGGCCTCGACTTGTCCAGGTGGTCGAGCCCATGGACTGCGCCTATTCATGACCTGAGCCAAGGGCCGACAGGATGCTTGTGTCGTTCTCTCGGACCCTGCCAGGTGAATGATTTCGCCAAGTCAGCGACCTGGCTGCGGCTCCGCTGGAATGGTGATTGGTAGCCTTGCGGCTGGCCTTAATATTGACGTAAACCTCATCGGTCGTCTGGCCAGTTTGCTTTAACTCTGTCTTCGAGGATTTAATACCCTCAGAGGGACATCCATGTCTCCAGATCTATCAACTATGGAACATGTCTCAGACAGCAATGTCAGAGCTCTCAGAATACCACTGAAGTAGCTGACTACTTGCAAAATTTGCGACAGAATCTTCCGCAGAAGTACATAAGCAATTTAATTGACTCTAGGTCGCACCAAGTACCGGCTAGCTCAGCTGCCAGGGGAGGATTGGTGCCGAGCTCGGTCAGCCTGGACAGTGTGCAATTGGAGACATGTTGTCTTTGGCGATGAATCCCGCTTCTCTATCAGCGCTGCGATGACCACCACATATATATGTGTGCGGGAGGGCAGGTCAGATTTCCGATTCAGCATTTGCTGTTGATCGACACATGGCCATCACCCGTGATGGCCATGTGTCGGGAGCCTAGGGAGTCATCTAGTGGGACAGCTGATTTCCTCTATTTATGCTGTATGCCAATCTGACGACTCACTTGCAATTCGATATTCTTCATCCAATTGTTCTACTTTACTGTCAAGCTGATCAGGTTCTATGTACCAGCAAGACAAATGTCGACCATATACTGTAAGACTTCTCAACACTGTCTTTGAAGATTTAATACGCTCTCATAGCCATCCAGGTCCCCAAACATATCGCCAGATCTCCAGATTTATCATTGAATTGGATGACCAAATGCAACATTTGCGGCAGAATCTTCCGCAGAGACTTTTAACAACCGACATGAACAACTTGATTGACTATATGCCGAACCAAATATCGGTTTGTATAGCTGCCAGGGAATGATAAATCACTTACTAAAATGTCATATTCTTGTTGTCACCAATTTTTTTAATAAAACCATGTTTTGTCTCCAAATTCTAATCATTTGCATATCTCCTCAAACAATATATATTAATGTGTACTATATTAATGTTTAGTACTATACGCATTTAGCATGGTAAGATTATTTTTATATTCAACCTAAATTCGGCTCCATAACTAACTGCCGATTATGACCCTAAAAATCAAGGAATTATTCAAATTTCAAATAAACTGGTTGAAAAGTGACCGAGATATATTAACAAACAATTTAAAAAAATGATTTTAAAAAATAATAAAATTCTGAGAACTCAGTCCCGAGAGCCATTCTCTCAGTCATTTGAGACATAGTATTTTTTTTAAATTTAAAATAATAATCACAATAAAATATACGTTTCAGTCTTAACTAGGATATGTTTTCCTTCAATCCCTACCTGATTTACTTATAAACCAAATATCATACACGCACTGGCCACTGAATTCGAAACCCGAGAGCGTTATCATTGCAAATGTAGGTAACAGGCGGATGTACCAGGTAGTTAGCATTAAAGTATCCCTATTCAGGTCACCGTAGAGAAGAAAACCAGTGGTCATCAGTACGGTGAGGTGAAATTTACATGAATACACTGCTACTACTCACCCACAGTGTACCCCAGTTGAACCTGTAAAAGTATAGTAGGACTTGAAAGATCAACGTACAATGCGTTTACACTAAAATAACCAGTCGATTTTGCGGCCACTAACACATTTATTAAACACATAAAATATTCAACATTGATAATAATAATAATATAATAAACACAGTTACACTACGCTCAAATCTACTAAGCTTGACCTCGGGGTGTACGGGATAATTAATATATTTGCTATTGAAATGTCTCATTAATTTTTAAATGCAAGTTGTGTAGTACGTGAAATTCTCACAACTTGAATTTGCACTGACACTTTGAGTATATTAACACACAAATAATACATTACATTGCAATTGAACTTAAATATTACGATACCTCCTCCCAGATGAGATGCATTTTAATCCAACAAGGGATAATTCACAGTCTAAGACGTCTCGGTTATTCAATAAAACAGAGTTCGTAAGGATGCACGGCTTATGGGAGATGTGGCTGACTTCTGGATACGATCGCGGATTATCACTGATTCTGTGATCACAGTTCGCTACACTCTCCTTCTCGCAATTGTCGGTTGGCCCAGCGATTCCTGGAGAACCGGGAAATACGTGCAGGCCGATGCCAGTTGGGTCATATCCCGAATAACTTGTGATTGTGATCTCATACAGACCGCACCGATGATGGTTTACGCCATCAGCTGACGCGTGTTGTACACTGCATTGGGGTCCAGGATTGACGCCTCAAAAACATTCTATCCATGTGCACTCGTCTGTGAAGTGAGATGTACACTGTGCGGTCGATTCCGTCCTTGCAGTTCACAAAGTTGTCATGGCTTAGATGTAGTTAAAGGGTCCAGAGGGTAGTACATACTACACCGTCTATATTCAGAGTTGTGAGGCACTTCGTAGCGAAAGTGGCGACTTCCTCGCTGCTTCGATGATCGCCACCGCCCGAAGAATGCACACTCGGTCAGGCTCGACTCTGGGTCGGTTTGGGCTTCAAGCAGCCATAACTTATATTGTGGAATGGTTGCACCTGACTAAGAGCAACGCCTGAGTGTACGTGCTCGCAGAAGAAAGCACAAGACGTTGGTTCCGTGCTGCGTGCATAGGCCTGTGCCTAAAAATGCATCAAATTGCACACTCGATCGGGCTTCAAAGACAAGTGCCATGCACTTGGAGACTCTAGAGTGATATATCTAGAGATAGATCTTTTGATATCTCTAGAGTCTCTAAGACCATGCACTTGGAGACTCTAGAAATATCAAATATGAGTTTGAATTTACATTTTAAAGTCGACTACCTTCAGATTTTGAAAAGTGGGGGATAAAATCGGGGTGGACGTCACCTAGTCTGCTCATTCCTCGTCTCTATTTCGCTTATGAGCGAGGAAATGACACTTTTTATTCCGACTAATTTTACTGGCTTGCGAAGTGACGCTCATTTTTTATGCGTCCCAATGGAAATTGAAGACTGGATGGATCCACAGCCGGGAGGTCCCGGACCGGGCCTCGATGTGAGCAATACTTGCAGGACTATAACTTTCTAGATATTTGTAGTTTTACAATTTGACATTTGTTACAAGCTCGCTTTTATGAATGTCACAACCACTGTCGTGTTTCTTCAAACCATGGCGCCAAACTGTCCCATCATGTCTGTGAAGAGGCATCGCTATAGAAAATATTACCATAGACATTACTTACATTGAGTAATTGCTACTCCGGACCTTTTTCATTCATGGAGCTAACTCGGGGCTAGAAAGGTGTTTGCTGTGAAAATAATATGTTATGCTTCATAACAATAAGAACGTCAAATCTGCATGGTATGCATTTCAGAACATGGAAAAACTAATGATGCAAACATAAAGTAGTTAAAAAAAATGACCTGTAAGGGAAAATATGGCGATGCGAACAGTCCCTGGTAAATACATAATTCAATGATACGGCTTCACAATCGTGATGCATATTAATTAAGAATTGTAAGTGGTATAAGCGTGCGATAGATACTGGGAATTGACATAAATACCCAAATGATTCCATACGGTTGCACCCAAATGCTTCCATACGGTCCCAAATTCTTCCATACGAATAATCTGAAAATGCATTTACAGTGCGGTGCCGGTATTGGCATCCCTGGACATCCAATGATTGGAAATGGGTTATGCTGTCTGACTAATTGCGATACACCTCGTTTTGTACTGACAGATGACGGAGATGGTCACGAGAATACCATGAAGTCATGAACCCAAATTGCCTTATTCGAAGTTCAAGGTTAATGTGGGGGTGTAATGGTGAGGGACATATTCTGCTGGTTCGGTATTGATCCCCTGCTGTTTACGAAAGATCCCATGTCATCCATGGAATACTTTTCCATTCTTGTCGATCGCTTCCACTCTGCAATGTTACATTCTCCCCCTACGGGCAAAGGGTCTTTTATGGACGTTATGCTGTCATTGACCAAGCAGAAACCGTACAGCATTATTTCACGGAACATGCCTCTGATTTCCACTATGTATCCTGACCACCGCAAAGTCCAGATTTAATCCTTATCGAGAACGTTTGGGACGTGTTGGAAACACACATACGAGAACAATCTCTTCTGCCATCAACTGTACAGGAGCTTACGATCTGCTTGTCCAACGCATAGTATTCTCTTGACTTAAATGCATTCCAGTCCCTCGTAGACGTCATGCCTAACCGCATGCGTGTTGTAATTTGGCTAAAGGCTCTCCAATATAATATTGAACTTGGGTCTCTAATTCACTGGCTGTTGTGTTTGTATATCCCAAAAATTGTTTTCGAAAAAAATATGCCGGTTTGAAAACACTGAAACACAATTGAAAGAATTAAATTGAACACAGAGCTCTAGAAATTGCTAAGTACACTGTCAGCCGTATCTACAACGCAATGGAATGTAATCTTTAAAAAACATAGCTTACCAAATAACCGGTTATACAATCACCAATATAATAGGCAAGCAAAACTAAATACGGTTAATTTGAATAAGGTTAACCATCATTGTCAAAATATGATTCACGGAATTTCTAGCTAACCAGTTTACAATCATAATGCATAAGAATTATACAAACATGTCTCAAATAATGACTTCTTAACCATAATTATATTTATTCAAAATATTGGTTCATTGCAAAATAATCTTTAAAGCATATAGTTTACCAATTCCCTGTTCTTAAGGGACCCAAAATGGACATACTAAACATAATACGGTTGCTTAAAATAAGGTTATCTAGAATTGTCAAAATATGATTTACCGAATGTCTAGATAGCCAGTCACGATAGTAACACATAGAATTCTCCAAAGACGTCTCAACGGATGACAGCTCAACCCGGATCATATTTCTTTAAAATATTGGGACATTGAGGACATTTAACAATAGTTGCCACGTCTTCAATATTTCGCAAAATTTTTCGCCAAGGTAGCCATTTGTTGCAATTTATTTGCCAAGTGGAATGGATAGACATACATAGAAGATTGATTTTTTTTAACAATATCACAACTATTAATAGTAGGGCCAACGGCCGTACCGTGCTGAAAATATCGGTTCTCGTTAGATCACCGAAGTCAAGCAGCATCGGGCGCGGTTAGTACTTGGTGGGTGACCACCTCGGAAAACCGCGTGCTGTTGGCCATCTCGGGTGCGGTATCCCCGTGGTTTGCGCTCTAGATTTGCACGCTACCACAAATGCCGCCGTGTTCATGCGGAGTACGATCACGTTAAACATGTGGGTCCGTAAGTCCTTCCGAGAGGTTGGTGGTAGGGGAAGGAGGGTACGGTCCCTGTGGATGCCTCCCCCACTGGGTTCCGGTCTAAATTGGGTGGCACTTCCCGGCCGTCCATACAGTTACCTTACACCTTTCTGGTAGGTCGGACGGTCTGGGTCTCAACAACAACAACTATTAATAGTATTTATAGAATATTTACTTCAATACTACATCTGAAATATCGGTTCTACAATAACACTGGAATTTGGCGTCAGAATTTTAAGTATTGTCTGTGAAATAACTTCAAATAACGTACAGAATATTCCATCACAAATATATTGCTTTCTGAATGCATATCGTGTAGAAAACCTGCAAATCACACTTCGAGAAACTTAAATATCTCTTCGGACCAAATACTTCTCCCAATCTATAGAAATTCTTGAAATATTCAGCCTCTATGTGGATGCGTCAGACTATCTCAGCGAAAAGACTGCAGGATAGGGGAAAATGGAGTAAACGGTTCGAATATATCAGCAAGGAGTTGAGGAAGCTACTTTTGAAATAATGTGAAAAAAGCTTTTCACATTCCGAGGAACAATGTGTTGTATAAATCATTAGTTTTCGACTTTTATAGTTAGTGATAAGAAATACTTAAAATTCTTTATACGAGTTATTTAGGCCTGGTGGAAACATATTTGTCAGAGAGGTTCAATTGAAATGAGTTTTATAAAATTTTATTACCAGAAAGAAGATAAAATAAATCTATAAATATGTGGAATGAGTATATTTTATGATGTTTCAGACGAGATGAATTTTTATTTTCTCATACGCAGTATCGAAAAAGTATTGTTTTCACGAAAATTTTCGATTACGAAATTTTGATGCCAATATATGCTTTAAGGCCTCAATGAAACGTTTTGACTATTTTAGGAGTGATGTTAGTCTGTATGTCTAATGTCTGTTATCGATATCTTGTGTATAAGGTAGCAGCCACACATATTAATGGATTTTTACAAAATTTTATATCTGGCTTTGTTATTAAAATATCTAAAACTAGATAGGATGTCTTTTAATTTGACGAAAACTTTGGATATTATTCGAAATTTTATATTTTTTAACATGGCACTATAGACAAGATGTGATATAATAATGCATAAAATAGTTTATTCATGGATTAATGGCCACGAAACTTAAGAGTTTCAATCATTGCTGTAAAACATAGCCGCGATACACATTTTTTGTTCATGTCATCGCTAGTCCCTCTTGGGGACAGGTTACGTCCTCCAGAGGGTCACTGTCAAGTATGATATCAATCGAAAAAATGTCTCAAGCCCTTTAAAGTGAAAGGCAACACGATATAGTTTTAATCATTTGGATTGGCGATGCCGATTTTTTTAATTTTTCCTTCTAAAAATAAAAAAATAAATGAAATCAATTATTGTATGAGAAAGAGGAGTTGAGACACTTTAACACTATTAATTTGAAACACTTTCACACTATCACAACTATTAATAGTATTTATAGAACTATTTAATTCAATACCATATCTTAAATATCGGTTTTACAATAACACTGTAATTTGACGTCAGAATTTTAAGTATTGCCTGTGAAATAACTTCAAATAACGTACAGAATATTCCATCACAAATATATTGCTTTCTGAATGCACCTCGTGTAGATAACCTGCAAATCAAACTTCGAGAAACTTAAATATCTCTTCGGACCAAATACTTCTCCCAATCTATAGAAATTCTTGAAATATTCAGCCTCTATGTGGATGCGTCAGACTATCTCAGTGAAAAGACTGCAGGATAAGGGATAATGGAGTAAACGGTTCGAATATATCAGCAAGGAGTTGAGGAAGCTACTTTTGAAATAATGTGAAAAAAAAAGTTTCACATTCCGAGGAACAATGTATTGTATAAATCATTAGTTTTCGACTTTTATAGTTAGTGGTAAGAAATACTTGAAATTCCTTATCCGAGTTATTTAGATCTGGTGGCAACAGATTAGTCAGAGAAGTTCAATTGAAATGAGTTTCATAAAATTTTATCACCAGAAAGAAGATGAAATAAATCTGTAAAAATGTGGAATGAGTAAATTTTATGATGTTTCAGACGAAATGAATTTTACTTTCTCATACGTAGTATTGAAAAATTATTTTCATGAAAATTTTTGATTTCGAAATTTTGATACCAATATATGCTTTAAGTCCTCAATGAAACGTTTTGACTATTTTGGGATTGATGTCAGTCTGTATGTCTAATGTCTGTGATCTATATGTTGTGTATATGATAACAGCCAGAAATATTAATGGATTTTCACTGAACTTTATATATGGCTTTGTTATTAAAAACGTAAGAACTAGATGGAGTGTCTTTTAATTTGTCGAAAACTTTGAATATTATTCGAAATTTTATATTTTTTAATATGGCAACATAGGCACTATTTGATATAATCATGCATATAAAATGGTTTATTTATGGCACAATGACCATAAGACTCAACAGTTTCAATCATTGTTGTGACAAATAGCCGCGACACACATTTTTGTCCAAGACATCGTTAGTCCCTCTAGGCGAGCAAGTTACGCCCTCCATGGTATCACTGTCAAGTTTGGCATCAATCAAAAACAATTTTTCAGGTCCTTTAAAGTGAAGGGCAACAAGCAATGGTTATAATAATTTGGACTCATGATAGCGATTTTTCAAATTTTTTATTGTAAAATTAAAAAAATAAATAAATAAAATTAATTATTGTATGAGAAAGTCGAGTTGAACCACAATTCTGTTAATTTTATTTATGCACTGTTAAAACGCATCTGATATCTTATATAAGCATGTCGGCATTTGAAATGTCTAAAAAAAATCATGAACTAGGGAAATAATTTGAGAAGTATAGTGTTATCATAAATTTATAATGTAGATATATAGGTCCTATGTAGATATATAATCCCTATGAAGTTACACGATGAGGCAATTTTTGGGTGAGCAGCTACCTTTCCTAGGAGGAGGTAATGAAGTTGATATCTAACTTCCTGTTAGCGAAAAAAAAGTAAAATAAATTAAGAAAATGTAAAATAAATATTAAGCAATTTCATCCTATAGTAAATGCTGCAAAATAATTCTAAATAACGATTTTTAAAGAGACCAGTTTATTAATCTAATCTACATGTAACAGTATAAAAACAGATAAATTGGAAAACTCATTTAGATGTCTTATTACACACAAGCATGCGCGGGCGCGGTAGCCCTTTGGTTGGCGTGCTGGAGTTGCACTCGGTAGGCCCGGGTTCGATTCCAGCCGCTGCCAAAACTGCCGCCGTGTTCATGCGGAGTACGATCACGTTAAACATGTGGGTCCGAAAGTCCTTTCGAGAGGTTGGTGGTAGGGGAAGGAGGGTACGGTCCCTGTGGATGCCTCCCCCACTGGGTTCTGGTCTAAATTGGGTGGCACTTCCCGACCGTCCAAATAGTTACCTTACACCTTCCTGGTAGGTCGGACGGTCTGGGTTTCAACAACAACACAAGCATGCGCTCCGAGAGGTTGGTGGTAGGGGAAGGAGGGTACGGTCCCTGTGGATGCCTCCCCCACTGGGTTCCGGTCTAAATTGGGTGGCACTTCCCGACCGTCCAAATAGTTACCTTACACCTTTCTGGTAGGTCGGACGGTCTGGGTCTCAACAACAACACAAGCATGCGCTGTTGCTGAAAGTGAACAATTTTGATTTTTTGTACGACTAAGTAAATTTTATTAAGCCATATTCTGTGACGAAAATTTATTATTATTTTATTTTATTTAAATTATTATATTATGTAATTATTATCTATTTGGGTTCCAGATAGCAATTGTGTGTACAAAATCATGCTTCCGACAAATAACCCACATGTTTGCAGCGACTGGTATCAACCTGTGAATACATATCATTGTCAAAGGATAAACAGTAAAATGCAATACTCTAAAATGATGAGAAATTTTTTCAATTTCATATATTTATTTAAAATGTTATTTAAAATTATTAAAATTATTACACAAATTTCCATTTACAATTTACAATTTGTATTTATTAATTTTACATTATGATTTAATATTTTATCAATCATTACGTTTTCAAATAAGCCCTTGGGGCTAGTTGTGAAGACAGATTGAATTTTTAATCGACTTTGGAGTCAATTCATAATTAAAATCTAATGGTCTCATGGGCGATAAAAGGGTACATCTAATTTGGTTTCAATGTCATCTGAATGCGTCCTTGGATCTAGTTGTTATCGGCACTTTTATTACGAATTCCTCTGCACTCATCTAGAATTATTATACGTACACATTTTCATTTCAAGTCTTCTTCATCTCCAAGAATGTCGAAATTCTTCTGTTCAGTATATGACTGACTGGTATATGATTAGGCTCCTACTGGATTCTATTGTGCTTTTTGACTCGGATTTGCATCTCTCCAGCAGGCTTCTCCTTAACTGCTCCCTCATAATTCCATGGGCTGCTGAGCGTGTACAAGGAAATTGTCACTGGCCAGAGATATATTTAGTCAACTGCTTGAGGTCCTAAGAACCACGTGATCTACTGATGTGTGTGTGTATTCTTTATAGCCCCATCATAAATTAATTAGAATCAAACGTCTGACGTCAGACGTCTGCTGCCTTGTTAGCAGGAACTAACATTTTATTGCACAGGTCTTGACTTGACGTTTATATCTCTTGGTACCGTATCATTATAATATTAATGATTCCACCTGACATAGTCTGCCAGTCTGTCATGCCTGTCATGTCTGTTATCACAATTATGTTTTTTAGCTGGATTTCTCTGGGTGGAGTTGGGGGGATAGACTACATACACTAGCTTTCAGGGTTTCTTTAGATATTTTGCTGTGGACAAAAATGCTTAACACTAATTTTGCAACTTTCGTGAACTTTGTAGTTAACTTTTACCATATATCTAACATAAAGCACGATAGCCCACCTTCTTCCCTAAAAATGGGTTCAACTTCTCTAAACGTGCCCCACAGTGTAGCAGTAAAGGGATTTCTATACACTTGTATGAGAATATACACTAATTCTAATACTTATCCAATTATTGGCCTGATTCATAACTTTCCATGGTGAGTCTTTGTATTCAAAATTATAATTTTCAGCGTAAAAAGTTTCTTTTTATCTTAAGAAGGAGTAACAGATCTGCAGATATGCTTAATACATTCAAAAATTCAAAAACACTTATAAATTAAGTGCCTTAAAGCGTAAAATTTTGTCTAAAGTTTAAGTCAAACGTCTAAAATTTTGGTACCTTTCAATAATGGTTGTTTTCAGACCAGTCAATAAAATTAAGATTCTTTCAGCTTCAACATTCCGAAAGAACTAGTATTGCAGGACTGATAAATTGTTCAAGCCATTATATTATAAATCAATACCACCATAAAATGATTTAAGCAGTAATAATGCACCACATATATCAGAAATATTTTCTAATAAGAAAAAATTAAAATTACATCCATATTTGAACGGAAATTTTGATAAAATATTTAAAATAACTTTTTATATCAACTTACAAAAATAAAAAATTAAGCTTCACGAAATTCTAAATACCAAGGCACTTTCGTTAATTTATAGAAACTTTTGACATACTAAATCAGTTGGATTATAAAATGAACAGAAGAAGGCAAGTAGAATAAGAAAGACATGGAGGTTAATGCTTCGAATACGTCAGCAAAGAATAGGGCAAAAAAAATGAAGTAAAAAGAAAAACCTTTAAAAACCTGTGGACGGAAGAACAATATCTAGTATATATGAAGGAATCCATTATCGATATTTTTAACTTTTATAGTTGACGGTGAAGAATATTTGATTTAGACTTTTTGAATTATTCAAGCGTGAGGAAAATAGCTTTGGCGTAGATATACGATTTAAAGCTTTGACGCAGAATTCGGATATTTTGCATACTTATCAGTCTCTGTGCACCATTAAAACCAGCTGGATCTCGCAGCTAGCTGCTAATGTTTCGAAATGCGTTTTCATGAATAAAAGTTTCCCACATTCCAGGTAAACAAGATACCTATTAGTCATCTAGCTGAATCACCCATTAAACATCAGATTAAGTTCTCTCCGTTTCTGTTTGATGAAATCACAATTGGTTAGTATTGGAAGAACAGAAACATTAAGAAATAGAAATTATAGTATACTCGGTTGTAAAAAAATATATGCACCCAAAAGAAATTGAGCTACAACCACGAAACTTGGCATGTATGTATCGTTTGAAAATATATGCAAATTAATAGAATTCGAGATGCCCAAAAAACCGTTTTGTAATGAAATGGCTGAAGCAAAAACATTACATTTTAGTAAGTGATAAATCTTCCCTTGGCAGCTATGCAAGTCGATATTAGGTGCGATATAGACTCTCGTTTAAGTCGCTTATGTACCTCTGAGGAAGATTCTGCTACAAATGCTGCAACTGGTCAGGTAATTCAGTGGCATTTTGAGAAGGCTGTAATTGCCGTCCCAGAATGTCCCAGATGTGTGTTATCGGTGATAGGTCTGGGGACCTGGATGACTAAAGGTAGTATTACATCCATGAAGGTATTTTTTTGGAAAGTCTTGCAGTATTTGGTCGACCGCTTTGTTGTTGGTAAATGGAACCTGGGCGGCTGGACAGCATAGGCAAGAACAATCGGCTGAAGAATATCGTCGACGTACAAGCAAGTCGTTATATTTGCTTTCGCACAACTAGAAGAAGTCGGCTGTCTCACGAGATGGTTCCACAGAATGTCACAGCACGTGTGATTACTCTGTGAGCTCGACAACAAATGAGGGATCGGAACGCTGGCCAATCCTCCTCCACACACGTACACGGCGGTCATCAGCACTGAGAGAGAAGTGGGATCCACCGCTAAATACAGTATGCCTCAAATCGGACACTGTCCAGGCTGACCGAGTTCAACACCAATCTATAAGTTTGTGCCTGTGTTGAGGAGTCAGTAGTAGACACCTTAATGGACGTCGATACTTAATTCCACTTTCTGCCAGTCGTCTTCGAATGGTATCCTTTAATGCATGCAGGATGGCAAATGCCTTCGAATGACTAATAGAAACGCCATTCTTGAGGACGTGGCTCTGCTCCTGACCGCAAGATGCTCCCGAGTAGTTGTCTGGGGCATTCTGAGCCTCTGTGACAGTTACATTTGTTTTTTATGATCCACCGTGACCAACACCGAACAACTACCATATATCTTAGACTAAAAAGGCGACTGATACTTCTGGTAGACCAACAAGCTTCCCTTAGATCTAGTGTGCGACCTCTCTTTAAATACAATTGTTCGTAGTATGTCAATAGTACGTCTCAAGGCATATTTTGTATGCAACTTCCACTATCAAAACAGAATATTCAGTTCCAATTGTGCGTGAGGGAGAACACCATTCGTCTCAAATGCTGCACGATGCATCGTTGCATAAGCCCTATTACATCATTGGCTCTGTCAGTTTGATTTTTTGCCTAACTCTTAAAGCTACATTTGCATGCTGAGTTTTGCGGCTGTAGCTCAATTTTTTATGAGTGCATATACTTTTTTGCAATATAATGCATTTTAATAAACGATCGATTTAGTGAATATTTTGCTACGCATTTACTGGTTATCTGAGTATGCGAAAATGATTTGCTAGGATTAGTGGAATTGAAATACTACGTGCTAAAAGTTATAATATTTATAACTTTGCAAGATCAATGTGTCACCGGATGACCAGATAAGGACATATATACATGCTACTGGAATAGCCAGCATAATGATCGTTTTATTGACCTACTGGCGGATACAGGGGAGAGTTAGGGACTTCGTCCACCACCACCACCCCGCGGTAATTGAAATAATCGTTCACTAGATAAAATTATGTTAAAACATTGATTTTAATCTTGCATATAATGTTTAGTTTTATTTTTTCATATTTATAGATCAGTATAATTCAATCCATAGATGGTGGTAGAGGAATATGCAAAGAAGGTGTCCACCGCGAATGAAGTTACTGCAAGAAAAACAATAACACTAAATTATGCAGCCTTTTATTTTTTTTATTTCCTAGTGCGTCGCAGTAATGGATGCAGTGTTGAATACTTCTGTGTATAAGTATTTCACTTTTATCAATTCCTACTACAACAGATGCGTTATATTGATATAGAGTGCGAGATTAAAAAATAATTTAGCCTTCACTAAAAAATAAATTCTGGATTCGTCTAAGTTGACTTTTCAGATACAATATTACGCAATAAGAGTATTAACACGTTCGAGACAGCCCTATGGGCATTGACACGAACTTTCCGTTTAGCCGGAGTCTGGTCTTGAGGACCGACCGTGCATTTTGCGTTTAGCTGGTGTCGAATTCTCTGGACCGACTGTATCGAATCTGACAAAGAAACTTTATTTTTGAAACATAAAAAGTGCACTTACAAAACTTAATTGATACAACATTAGAAATAAACATCCTCTGAATTCTCTCCGCCAGCTGAACGGAAAGTATATCAAAATCATCTCCGTTTCGAACGTGTTAAGGGGAGCTTGTAACCATTTTTATAATTATTGGCTTAAACTTCAGACAATATAATTCGGAAAAAAATGATGTATCATTTGTTATGATACGACAACAGAGAAGTAGTGTTTAACCGCAACACTGACAAAAAAGATATTAAATTTATAACTGTAAATGGCATTTTTTAGGAAACGTATATTGTCATACTTCATGTGCAGCTTTCTCTTGTAAGTACTGATCATTGAATTCTAAATTCTTTACACAAATTTCTGAATATATCAGAATTTTTTTACACAAATCTGATGTATTAAATAAGTTATTACATAATTTGAAAAATAAAAAATTAATAATTTTAGTAGAGGGGGGGGGGGTTTACGTAAAAGGAAAATAATATATACACTCAAACAAAATTAAATTAAAAAAAATAAATGTAGGTATACATTTCTCTTAAAGTTGAGACCAAACTACACGTAGGCAGGTTTATATGATCATTTATAATATCTAACAGGCCAGACAGACGATCCCAGTCTGGTTAACGCCAGTTTTACAGCTACCCTAGCCCGAGAGATCATAGAAACCATAAAAATTGGGCTAGATGAATCCACGAGATTGGTTCAAAGTTAAACTAATAGGGAAGTTGTG
This sequence comes from Amaurobius ferox, assembly GCA_951213105.1. NCBI lineage: Eukaryota > Metazoa > Arthropoda > Arachnida > Araneae > Amaurobiidae > Amaurobius > Amaurobius ferox. The sequence goes on from OX578140.1 coordinate 140,684,499, forward strand.
TTGTCGCATCACCCTGAGGTCAACCAATGATAGCCGAAGAGGCGTATCAGACCTCAGGCAAAAGGAGGTGGCAACCGACAGAAATTTCTACAGAAACATATGTAGATAGATGAGAGCATAGGTCAGTAACAGAGTAGGAGATGTAAGATAGAGTTGGAGAAAATAGTTGGAGCAATTAGAGTCGATATAAACATGCATAAAATTCTACAGAGAGATCAATATAGATGAGTATATCGTTGAAGAGTGCGTATGCAGATATGCATAAAAGTCGGCACAGATGCATAAAGAGATGCATCAATGTTCTCCTACAGTTCAGTGATGATGTCGTGGTTCAGCAACCAATAATCCACAAACGTCTAACTCCAACAAGAAGTATGTGCTTAACAACATATATAAAAGATCATAGTCAGTTTAGGAATTTTTGTATGTCTGGTCTCACATGCCCAGTCTCCTCCATCAATGTATAAGTATAATTGTTGTAATCTAATTATGATTACAAGGTGCTTAATAAATATATATTTTAAAGTTAAAATGGGTAAAGTTAATTGTGTGGTCTTATGTCAATATTTGTTCCAGGAACTCGTACTAAAGATTATATGGTGGGTTTTAATATGCGGCACAATGCAATGTTTTATGACTATACGATAACGATCATGTTAATGGTGGGTTATTAGCGGCATTTCAAAGTATCAACGCAATGTGTTTAACGTAACTTCAAGTTTCTTTTTTTATCTAGCATCACATAAAGGTTTAAAGGATACTTTTGTAATTTTTTTGTAAATAATACAAATATTTTTGCCTGTAATAATGGTACCTAAATTACCAATATTTAACACAGAATGGATAATTTTAACTTCGGTCTTTCAAATTTATCTCATTCAATTCACGGTAAAAGAAGTATTTTCCAAAGGTTTTGTACTTTGATGCCAAGTTTGTCACCAAATTTCAATTATTTTATACGGCATTATAAAAATGATCTTTTTATTACATTTCTTATACACATACTGTAAAAGGAAAGTATTGTGACGGGGTCGAAAATTCGAATTCGAGTTTCCGACGGGAGAGCACGTTTCAAGCATCTCTGATCACGAATCGAGCATTTTTGAGTTGATGTATTTTTTTTTTTTTGTGTGTGTGTGTAAGTATGTGTGTGTGTGAAAGTATGTGTGTGTGTGTGTGTTTGTCAGTGAGTCTTTGGGTACGATATCTCACGATTCGAATGAAATTTGGTTCAAAAATCACAATCCATGAATACTGGAAGCCTATTGTTTTTAAACGTAATCGAATGTTCAGAACTCCCCTAAATTTCCGAATGAAATTTTGAAAAAATCATTAAAAAATCAAAACCTTTAATAAAGTTACGCAGATAAGCATTATAATGTAATTTTTCCTTACAAAACGATTGACATAAACTTTAGAAAGCTATCATGAACCTTTCTCGAGATATTGCACATTATTCAAATAAATTTATCCAAAAATCCCATAAATTAAAAAAAATAATAACTGTTGAGAAACATGTTCACTTTTCATATGTAATATCATGCGATAAATTAGGTGACATCATTACCGTGAATCTAGCTCGTTCTATTCATGAGAAAAAACACTTTGAGTAAAACTTTTGTATTTGAACTCCAATAGTCATTTATCTGCTATACGAATATTTATTTCTCCATCCATAACGCTTGGCGAGATTTTCGCGACGAATTTGTCGGAATGTCACCAACTTGGCGACATTTTAAATGTCGCCAAATTAACGAAAATCTCGCCAAATGGATAAAAATGACGCTAAATCGATGAAAATTACTACTAATTGTCGAAAATTCAATATCTTAGAAATAATATAAGTATCTACTATAAGAAAAACCTATCTTTTTTAATGTAAAAGTAATAAATTCATTGAATTATATAAGGAAAGTCATGTGTTGCCCACTTCAGATTTTTTAAATTGTGTACGCGCTTATAAATGAATAATTTATTTAGCCAAAAAATTCACATAAAACATTAAATTTTAATATATGATAAACCTGAATTACGTAACGTGGATAAGAATGAAATTGAAAATAACTATGTTTTCTAAAGTATTTTTTAAATATATTGACAAATTCTAAATATTATAAATATAATGACAGAATCTAAATATTATAAATACTTTGACATATTCTAATAGACACTGACAGAATCTAGATAATCTAAATACATTGACAGAATCTAAATAATCTAAATGCTTTGACAGTGTCTAAATATTCTAAATGCATTGACTTCAGGATGTGTAGGATAAGTTAGTTCTGACCTGGTTTCATCCTTTATATAATTCTTATTTCGTATACTCGTATTTGTTCAAATTGAATAGGGTGATACACAAAATTTTTTGATAAACCTGAATCTTTAAATTTCATATCATTTCGTTTTAATTTAAGATATCATAACACTTATACTTCTTACAAGAGATAAAGTTATCATAAGGATAAATAGTATTTGTGTAACCGATCCCACATATAATAAGATATATCGCAGATAATAAACATCAATGAATATTTTATGATTGGCCTGATATATGACGTCAGAAAACTCCGGGTTATCTATGACGCACCTTCAGATAACATTTGGAGTGTTTCGTCTGGTGAAATATATTCCCGAATATATATCGCTTAGAAAACCCACAAATCAAACTTCGAGAAATCTTAAATATATCTTCGAACCGAAACTCTCTCCTTAATCCAGAGAAAATTTTTGCAATGCCGATTTTGTATTCGAATATGTCAGACTATTTCAGGGAGTGAAGTGCGAAGAGAAGTTGAAGTAAATGACTCGAATGCGTCAACAAAGAATGAAAGAAGCCGATGTTAAGAATAGGAAGATGTTTTCGCATATTAAAGAAAGACAGACAAAGTGCTGTATGAATCAATACATTATATTCTTTAGCACTATTTGTAACTTTATTAGATAGTCACGAGGAATATTTGAAATGCCTTGGTTGAATTATTTAGGTTGAAACGAATACATTCGACAAAGTGTTGCAAGTATGATATATTTTACACAAATTATGTTAAAATAAATATATATTATATTTTCATCATTCTTCCATAAATCTGTAAAATGTGTAAATTTTGTGATTTCCACAAGGAAAGAAATGTTTAAAATCTGATGTGGGCAGCACATGACTTTCCTTATATAATGCAATGAATTTACTACATTTACAGTAAAAAAAAACAGTTTATTTTTATAGTAGTTATTTATATTCTTCCCAAGATATTGCATTTTCGTCAATGAGTCTTCATTTTCCATGTCGTCATCATCAATGAGTCGTCATTGACTTAGCGTCATTTTAATCCAGTTGACGAGTTTTCGTTAATTTAGCAACATTTTAAAAAGTCGCCAAGCAGGCGATATTATCTTAATTTCTTCGCTAAAATCTCGCCAAGCGTTATGAACGAAGAAATAAGTTATTCTTACTGCAGATAAATGACTATTGGTCTTCAAACACAAAAGTGTTACTCAAAGAATATTTTCCATGAATGGAACGAGCTAGATCCACGAGAATGATGTCACCAAATTTATCGCATGGTATTACATATGAAAAGTGAACATGTTTCTCAATAGGAAATACTATTTTTATTTTATATGACTTTTTAACACTTTACAACAAAGTTGAAAAGTGTTTATGACTTTGTTCATTCTGTCTGTCTGTCTGTCTGTCCGTCTGTCCGTTAGCACGATAACTGCCGTAAAAATGACTTAATCAAAATGAAATTTTAGTATGTTGTTCAGACGGTTTGTAGAACCTATGGGAATATAAATGAATAATATCACCCAATTAGTTTTGGATTGAACCCGGGTCGAAAAAATGAAATACATTGAGCCCTGGGACCTAATTTTTCAAACATTTTTAAGCGGATTTAAAATTCACAAATTGCTTCGAAAATTTTAGGTAATATTCAAATTGTTCCATAAAATATATAAAAAAAATTCAGCGAAATATATTCAGTAGTTTTTTAAATAAAAATTAAAATAATAATTACACCACTTATATGAAACGATCACGTGACCATGATCTGAAACGATCACATGACCCACTTCAAAATTATATATGGCATCCATCTTGTTTCAAAATCGTGATTTTTTTAAGTTATTTTTAATTCATATTGAGTGTTGCATCCGTCCTAAAACTACTTTATTTTTGCTTAAATTCTGTGCATCTACATACTGAAACAACGCAATGACAATATATTTGAGTTTAAATGCTGATCTAAATTTGATTATTCCTACAACTAAGCCTATTTTTCACCTATGTAAAATGTAAACAGCAAAATATATAGAATGAGTTGTATTAGAATTCCTGTATTTTTTAACACAAAATAATTTAGTCCATGGAGTCTGCATGGCTGATATAAATGAAATATTAATTGATTTCATAAAGAGAAGGACGATTTTTTTCAATGAAATTTCAAGCATAGAGTTTAATTTTTTGTAGCTTCATGGTCTTAAACAAAATGTTTAAATAAAATAAATTATTATAGTATTGTGATGAATGAAATAAATGGGAGAAAGTTATGAATGAAATCCTGTTTTTATAGAGAGATCCAGACGTGTTATTTTTTCTATGACGTCAAATTAATTAATTTAAGTTTTTTTCGATGAAGTTTTCAAATATAATAAATTATCGTAGTATTATGATAATTCTAAAACTATTACCGAGGAATGTATAACATTTTAGAGATGTTTAAACCAGGCAATTTATATTTCAATGCCGTCATTTGAATGAAGTTCATTTTTTTCGATGAAGGTTTAAGTTTTCAAATCTAATAAATTAATGCAGTATTGTGATAAGTTTCAAAATATTACCGAGGGATGTATTGCATTTTAGACTTGTTTAAATAAAATTGCATTGAATTTGGAAAGTGTTTCATAATCAATGCTTTAAGCATGATTGACCTTTCTTGTTTTATATGACTTTTTTATAATTTTTTTAAAAAATTTGCAATATCTCGAGAACGGTTCGTATTAGTGTTCTAAAATTTATGATCATTTTCTAATGAAAATTACATAAGAAATGTGTATTTGCGTAACTTTATTAGCGGTTTTGATTTTTTTACGATTTTTTCAAAATTTCACTCGAAAATTTAGGGGGGTTTTGAACATTCGATTGCGTATAAAAACAATAGGCTTCCAGTGTTTACGGATTGTGATTTTTTTACCAAATTTCGTTCCAATCGGTTCTTTTGTTCGCCAGTTATCGTCTCCATAGACTCACTGACACACACACACACACACACACACACACACACACACACACACATACACACACACGCACAGACATCAATTCAAAAATGTTTGATTTGTGATCATTGATGCTTGAAACGTACTCTCCTCGCCGAAAACTCGAATTCAAATTTTCGATCCCGTTACTCTACTTTCCTTATACGTTACGTATATAAGGAAAGTAATAAAGGAATATGTTTGGCATAGTAAATTACGGTAATGCTATAAGCAAAACATAATTTTTTAAAGTCATTTAATATGCCAAATATTTATTTATTTTAAGGGTTTAAAAGTTATTAAAAATAGTGTAAAGTAACATTTTTCTCTTTCATATAATACATTGTATATCTAAATAGGATTTCGTAAGACAAGATATGAAGAGATAAGATGTGATGTTTGTCACAGGTTTGGCGCCATTTGGTGAAAACTTTAAAGGACAGCTAAGCAGCTTGAAATGGATTAAATTAAATACATCTCAAAAAACGAAAATGGTATAAATATTTTTGGACAATAACCTTAAAATGTTTTTTAAAAGCTTATTTTTGACTGTTTTGCATGCAATTTGCTGGTTCCTACTATGGACAATACATAATGCCAATAATTCAGAATCTTCTGAAATATTTGTGATTCAACTACAGATAACATATAGAATGTTTTCTGAGAAATAGCTTTCTGAATATATCTCGCTTAGAAAACCCAGGAACTAAACTTGTAGAAATCGAAAATATATCTTCGAACAAAACTCTTGGCTTAGACCATAGACATTTTTGCAATACCGAGTCTGTATGAGACTCTGTTAGACTAGACGACTTCAGCGAAAGAAAGTTGAAGTTAATAGTCTGCATGCGTCAGCAAAGAATAGAGGAAGACACTGTTCAGAATAAAAAAATACGTTCAGGTATTGAGGAAATACGGCCAATGTGCTGCTTAAATCAATAGATTCTATATTTTAGTAATATTTCTAACTTTCATAGTTAGTGACCAGTAATATTTTCAATTCCGTTGTCAAGTTATTTCGGTCTCAAAGAATACATATAGTAGTGCTGCAAATGAGATATGTTCCAGAAAAATTATATAAGAATAAATATATATAAAAACAAAATCTGATGTGGGCAGCACATGACTTTCCTTATATAATGCAATGAATTTACTACTTTTACAGTAAAAAAAAAATATTATTTTTATAGTAGTTATTTATATACTTTCCAAGATATTGAATTTTTGTCAATGAGTCGTCATTTTCCATGTCGTCATAATCAATACGTCATCATTGATTTAGCGTCATTTTTATCCATTTGGCGAGTTTTTCGTTAATTTAGCAACATTAAAAGAATTCGTCAAGTTGACGACATTCCACCAAATTCATCGCCAAAATCTCGCCAATCGTTATGGACGAAGAAATAAGTTATTCTTGCAGCAGATAAATGACTATTGGCATTCAATTACAAAATTATTACTCAAAGAATCTTTTTTCATTAATGGAAAGAGCTAGATCCACGAGAATGATGTCACCAAATTTATCGCATTGTATTACATATGAAAAGTGAACATGTTTCCCAAGAGGAAATATTTTTATTTTATTTTATATGACTTTTTGATAATTTTTTTAAAAAATGTGCAGTATCCCGAGAACGGTTCATGTTAGCGTTCTAAAATTTATGTCAATCGTTTTCTAATGAAAAATTACATAAGAAATGTCTATTTGCATAACTTTATTAGTGTTTTGGATTTTTTGAAGAATTTTTCAAAATTTCACTCGAAAATTTAGGGGGTTCTGGACATTCGATTGCGTATAAAAACAATAGGCTTCCAGTGTTATGGATTGTGATTTTTGTACCAAATTTCGTTCTACTCGGTCCATTCGTTATTCAGTTATCGTCTCGACAGACTCACTGAGACATACACATACACACACACACATACTTTCACACAGACATCGCTTCAAAAATGTTTGATTCGTGGTCAGGGATGTTTGAAATGTACTCTCTCGTCGAAAACTCGAATTCGAATTTTCGACCCCGTCACAATATTTTCCCTATACATTATGTATATGAGGAAAGTAATATCATTACTTTATAAAAAAATATCATTACTTTAAAAACTACCGAATAGCAAATTTAATATTTAATATATTTATTTATCTTCATTAATTAAAAAATAACATATTTTCTGTATTGTATACATAAATGGAAATTTGTAAGAACGGATATGAACTTGGTAAACAAAATATTTGGGTTCCATAACCCTAACCAATTTTTTTTTTCTTCTGACACTACTGTCAATTATACAAATATCAATTTTATCAGGATATTAGTGAAACACCTGTAACAGTCCACTACATTTGCTCCATCATGCAGCAAATCTACTGTTTAAGCTTGTGGCAACAGACAGCTCTGCTCCTGCCAAAGACATCGATCGAAGATGCTAGGATACCCGAATTAAAAGTTCGAGTCGAAGTTAGCTTTTGCTCTAATCTTATAATGTCGGTCTTGTAAGCACCAGGTCCCTGGTTCGGGCCTGGCACCTTCTACCCGCTGCAAGCTTGTCACTATTTTTTGACTTACTGATAGGTCGTGCACTCCTCATTTTCGCTGAATTAAAGTTTGTTCAAAAAATGAACCAGACCAATATAGATTTTGTTTTGTGTGTCACCTCTTGAATTCATATCAAGTGGAGTGAAATAATGAAATATGGGGGACTGAATGATGAAATATATCATGGTGACTGAAATAATGAAATATATTGTTGTATACATATTAAACAGACTCTGTTATTAAGCTCTTAACAAAAGAACAAACGAACGAACGAATACCCAAACGAACTTTAACCTGAGACACATATAAATAATCCTGAAATAAACTATAAATACAAGAGCAAAATAATTTAACTCATTTTACATAATAAAACTATTCAAACTACAAAAATGTATTTATACATATTGTTGCAAACGCGCAATGTTCCGTTTGGCACCTCCTCTACCGTCTCTTTCAAAGGCCAGGCGAAGAAAATACAGTGCAGGACGCCAGCTTGACGTAAGAATAACGTGCGCTAAGGGTTGCCATATTTGGTAATTTATCGACTGTTTGGCGAATTCCAGAATGTTCAAGAACCTTTTCGATAGAACGATTATTTGTCTCGATAGAGATTACAGATTTGCAGAAGTCTCTATGGAGAAACTATAAGAAGGACTCACACCATCTTTGCAGGAGAGTTGACGAATTGATGTGACGCGAGCTACATTGGACTGTGATTTTTGGCAATGTCTTGATAATAGTAGTCGCTGTTTTGCGAAATAACTTTCGTCAACATTCCGAGAACAATATCGTTTATTCTGTGAAATTAGTGGTGAATTTAAGTGCTGTTTGCTTGTATACTGATCTTGTTTACTTTGTGCTTGTGAATAAACGTAAGTTTATTCACAAGTTATCTCGTTCTTATATCCTGCGTGTATACCCACGATTTCTCAGGATACGTTTCGTGACAATATTATCTGTTCTGCTTTTGCAACTATCTCCACTTTAAATACAGTAGTAAATAATCGGACTATCATATGCGGAACTATAAATAAAATATTTTTAAGTGTTTTCTACGCTGTTCAATTTTCACATGTGTCAATATTAATTATTTGCAGATTCTTGCAGTTAATCATTCTAATTGACCTTGACATATTAAATTAATAGAAAAGGAATAAATTGACGTGAATCTCTGTCAGTCTGAATTGTGCGCCCTTAAAACATTTTATATTTTTGAATAAATGTAATAAGTTGTAAAAGTTGTTACTTGTTTTGAAGTCATTGTAAAGGTTATATTCTACTTGGGTTCTGAAACATATTTCAATGTAACTAACGACTAAGCTGCGACGAAATGATCATGACAATTAAAAGATTGAAATAATTACCACAGTACTTCGCTAAACACCCAAACCATAGTTTCATTCAAAACATAGAAATTTATACACAATATAATTACAATGCCAGCCATCCTATCAGTACACAATACATGCAAATTGAACATAAGCCATTTACACGTGCTTTGCAACTTTTCAGCATTCGAAATATAATTAAGCTTACATTACTGAATCTACCGAAAATAAAAGCAGAATATTGGCCGAATCTTTCAAGGTTCTTTAATATGAGATTGGCAGATCAGCCCTGTAACCAATCAAAAAGTTGTCAGCCTGAAGTTGACAAGTTTAGCCTTTTATCATTCGTGACGCCACTGACCAGAGATGACTTCGAGATTCGTTGCTAAAACACAGCAAGTTTTCTCATAATTACAATTAAAAAATGTGTTTTAGTTTTGAAGTGGCAATATTCAAGCGAAAACAATCTGCGCATGTATTACTTTCCTTATACACATAATGTATAAGGAAAGTATTGTGACGGGGTCGAAAATTCGAATTCGAGTTTTCGACGGGAGAGCACGTTTCAAGCATTTCTGATCACGAATCAAGCATTTTTGAAGTGATGTCTGTGTGTGTGTATGTGTGTGTGTGTGTGTGCGTGAAAGTATGTGTGTGTGTGTGTGTGTGTGTGTGTCAGTGAGTCTGTGGAGACGATAACTGACGAACGAATGGACCGATTCGAACCAAATTTGGTACAAAAATCACAATCCGTAAACACATGAACCGTTCTCAAGATATTGTACATTTTCCAAAAAAATTATCAAAAAGTCATATAAAATAAAAAAAAATATATCCTATTGAGAAACATGTTCACTTTTCATATGTAATACCATGTGATAAATTGGGTGACATCATTATCGTAGATCTAGCTCGTTCCATTCATGAAAAAAGATACTTTGAGTAATACATTTGTATTTGAACGCCAATAGTCATTTATCTCCTGTAAGTATAACTTATTTCTCAATGCATAACGCTTGGCGAGATTTTGGCGACGAATTTGGCGGAATGTCACCAACTTGGCGACTTTTTGAAATGTTACCAAATTAACGAAAATCTCGCCCAATGGATAAAAATGACGCTAAATCAATGAAAATGACGACTATTTGTTGAAAATTCAATATCTTGGGAAGAATATCAGTATCTACTATAAGAAAAACCTATTTTTTTTTACTGTAAAAGTAGTAAATTCATTACATTATACAAGGAAAGTCATGTGTCGCCCACATCAGATTTTTTTTATTTGTGCTGTGAACACCTTCCTTAGTGACGAACTCCAAAAAAATTATCGGTCTCTTCAAAGAGCCCCAGAACAAAATACGCGCATTTGCTATTCCCGTGACATCATATGCGTGACATCAGTGACGTCCGGTTAGATGAAGCAAGAGAAGCTAGCATCGTCTAAACGCTAACTGCAAACTAGTTGACAGAGTGCCAATATTAATAGTAAGAAGGAGAAATACTCTCTGCGCATGCTCTAACCCAAGCAGAAATTGTAATACTTCAACTGCTTATCTTGGAGAAAAAATAATTTAGAACTGTGTAGAATGGTTAAAAATTTGTTTAGAACCGTAAACTAACTGTACCAACTGCGTACGTTACGATTGAAAGGTGCAATTTCTAGTAAAGCAATGTGTAATTTATAAAAAAAATGCTTTGATAGATATATCGATATTTCATTTATGTTCGCTACTTCACCACGTCGCACGCTACTGCATCTTATCTCACCGCAAACTCCGTCTTGGTACTCTTCTGGTTCTTAACTGTTGTGTTTATTTTGTATTTTAGACTTTGGGTTTGGTTGCCATTTAAAAGTGATGAAGATGGTTCTACATATCTTCGAAACGGTACTCTGATATATTTTTTAAGTTTTTGCACACAAATTCTCTGCATATATTTTTTATAATATGTTTACACCAAAAAAGAGCGTTTTATGAGAAATAACCCAAATAAATTACAAAAGCTACTTGCGTATATTTATATTTTTTAAATTCCAAAAATTTTCTGCGAATCTGTCAGATGGTATCAAGGAAAGGACTTCGGGGGAATCGCAACAAGAAAAAGTGAAGTAAAAAGTATAAATGTATTCGAAAAGAATGGAACTTTTAAAGAAGGTGAAAAGATTCGAATACTGAGGACAGAACGAACAATGGGTTTTATAAATCAATAAAATCAATCGTTATGCACTATTTCTAACTTTTATAGTCTTCAGAGGGGAATACTTGGCATACATTCTTGGAATTATTTAGGCGTGGGGAGAATAGTTTTGGCATAAGGGTGTGCATGAAATATGTTCTAGAAAATTTCAGCCATCATGAATGCATATTTTCACCTTTAGAATATATTATAAACGCATTTGTGTTTGAGGATTTGCTGATGTTCAGCGATAGTGAAAGGTTTATTCATATCTGAATACAGGCATATGTTTACCAGATAAAAGAATAATGTTGCTTAAAGAATGATTTGATACTATTTCAGTATTTTCGATTCGGCATATGCAAACCAAACATCCTAATTTTAATAAATCGGTTTACAACCGGAAAAGTGGATTGCTTTCTTTAAATATGCTTATGGAGATACTTTCTAATAACTATTAAATATATTTTTATATTCTTCCTTTCCTTATATTCCCTAATATTTGTAAAGGGGAAAAATGATGATTCGTTCAACAATCTGAATCATGAGAATTGCGAAAGTCATTAGAAACTTGAAAGGTTGAAACTAAAGACAGAAACTTGAAATTAGAAACTAAATGTAGATTTTTTTTTTAATTTCCAATGGCAAGAGAAAATGACAAACGTTGAACACAAAAACAAAAGTCCGAGTTGAGTTCCGTTTTCCATCTAAGTCTCATATGATTTCTGATATAAAGTTTTATAGAATGAAATGAGTAGTTTGTGGTTTACTGTTGAACTATCCATGTGCCCTTCTTATCCAACATGTCTGCCTGTTCATTACAGAAAATGTCACAATGTCCAGGGTTCTACTTAATGACGATGTGCCTTTCCTCTGCTCTCAATCTCTCAAGGAGGATTTGACATTCTAAGATATGCCTAGAGATAGGTACTTCATTTGATTCGATAGCCTGAATGGCACCTCTGGAATCCGATAATAAGACCATCTTGTTGTTATTATGTCCGGGGACAACAAGTTGTGTAAGTGCCACATGGTAACGTCCAAGACGGCTAAAAGATCTACTACTTTCGGCATGCAGCAAAATCACTCCAAGCTATGTCACCTTCGTGGGATTTCATGCAAATTGAGTGTCTTGCAATGGAATACGGGAGGTTTAACATTCCCTTGCCGGTTATGACATTGATGTAGAAATTTAAAGGCATAATCTAAGGAGAAAAACTTGAAAGGTAGAAACTAAAGGTAAAAACTTGAAAGGTAGAAATTAAATACAGAAACTTGAAAGGTTGAAACTAAAGGAAGAAACTTGAAAGGTAGAAACTAATGGAAGAAATTTGCACGGTAGAAATTAAAGGTAGAAACTAAAGGAAGAAATTTGCACGGTAGAAATTAAAGGTAGAAACTAAAGGAAGAAATTTGCACGGTAGAAATTATAGGTAGAAACTTGAAATTAGAAACTAAATGTAGAAATTTTAAAGACAGAAACTAAGGATAGAAACTCCAAATGTAGAAACTAAAGTTAGATACTTAAAGGTAGGAAATAAATGTAGAAACATAAAAGATGGAAACTAAAAGAAATATCTTCTAAGGTAAAATAATGAAAGTAGAAACTTGAAAGGAAGAAATTACAGTAGTGGCCAAAATTGTGAAACCTTTTAGAAAAAGTGTATTTATGAGGTTTGATGGCTCATAACACCACTTTTTTTGTACCAATACCACAAATTATATATCAATGGAAATATAATTTAATCAAGATTGTAATGCAAAAACATTTATAAATTATTTTTTAATAGAACATCATTTATAAAAAAGAAAAGTGATGTACATAGAAAAAATGAGATATACAAAAATTCTCACCATATCTGTCAATGCTTAGTTGGATAACTTTTAGACTTAATTACGGCCTTACGGAGCTTGCCCATGGAGTGAACCAAATGTTTTAGCTCTGCAGCTGTTATAATGTGAAACCAAGATTGCATTATTGCTTCTGTTAATTGGGTTTATTAATGAATCCTGTTGAAATATAAATGCTTTATTGTCTTGGAAAAGATCACGTGCAGAAGGCTGCAGTTTGGGCTCAAGTATTGTATTTATGTATCTTTGGGCATTTACATTCCCATTTTTCGCGCAAATTCTGCCCACACCTCTTGATGTCATACAACCCCAGATCATAACACTAACTGGGTGTTTCACTGTAGGTGTAATACATTTAGGATGTAAATCTTATCCTTACGTATTTTCGCCATCACTGCCAAACAGGAAGGTTTTGGCCTCATCACTCCAAATTACACTGCCTCATTGTTCCGTCGTCCAGGTAACATAAGTTTTAACCCAGTTTAATCTTTTGAACCTTTGTTTGAGAGATAAAAATGACTTTTTCGTGGAATTCTAACATTTAGACTAAATTCATTCAGTCTGAGCCTAACAGTCCTTGCACTCAACTTCACATTGCATTGCGCCATTTCACCTTAAATACACCGAGATGGTTTTCTTCTGTCACCTAAATATAAATAAGTCTCTTAATTCTTCTATCATCACTTGCTACCTTGCACCTTTTTCTGCCTTTACCTGTCTGGTTTTTTAATGACTGAGTCTCCTTATACCTCTTCAAATATTAGAAATGCCATCTTTGGCTAAGTTTTTCCCAATATTTTTTTTAATTACTTCATAACTGTAACCTTCTCCATTTAATAGTACTACTCTACATCGTTTTCTGGGTAACCAGTCAACTCTTTGCGCCATGTCTTTAATTTTTATTACGTTCTACAAGCTCACTAAATCTAAGAATACAAAAAAAAAAAAAAAACCAACTTGATAGCAAACACATAACACACTGATAAATGTCCTGCGGCATGTTGATTCATTGCCAAAACAAGATGACACCTGATTTGCTCTCTAAACACTCATGCTCATTAGCTACATTCAAATGAAGGAAAGCTACTTCATATAAACCTAAACAAGTTGTTCTTCTTTTTTCTGGTTATTTGGCTATAACTTTTGATAGAATATAGATAATTAAACAAATGTTATTGCATTACAATTTTGAATAAATTGTCCTTCCATTGGTATATAATTTTATGGTATTGGTATAAAAAAAGATGGTATTATGAGCCATCAAACGTCAAAAATACACTTTTTCCAAAATGTTTCCACATATTTGGCCACTATTCTAAAGGTAAACATTTGAAAAGTAGAGACTGAATGCAGCAGAACCTTTACTTTCACGTGGGACTTACCTCATAGATAATGTAAAAATTTAATATCCTTGAATTTCAAGGAAAAACTTAAACAGTGTAATCATAAAGTAATGAAGCAAAATTGAGGTACATCACATTGCTTCAGTTTTTCTTTGTCCAAAGGATAAATGGTTTTAACTTATTAATATTGGAATATTGATCAAAATATCTAAAAATCGCGGTATCTTTGTTTTTTCTCTTTACTTTTATTAAATCGTTTATTGCATTTAACATACTTTCCTTGGTCCTAAAGATCTGAAACATGGTATACAGCTCAGTTCAGTAAAACAAATTATTCTATTAAAATTCAACATTTATATATAAATATATATATATATATACGATATGTTACCTCGTATATATATATATAAAATCTAAAATCTTAGCATTTTGTTCGATAAATTTATAAATCATGTAAATTTTAGTTCTACCGTTCTTTCACCTATAATTCGTGGACCACGAGCTACACGAAATTCGTTTTCATACCAATATGTGTAAATAAAACATAAAAAGCTGTCCTTTTTAACTATATTCATATATAAGCAACTGTACTTGATATATTTTACAATTGCAACAGACATTTTTCTTACATTTTATCAAGCAGTTTAATACATTTTGATTCAATTAGTGTTTACATATAGTAACCGAATTACGTTTCAAAATATTCAATTGGTGTTTAAATATAGTAACAGAATTACGTTTCAAAATAATAAAATTGTGTTTAAATATAGTAAACGAATTACGTTTCAAAAGATTCAATTGGTGTTTAAATATAGTAAACGAATTACGTTTCAAGAGATTCAATTGGTTTTTAAATATAGCAAACGAATTACGTTTCAAAAGATTCAATTCGTGTTTAAATATAGTAAGAGAGTTACGTTTCAAAATATTAAATTTGTGTTTAAATATAGTAAACGAATTACGTTTCAAGAAATTAAATTGGTGTTTAAATAAAGTAAACGAATTACGTTTCAAAAGATTCAATTGGTGTTTAAATATAGAAACGGAAGTACGTTTCAAAAGATAAAATTGGCGTTTAGATATAGTAAACGAATTATGTTTCAAAAGATTCAATTGGTGTTTAAATATAGTAAAAGAATTACGTATCAATAGATTAAATTAGTGTTTAAATATAGTAAACGAATTACGTTTCAAAAGATTCAATTGGTATTTAAACATAGTAAACGAATTACGTTTCGAAATATTAAATTGGTGTTTAAATATAGTAAACGAATTACGTTTCAAAAGATTCAATTGGTGTTTAAATATAGTAACAGAGTTATGTTTCAAAATATTAAATTGGTGTTTAAATATAGTAAAAAAATTACGTTTCTAGAGATTCAATTGGTCTTTAAACATAGTAAACGAATTACGTTTCAAGTGATTAAATTGGTGTTTAAATATAGTAAACGCATTATGTTTCAAAATATTAAATTTGTGTTTAAATATAGTAATCGAATTACGTTTCAAAAGATTCAATTGGTGTTTAAATATAGTAACATAGTTACGTTTCAAAATATTAAATTGGTGTTTAAACATAGTAAACGAATTACGATTCAAGAGTTTAAATAGGTGTTTAAATCTAGTAAACGAATTACGTTTCAAAAGATTCAATTGGTGTTTAAATATAGAAACTGATTTACGTTTCAAAAGATTAAATTGGTGTTTAGATATAGTAAACGAATTATGTTACAAAAGATTCAATTGGTGTTTAAACATAGTAAACGAATTACGTCTCAGGAGATTAAATCGGTGTTTAAATAAAGTAAACAAATTACTTTTCAAAATATTAAATTTGGGTTTAAATAAAGTAACCGAATTAGGTTTCATAAGATTCAATTGGTGTTTAAATATAGTAACTGAGTTACGCTTCAAAATATTAAATTTGTCTTTAAATATAGTAAACGAATTATGTTTCAAGAGATTAAGTTGGTGTATAAATATAGTAAACAAATTACGTTTCAAAATATTAAATTTGTGTTTAAATGTAGTAAACGAATTACGTTTCAAAAGATTCAATTGGTGTTTAAACATAGTAAACGAATTACGTTTCAAGAGATTAAATGGGTGTTTAAATATAGTAAACGAATTACGTTTCAAAAGATTCAATTAGTGTTTAAATATAGTAACCGAAATACGTTTCAAAAGTTTCAATTGGTGTTGAAATATTAGTTACCGAATTACGTATCAAAAATCTACATCGTGTGTTCGCTATTCTTTAGATCAAAGAATTGAAAAGCAATGCTATAATTTATTGCTCTGCATTCGCAAATCAAACTTTAAAAATTTCTAAATACCTTTTCAGCCCTAACGCCCCGTTGAATTCATAGAAATTTTCAAAACTCCGAGCCTTTATAAGAATCTGTCAGACGGTATCAAGAAAAGTACTTCGAAGAAAATCGCAACAAGGTAAAGTGAAGCAAAAAGTTCAAATACGTCCAAAGAGATTGGAACTTTTAAAGAAGGTGAGAAAGATTCGAATACTGAGGACAGAACGAACAATGTGCTGTATAAATCAATAAAATCTATCGTTTAGCGCTATTTCTAACTTTTATAGTTGGCAGCGGGGAATACTTGACATACTTTCTTCGAATTATTTAGGCGTGGGGAAAATAGTTTTGGCATAAGGGTGTGCATGAAATATATTCTAGAAAATTTCTGCCATCAGAAATGCATATTTTTACTATTAAACTACATCCTAAACGTATTTGCGTTTGAAAATTTGCTGATCTTCAAGGATAGTCAAAACGTTATATTTATTTGAGTCCAGGCATATGTATATATAAATAAAAGTGCAATGTCGCTTGGGGGATTCAATTGCTACTACTTAAGTAATTTTAATATGACATATGCTAACAGACTTATTATTTGCGCAAATTGGTTTATAACCGGAACAGGGACATTTAATTCTTTAGTTTGCATGTAAAGATTTTTGAATAGCGATAAATAATTTCTAACAGTCCTGTATTTCCTAAAAATTCATAGTAAATGTGAAAAGAAAATAATTGGGATTAAATCAAAAATTCGATTCTAAAAGGAATCGAATTATACAAAATTTGAGATTTTCATAGCACACTCACAGTATCGATAATGGGTTAAAGTCTAGCAAGAGCCAAACTTTTGATTCTTCTAAAAAAGCAGCCAAAAATATTTTCAAGTCTTTCTCAACCCTACGGAAGTCCTTTTGGACCAAGAAGGCTGAATTTTATCACACTCATACCATCCTGCTCAATGTCTTCTGATGAGTCGGTCGGCCTGGGTTTTCGACAATCATATCATCGACGGCTGGACAGTATCTAACGAAGTTGGATTTTCGATTTCTACACCCCACTCCAGAGATCCCTCCCGGTCGCCCCACTCGTATCCTCGGATGAGTCGGGCGGTCGAGATCTTCAAACCCCTCCAGAGGCAGAGAAAATTACTCTTTAAAAATCTTTCCAAACCCTCCAGATTCCCAATTTAACCAATAAGGCTGCATTGTTGTACTATCTCAGTTTCGAACGCGAGACGGATCCTAATGGAGTCGGTTTTCAATTTACTTTCCCCAGAGGCAGAGAAAATGATTTTCAAAGACTTTTAAAACCATCTAGAAGCTCATTTTCGCTAAGAAGGCTGAAATTTTGCGCACTGATAGAATCGACGGCGGGACAGAACCTAACGAAGCCGGATTTTCTATTCCCTTACAGATAAAAAGATGGGAGTTTCTGATAAAATACTCTACACCTTCCAGAAGCCTCTCAGCGACATAGAATTCTAAATTTTTGCAAACGTATGGTATCAACCACAGGACAGAACCTAACAGAACCAATATTTTGATTTCTCTCCAGGGTCAGACAACACTTGGGCCTAAATAACTGCCAGTCTCAACAAAAACCCTCCGGTGACTCCGAAAGTTGAGACTTTGAATATTTTGATAGACGAGAGGATATAACCCACCTCAACCAAATTTTGAATGACTAGTTAATTGAATATAGACGACTATTACTATATAATATATATATAATTATTCGTTACTTGTTTATGATAGAAGGTCGGAATATGAAATAGAAATATACAAGAA
This sequence comes from Amaurobius ferox, assembly GCA_951213105.1. Lineage (NCBI taxonomy): Eukaryota > Metazoa > Arthropoda > Arachnida > Araneae > Amaurobiidae > Amaurobius > Amaurobius ferox. The sequence continues at coordinate 140,703,088 of OX578140.1, forward strand.
AGTCAAGTAGAGCCTTGTTCTTTTTGGATAATTTTAATTTATTTTGTTTATAATTTCCTTCAATAGATGGCAGTATCTATTAAAAATGTATTAGAGTAGCTAGCTGGCTGCTCCAATAAGTCCCTAATAAAATAGATAAAATACACGTATAAAATTTTGTTCAATTTGCTTCGATTGTTCGAGGGAAATTATGCAGGGGCGCGACAGCCCAGTGGTTAACGACGTGGCGCGACAGCCCACCTAAGTCCCTAATAAAAGAGATAAAATACACGTATAAAATTTTGTTCAATTTGCTTCGATTGTTCGAGGGAAATTATGCAGGGGCGCGACAGCCCAGTGGTTAACGACAGTGGCGCGACAGCCCAGTGGTTAACGACAGTGGCGCGACGGCTCAGTGGAGAATTTCACTCCGACGGCCCGGGTTCGATTCCGGCCACTGCCAAAACTGCTGCCGTGTTCACGCGGAGTACGATCAGGTTCAACATGTGGATCCGTAAGTCTTTCAGAGAGGTTGGTGGTTGGTGTAAATCAAAGGAGGCTACGGTCCCTGCGAATGTCTCCCCCACTGGGTTCCGGTCCAAATTGGTTGGTACTTCCCGGTCGTCCAAATTCATACCTTATACCTTTCTGGTAGGTCGGACGGTTTGTGTCGAATAAGAAGAAGAGGAGAATTGTGCTTAGAGACGCACAGATAGACAGAGGCATATATATGTATATATATATATATATATATATATATATATATATATATATATATATATATATATATATATATATATATATATATATACATATATATGCCTCTGTCTATCTGTGCGTCTCTAAGCACAATTCTCCTCTTCTTCTTATTGTGATTCTTTTCTTTTTCGAGAAGAGGAGAATTCTTTTGTATTCTCCTCTTCTTCTTCTAAATTGTGAAATAGATTACTTCGTGCCGAAGGAGAAAGTAGATATTAGTCCCAATTAATTTGGCCCTCCCTGCGTAGACAATACTATAATCAAGCAGGAATTCAGCCTTCCAGGGACCTATGAGCTTGTAAAAGGTCTGATGCACAAAACAAGTTAAACACGTTAGAAAATTACTGATATTTTCGACGAACTTTAATATGTTATATGAAATACTTAATAAATATATAAAATATATTGTGAAGGTATAGTTAAACACGTTAGACAATTAGTGATATTTTAGAAAAATTTTAATACATTATATGGAACACTCAACAATTATCTAGAATATTTAGTAAAACTGTAGTTAAACATCTTAGGCAATTAATATTATTTTCAACAAATTTCAATACATTATAATTGTGGTGAAAGGTCATTGAATTGGGTTTACTTTTTAAAATGAATTTTGTGGATTAAATTATTAATCTTCATTAAAATGGTCGTGAATCGTAACATGTGTTTATTGCTATCATGACCGTAACACCCAGAGCCAATACTGCAAAGATATGACATCGCACTGACGAGCATCCAATAAGAGCAAGGAGAGCGTATCTGACCCCCAGGCAGAATGATGCGCTTGCAAAGAGGAAAATCAACGTATAGGATGGAATAATTATCAAGAGTTGAAGAGAGAGAGTTGTGATTTCAAGCAGTGTTATTCAGAAAGAGTCGTGATTCAGTTGAGTATTGAGAATGTTATAGAAAAAGACGAAGTCTGACTCCGAATGTCATAAAAAGTATCGGAAAAGGTAACGGTCATGCTGAGCTACAGACCCGAAATACAGAGGTATGTGCCAGCTTTCATGTCTGTTTGGTCATTTTTTGATCTTTGGAATAATATTCAAAAGGCATGTTCTTACACGGAGTTTTTCTTCTCTTTAAGTGTTTCTTAATAAATTCATTTAATTTTAATTATAATAATATAGAGGTGCGAATAAAATGATAATTTATTTTAAAGATTAAAATGTGGATTTTAATGTGCAGTGTTTTGATTTAATTATTATATTAAGAAACTCGTGTAAAGAGAGGTAATGATGGGTTTTGAGGCCCTGATAACAATGTACAAATGTTACGATTCACGACCACTTTAATTAACCTTTACATTACGGCTCCAAGAATCCACTTTTTCAACTCTAGAACGGCAAAATAACTGAAAATTCCACCCCTCTAAATAAACACATTCAATGACCTTGTCTTTTGTTGGTAACTCGTTCCCCCTTCAGTCAGGAGAAACTTGAAGGAAGGGCTGTAGGCATTCTTCAAGGCACTCAACTGGGTACAATAGAGGCTCTTCTCCCTTCCCAGAAAAATTGGGGGGGAAAAGACTGGTACAGCAGTTGAACCAACGCCGTTCCAGAAGAAGCGATTTTCAGTGGTACAACTGGTGTATCGCCGTAAGAAAAAGGTTAAGACTGAAAATATGTGAATTTATTAACAAACGCCTAAGGAGGAGAAAAGCACCTTGTGAGACCAAGTCCTTTGAATCGTATTCCAAAGATCAAAATCTGATCTAGCATACATGAAGACTGGCACATACCTCTATATTTCGGCTCTGTAACTCAAAATGACTGTCACCTTTTGCGATTATTTTCTGACATTCGGAGTCTGACTTCGTCTTTTTCTATAACATCCTGAATACTCAACTGAATAACGACTCTCTCTGAACAACACTGCGCACTCTCTCTCTCTCTCTCTCTCTCTCTTAACTCTTGAATAATCATTTCATTGAAATTATGACTTTATCTTTTCAGCTCTTGAATAATCATAAGATTTGAATTATATTCTTTGACTTTCCTCCTTGCAGCAGCATCATTAGCCTGGGTTTCAGATACGCCTTTCTTGCTCTCATTGGATGCTCCTCAGTGCGATGTTGTATATTTGCATTATTAGCTCTTTCAGTTTCAAATGAAGCTTGGTTTAAGTATTGACCCTAGGATATTTTGCGCCAACACACCTGCAATTTGTGTAACGTGTATTTAGTGGGGTCATAACTTTCCGTACCAAGACTGTCAGAAAAAGGTGACAAAAAGTCTGCGCTCTGTTTCGTCATAAACATCAAAACCTGCATATGGTCCTTCCTGGTCTCGCAGTAATTATTTTAAATACATTTGATAACTATCTAAAATATTTAGTAAAACTATAGTTAAACACATTAGACCATTAGTGATGTTTTTCACAAATTTGAATACATTATATGGAACATAGTTATCTAATATATTTAGTAAAGCTATATAACAGCTTACTATACAATACACATATTTATACTTTCCTGTGAAAGTAATTAGGTTTATCAAATTTAAAGGGAGGAATTAAGATTTTTTTTTTCATTTCAAATATGTTTTAGCAATTATCATGTAACTATTTTATATAACATATTGCCCCGTTAAATGCAGTGATCTATTCAACTCAAAAAATAAAACGCAAGTTATTTTCTACATTGACAGAATGCCACAAAATACAAGTTCCAGTAAAGACCCATCTCCCTAATATCACGTTCTTGTCACTAAAGTTGAAAAGTTCTGTTTGTTACTTCTAGACTCCTCTATTTCGACGCGGTTTTGCATATGGAAATCCCATTACAAAAAAAAAACAAGAAAGATCAATCATGCTTAAAGCATTGATTATGAAACACTTTCCAACTTCAATGCAATTTTATTTAAAAAAGTCGAAAATGCAATACAATCCTCGGTAATATTTTAAAACTTATCACGATACTACATTGATTTATTATATTTGAAAACTTAAACCTTCATTGAAAAAAATGAACTTCATTCAAAAGACGGCATTGAAATATAAATTGCGTGGTTTAAATATCTCTAAAATCCAATACATTCCACGGTAATATTTTTAAATCTATCATAATACTACGATAATTTATTATATTTGAAAACTTCATCGAAAACAACTGAAATTAATTCAAATGACGTCATAGAAAAAATAACACGCCTGGATCTCTCTATAAAAGCAGGATTTCATTCATAACTTTCTCCATTTCATTCATCACAATACTATAATAATTTATTTTATTTAAAAATTAAGACCATGGAGCTACAATTCATAAACTTTATGCTTAAAACTTCATCGAAAAATATCGTCCTTCCGTTTATAAAATCAATTAATATTTCATTCATATCAGCCATGCAGACTCCATGGACTGAATTATTTTGTGTTAAAGAAATACAGTAATTCTAATACAACTCATTCTACATATTTTGCTGTTTACATTTTACATAGGTGAAAAATAGGCTTAATTGTAGAAATAATCAAATTTGAATGAGAATTTAAACTCAAATATATTGTCATTGTGTTGTTTTAGTATGTAGATGCACAGAATTTAAGCAGAAATAAAGTAGTTTTAGGATGGATACAACACTCAATATGAATTAAAAAGAACTTTAAAAAATCACGAATTTGAAACAAGATGGATGCCATATCTCATTTTGAAGTGGGTCATGTGATCGTTTAATATCATGGTCACGTGATCGTTTCATATAAGATGTGTAATTATTATTTTAATTTTTATTTAAAAAACTACTGAATATATTTAGCTGAATTTTTTTTTATATATTTTATGGAACAATTTGACTATTACCTAAAATTTTCGAAACAATTTGTGAATTTTAAATCCGCTTAAAAAATGTTAGAAAAATTAGGTCCCATAGGGCTCAATGTATTTCATTTTTTCAACCCGGGTTCAATCCAAAACTAATTGTGTGATATTATTCATTTATATTCCCATAGGTCCTACAGACCGTCTGAACAACATACTAAAATTTCATTTTGATTAAGTCATTTTTACGGCAGTTATCGTGCTAACGGACAGACAGACAGACAGACAGACAGACAGACAGACAGACAGACAGAATGAACAAAGTCATAAACACTTTTCAACTTTGTTGTAAAGTGTCAAAAAGAAAAAGAAAAAATATCACGTTCAAAGTTACTTTTATAGAGCGGCGGTTATATGCTTTGACAAATGTACTGTAACTCCTTAACAAAAGAAATGCTTTTACTTTTATACAATTTGAACATATACCTTATTTACATTAAGATTTGTTATTTATTACATTTTTTTTCTCATATTACAAGGATTTACTTTCCAATGAAAGTATTCTTGAAATGAATCCCTTGCTATAAATATCAAGATAGATTAATAAGTCAAAACAATTTATGCAAAGTATAAGAAAAATTTCAAACAAAGTAATTAAACATAAATTATTAAAACAAAGCAGTAAACAGCTGTTTCGAGGATACGTTGGATCCCTTTCTTCAGTGCAATATGGGTAACATTAAAGATTAAGCACACAACTTTGATAGAAGGTCTTTTATTAAACTTCTTATAAGACGTACAAAATAGAAAAAGGCCAGAGCGCTTTCGAACGTTAATACGCTCTTCAGCAGTGGCTACATGGAAAGTAAAAAGGATCGTTCATATATATAGATGACAAATTTGCATAAATACAATTAGTAAATGAACATTCGATTATCTAAGGAAAAGTACACAAAAAACATAAATTATTTTTAACGGATTCAAAAACGAGTATATCTCAAGAAAAGTACAATTAAAAATACCATTTTATTACAGGAATGCAAATTTGGTAACATTGTTTTAATTCTGACCACCATTTTACATTTTCTTTATCAAGGAGTATACAAGAAATGCACTTTGATCCATGATTTTGACATTTTTGAAGCTTTTCATCTTCACATAAATTCTAGCAATTTACATAATGTTCCGTATTCCATTTTCCCACAGTCTAGCTGGATGCTTTACAATGTTATCCTATATATAAATATATATATATATATATATATATATATATATATATATATATATATATATATATATTCGATTTTTAAATATTTCTTAGCTAATGAGAATATTTGAGTGTAGTTTTGTGTTATTCTCGTCTTGTTGGTGCTTTCTAAATCTTGTTCTATCTTGTCCCATCTTGTTGGAACAATTTAGTTACATTCGGGGGCAATCCAATATTGTGTATTAATTCTCTATTTCAGATTGTTACTTTCCTTGTACATAATGTATAAGGAACCCCATCACAATACCGACCCCATCACAATACTTTCCTTATACATAATGTATAAGGAAAGTATTGTGATGGGGTCGAAAATTCGAATTCGAGTTTTCGACGGGAGACCACGTTTCAAGCATCCCTGATCACGGATCAAACATTTTTGAAGTGATGTCTGTGTGTGTGTGTGTGTGTGTGTGAAAGTATGTGTGTGTGTGTGTGTGTCAGTGGACCTGTGGAGACGATAACTGACGAACGAATGGACCTATTCGAATGAAATTTGGTACAAAAATCACAATTCGTAACCACTGGAAGCCTATTGTTTTTATACGTAATCTAATGCTCAGAACCCTCCTAAATTTTCGAATAAAATTTTGAAAAAATCGTCAAAAAATCAATACCGTTAATAAAGTTACGCAAATAGCCATTTCTTATGTAATTTTTCATTAGAAAACGATTGGCAAAAATTTAGAACGCTAGCATGAACCATTCTCGAGATATTGCACATTTACAAAAAAATTATCAAATTGTTATATAAAATAAAAAATACAAATATTTCCTATTGAGAAACATGTTAACTTTTCATATGTAATACCATGCGATAAATTTGGTGACATCATTCTCGTGGATCTAGCTCGTTCCATTCATGAAAAAAGATACTTTGAGTAATACTTTTGTATTTGAACGCCAATAGTCATTTATCTTCTGTAAGAATAACTTATTTCTCCATCCATAACGCTTGGCGAGATTTTGGCGACGAATTTGGCGGAATGTCGCCAACTTGGCGACATTTTTTATTGTTGCCAAATTAACAAAAATGATGCTAAATCAATGAAAATGATGACTAATTGAAGAAAATTCAATATCATGGAAAGAATATATGTATCTACTATAAGAATAACTTTTTTTCAGCTGTTAAAGTAGTAAATTCATTGCATTATATAAGGAAAGTCATGTGTTGCCCACATCAGATTTTGCCCACAAACCTGGTCTCACAAAACGCATTGATAGTATCTTCCAAGTTACAGAATCAGGCAGTATGTCGGTGCCCTCCCCCGGAAGCTGTGAACATGAGTGAATTGAAAAGTCTTTCCACGTCCTCTGGAAGTAGCAACTGTGACTAAAAATACTGAATCTTTGCATACTTATAGAATAGAACACGGGACAGAAATTAACCGAATTTTCTATACCATCCTCAGCGTAGATAAAATGGAGTATGGACTTTAAGGCTTTCCCAGAACCTACAAAAGTCCCTTCCGGTGACCTTGAAGGCGGAATTTTTTGCATAATTTAAAATACTATAGTACGTAATTTAATGGGGCTGAGTTCTCGATTTATTTTGCTCAAGGTTCTTTAATATAAGTTTGGGCTCGCATCCCGCCAAAGAATCAAAAAGTTGCCAGTATGACGTCAGTGCGATAGGATTTCGTCATTCGTGGCATCACGGTTCAAGGAGGACTTTGCAAGGAGCTGCCAAAACACGGCAATTTTTTAAATATTCAGTTAAAATTGCTTCTGAAGTGGCAATATCCAGCCGTTAACGACTTGCGCAGAGATTTTGAATTTTACTGTGCACACAGGACCCAGTGACGTCGGTTTAGCAAGTTTGATCCCTCTTGAGAATCAAAGAAACACATGTGAGCGTTTCCTACCCGACTGATACCATATGCGCCGAGCTGAGTAAAAAGGAATTAAGGCAGTCATGCCCAAAATGGAAAACCCTTTATCCACAGCACATAGTAAAAAAATGGGTTTTTAAAGTCTATCCAAACACTTCGCCTTCCGATGACTCATAAATCTGAAACTTTCCACACTTATAGTATACCGGGGGCGCGGTAGCCCATTGGTTAGCGCGCTGGAGTTGCACTCGGTAGGCCCGGGTTCGATTCCAGCCACTGCCAAAACTGCCGCCGTGTTCATGCGGAGTACGATCACGTTAAACATGTGGGTCCGAAAGTCCTTCGAGAGGTTGGTGGTAGGGGAAGGAGGGTACGGTCCCTGTGGATGCCTCTCCCACTGGGTTCCGGTCTAAATTGGGTGGCACTTCCCGACCGTCCAAACAGTTACCTTACACCTTTCTGGTAGGTCGGACGGTCTGGGTTTCAACATCAACAACAACACTTATAGTATACCAGCCATTCATCCTGCTACTCGGATCCTGCTCTCTATGTCCTCGGATGAGTCGGGTGGCCTTTCGGCACTTATAGTATAGGGCGTGGTAGCCCAGTGGTTAGCGTGCGGGAATTGCACTCGTTAGGCCCGGGTTCGAGTCTCTCCACTGCCAAAACTGCGTGTTCACGTGGAGTACGATCACGTTAAACATGTGGGTCCGTAAGTCCTTCCGAGAGGTTGGTGGTAAGGGAAGAAGGGTACCATCCCTGTGGTTGCCTCCCCTACAGGGTTCGGGTCTAAATTGGGTGTCTCTTCCCGGCCGTCCAAACTGTTACCTTACGCCTTTCTGGCAGGTCGGACGGTCTCGGTCTCAACAACAACAACACTTATAGTATAGACAACGGGATAGATTCTGACCGAGCGATCATTCGATTTAGGCCACTACGTTCTACAGCATGTGTCATACATTGTTAAACAAAATATAATACAAATAGAACAACTTAATTTTTCGAGTTTTTGTATCTCTCTCTTTGGTAGGCATAAATACCAGAGGATTTATAAATTATTGGCATGACTTTCTTTTTCGTGAAATAATGTCCCGTAAAATACCTTGAACTATTCCACATAAAAGATAAAACCAATATAGCCGTAAAAGATAATGTTTTCTGTTTCGCATTGACAGAATGCCACGAAAACCGAGACCCATTAAAGAACTATCAGACAGTATTCCCTAGTAGCACGTACTTGTCACGAAGCTCGAAAACTTCTATTCGGTACTTCTCTGGTTCTTCATTTCAACTCGGGTTCTTCAAGTACAAATTATATTGCAAATTTTTTTTTGTTCACGTTAGAGTTACTTTTATAGAGTGGCGGATACGTGCATTTGAAGAAAATGTAAGTTATAGTAAAATATTTTTCTACGTTTATCAAAATTTTACGAATATCCTATTTACTTTTATAATATATTACGAAGTTTTACATATTACTTTCCTTATATACATAATGTATAAGGAAAGTATTGTGACGGGGTCGAAAATTCGAATTCGAGTTCGGGAGAGCACGTTTCAAGCATCCCTGATCACGAATCAAACATTTTCGAAGTGATGTCTGTGTGTTTGTGTCAGTGGGTCTGTGGAGACGATAACCGACGAACGAATGGACCGATTCGAACGAAATTTGGTACAAAAATCACAATCCGTAAACACTGGAAGCCTATTGTTTTTACACGCAATCGAATGTTCAGAACCCCCCTAAATTTTCAAACGAAATTTTGAAAAAATCGTCAAAAAATCAAAACCACTAATAAAGTTACGCAAATAGACATTTCTTGTGTAATTTTTCATTAGAAAACGATTGGCATAAATTTTAGAACGCTAACATGAACCGTTCTCGAGATATTGCACATTAAAAAAAAATATCAAAAAGTCATATAAAATAAAATAAAATTATTTCCTATTGCGAAATATGCTCACTTTTCATATGTAATACCATGCGATAAATTGAATGACATCATTCTCGTGGATCTAGTTCGTTCCATTCATAAAAAAATATACTTTGAATAATACTTTTGTATTTGAACGCCAATAGTCATTTATTTATCTGCTGTAAGAATAACTTATTTCTTAGTGCATAACGCTTGGCGAGATTTTGGCGACGAATTTGGCGGAATGTCGCCAACTTGGCGACTTTTTTGAAATGTTGCCAAATTAACGAAAATCTCGCCAAATGGATAAAAATGACGCTAAATCAATGAAAATGACGATTAATTGTCGAAAATTCAATATCTTGGAAAGAATATTAGTATCTACTATAAGAAAAACCTATTTTTTTACTGTAAAAGTAGCAAATTCATTGCATTATATAAGGAAAGTCATGTGTTGCCCACATCAGATTTTTTTTATATACTAATGTAAAATCACAAATTATCTATATGATATGTATTGAACTGATGGCTGAGTAAGGGGAGGGGGGTATATCAAAATTATCTAGCACGTCTAGTACTAGAATTTCGGTTTCTTGTCATTCCACCCGAATCAGTTTTGGGACTAAGGGAATAGTCTAATATTTTATAAATTTGAAATAAGGGTGATGGTACAAAAAAAATGAAAATTCTTATCAAACACTTGCTGTATAGCTAGAGTCTTCATATTGGCCTCATTCAATTTTATATAGCTTCTAGGTTATTGCAAAAATCTAATTTTTAGAAAATGTTCGAATTAAGGGGGACAATGCAAAGGAATAATTAAAAAAAATCATAATCACTTTTCAAAACGATCGATTACTTTCTCTCGAGACAGAATCTCGGTTTTGGTCACATCCTATCTGTCTCACCGAAACGAAAGGAAGGTCAACGAAAGGTCAACGAAAAGTCAACGAAAGGTCAACGGAAAAAAGTCAAAAAATCGAATTACGGGTAGTGTAGTGACGATACAAAGAAATTAAAAATAAATAAATAAAAAAAAGGCCGGTTCATATATCCGTGCTTTGATTTTCGGCTATCGCATCGAAGTTTTTTATAATAGCACCCGAACATTTCAACCTCTTTCGGTTAGTGCAAATATGTCGATGGTCTGAGAGTGACTATACTACTAGCACGAACTCATTGGACGCCATTGACGTATATTGAGCGCCAATTTCAAATTGGAATCTCAAAGATCTTGCAAGAAGCAACCCTGGAGGATAAAAATAGATGAGGAGGCTAACCAGATATGACATTTGCAGAAGGTGGTCAGAAAAATTATCAATTGCACGCCAATCTGACATTAGTGGGTGGAAAATGCAGAGCTTCGACAATAAGAGATTGAAATTCCTTCCCAGTAGCTCAACGGGAGAACAAAGGTTGTCGGGGCAGCAAAGTTACAATGTTTACATCAATTGCTGATTAATTCGTTTTAGTTTCATAATTTAATTAAGAAAACTAATATATATATATATATATTTAATCGAAGAAAATATTTCAATAAATATATTATGGTTTATTTGATTAAAATACAAGAAGAAACAATTTTAGTACTGGGAGTATATAGCTGAACAGCAGACCCATATAAGCGAACGATCGTATTTTACAAAATGCTTTTCTAAACTATCAGAGGCGATATAGTCAATTTTTATAAATGTAAAACAAATAATCAAGCAAATGACTACCTATCTAGTTTCAGACCGAATATCGAGAAATTAATGGAACTTCAATTTTTATTCCGAATTTTCTTGAGTGCATAGATATATTGTTATAGATTGTAGAAAATTGGATTTTATTACACAAACATATAATAACAGTCATTTTCAGATGCGGATCCAGCTGGAATCGCAAGGGGGAGGCTATTTAATAATCTAATCACACGATTTCTGTCATTCGACCCAGATCGTCCGACCTACCCAAAGGTGTAGGGTATATCTTTGGACGGCCAGGACAGGGCCACACAATTTATACTCGAACCTGTGGGTGGTGGCATCCATAGGGCCCATCCTTCCTTCTGCCACCACCAACCTTTCGAAAAATCTTTCAGACTCACATATTTAACGTTCTAGTACCCCTCGTTAAAACGAAGATAGTTTGTGCAGAACTGGGAATCGAACAATCACCAGGTTTAATAATCCAATATAATAATCCGACCCGAAATTAATGAAATTTAGCCAGGCTCGACCCAGTCCCGAACTGGGAAGAGTAGGTGCAGTCCTTTAGTTTGGATTTATCTCATTTTCCACTTTACCCAAACAGAGGTGTAGGGAACACCTCATACATTACTAATGACAAAAATATAGGTAGATTAATGCCACGTTAAAATAAGCATCAAAATAGAAGCGATTGTGCTGTCCATTTGACACTGTCTGGGTGTTTTAAATAAATATCCCCCACACCCTCATAAAAATCGTTCAATTAAAGCTAGTCTCTTAAAATTTTGTATATATCATTTTCATAAAATGTGTTGTTGCACTGAATCAGACCCCCCAACCTTCCCGAAGGTGTAAGGTCAGTGTATCTGTTTAGACGACCTGGACAATGCCACCCAATTTAGATTGGTACCTAATAGGGTCAGCATCCACAGGGGCCGTACCCTGTTTTCCTGACCACCAACCTGTCCGGAGGACTTACGGATCCACATATTTAAAGCTCCCATACTAACTCAGTGGCAGTTTTTGGCATAGCCGAGAATCGAACTCGAGTTATCCGAGTGCCATCCCGGCGCCCAAACCACTGAGTTGTCCCACCTCATATAATTTGTTGTAATAAATCTGCAGGAAATGGATATATACCTAAAAATTTACTTATTTATATATTAAAATATATAATCTTCGATGTCGAATTGACAGATACGGGCGCTCTAAACTCGGCCTTGAGCAACTGAAAATAAAAAATAATATATTATTTCGTAGGGCATGACCGACAAATAAATCCTCTTTTTCCCCCCACGCATTGACAATGATGAACTGCCACATCGTGGTTGATTTTAACTACATCATTTCGATGGTGTAAACATGCTTGCAAATATGCGAAGAAACGAAGTGGAAAAGCCAACCCATCAATCAAAGAAAAGATATTGTTCGTAAATGGTCATTTTAGTATCTCGATATCGTTAAGCACCTAGTAAAATAAAGCTCTAGGCTGTAAGGGGGAGGTGGGGCGATAGTCCCTTCCTTCGATCTGGCTCTATTAGTGAATCTATTAGTGAAACTGATGTTATCCAAGAAGAAAAGAAAACACTTACTTGGTGTGAGAAGTAGAATAGCCAAGGCTATTATAGAGCATATTCCAAGTATCACTAATAACGATATCCCTATTCCTCTCCAGTTATGACTATCATCAATCACTTCATCATCCTCCTTAAAGAAATGAAAAAAGAACATTTGTAAATAACAGCTGCGTCAGTAAATATCTAAGTTCAAACACATTATAAGAACATTTAGAATGAAAATATACACTCTGTTGCCATTTAAAATATATGCACCCATAAGAAATAAAACTGAAACCGTGAAACTCGGCAGGTATATGTATCATTTGTGGAGATATGCAGATGATTAGAATTTATGAACAAAACAACGTTTTATTAAGAAATAGTGTCAACAGAAAGATGAATTTTGACTTTAAATAAAATATGACTTTTAAGTTAGAGGCGATTTCTCACCTGGTAGCTATAGAAGCTGATATTTGGTGAAATAGAGTCACTAAAGTTGCTAATGTCCTTCTACGGAAGATTATCCCACATTGTCGAAACTGGTTAGCTAATTGAGTGGTATTCTGAGAAGGCTGCAATTACCGCCCCAGCATGTCCCAGATGTGTTTTACTGGTGATAGGTCTGGGGATCTGGGGGGGCCATGGTAAGGAATTAAACCTTCGAATATATTGTTGAGGTATTTTTAAAAATATCTTTAATGGAAGAATGAATGAACAACTTGTTTGAACTTCCACTGTGTAGGTTCTAATACAAATTAAAATGTCTTCCCTTTTTCTCCTCAAATAAATTTGAAAATTTGATGCATATAATCAAAATATATTTTTCAAATTTTTATGCTCTGCATAAACATGAAACTGAAACACATTATTCCCTCACCAGCCGCTTAACCATCTGCTCTAAGCCCCTGGGTGATTCGGGTTTTCAACACTTTTCCTCTTCAATATTTCAAGTATGCAAATTACACAAAATACAATATCTGTTTGCATAAGGCCATAAAACGGAATGAGTTTCAAAATAATATCACACTTACATTCGAATTAATTCCTTTGGTCGTTTCCTTAAAATAAAATAACGTATTCGCCTTTCATTGAAAACACTACAAAATATTGCAAACATGAACTATTTGCTTTATTCTATGTAAACAATGATTCAGTAGTTATCAAAAGTATATTATGATGAAATTGTATGTTATACATTACATGTTAGTGAATTTTAAAGCTTTTAGATGAAAAGTATAACTCTTTCTGATGCATCCTCGAATAATCTTCTTTCTCATTTACACGGAATTGGACGTTCTGACACCACAACCTACCTACTTTATGGGTACGTGAATATGACCAGTGATAACCTTATGATTTGCCCTAAACAGTATGACGTCAAGTGTTTACTGCTATTCTTCTTTGAATACTTTCTCTTCTGTACTGGACTGCAAGCACCGTATGCTTGAAAAGGCAGCAGTGAGCGTAGGATAACAAGCATACTTGAGGAAATCAGGCATAGGGAAGTTAGGTGACTACAATTGTTTCAAGGACAGTTTTGAGACCTTTTCCTTAGATCAGAAATAGTGTACTGCATGTCCAACCTCTAAGAAAAACTGAACAGTAACTGAACAGGTATGGACAGTTTTTGCCCAACTGATTTGGACGTAACAAAGAAGGTTCAAAACGCCTTTGAAATAATTGCATTCACCTAATTTTCCTATGCTAGAATTCTTTATGGAAGTATCAGAATATTTTATTCCCACAAGGAGCAGTTTTATATTTCATTACTGCCATTTTTCGCAACGGACCGATTTCAACCAGAAATATCCTAAATATAGATGTTACTCACATTAAAAACAATAAATGATAATAATAAAAAAACGTGTCACACACATTATATCATCTACATATTTTTACATTTTTCCATAATATGAAAATAAACAATATGTTAATAATATCATTTTCTATCAACCATACTTCACAGAATGTACTCAAACATAATATGAAAGTACTGAGCTATTGCTATACTTTTATTTGTAAATATAGTATAGCAATTAAATGCGTGATATACCTTATTAAATGAAAACGTTAAGGATTCGAGTCATTTTAATATTAGGCAATATAAACAGAATAAGTTTATGACATAGGGTACTGTGCTACTTAAAAAACAATAAATTAGACAGGCTTTAGAACAAGTACATGGAATGTACTTATTTCAAAGTATCCATAAGTAAAATGAAATTTATATAATCTTCGCCTAAATACGGCGTACACTAAATTTCAGATTTGACTAGTTTTGTAGGGAAAGGACAGTCTTCTTCTTCAGGATAAGTTAAACGAGCAATCTCACTCATTCAAGCAAGTTCGTCATCTGCGGTAGAATATATACTTGACTGAAGGCATGAGAAAAGTTACCATTGCAGCGAGAAAAAAAATTAAGATATAGCACCAAAAAGAAAACAAAAGGCAAGATACAGAGAATGAATGATAAAATCCTCTGAGAAAAGAAAGAATAGCAGAAAAACAAGAACGCATGGAATGAGTAATTACCTTTATTTGTAATATCCTGTTTTACGTTTTCCTGCCTCATTTGTTTTACCTCTTCACTTCTTACAATTTCTTACATTTATCCTCGTGACACTGCCAGCTTCTGTCTTATCTTCAGCAGCTTGTGCTATTTTACCGCAGATATCAAACTTGTGAATGTGCATTTCTTGAACGTCCTGAAGAAGATTTCGTTTCCAAAACCGGCTGACAGATACATTTTTATTGTGTGTTTCATTTATACGATGATTTTATATTAATTTGGATTTTACAATACCGGTTTTGAGAGGTTTTACTTCTCCAACAATACATGGTGATGTATAGAAGCAAAATAAGGATCAGGTCAAAAATCGTAACCCGAGATCTCCACGAATATACATATTTCAAGCACGCTAGAACACGGATATACTATTTTTAATGTGGCGCCTGTGTGTACTTCTATTTGTGTGTATGTCTGCCTGTTTGTCTGACTGTGCAATGTGGGTATTAACTCTAACTGTAAAACTAATGGATCAAATTAAAAAATGTAGTAGAGACGCTAATTGTGGTTTACACTGGTGTTGATTATATTTTGGTATGATTAGGAAAACCTGCCTTTTTTTCAAAATGGCCAACGTATTTTGTATATACGTATTCATCCTAGCTGAGAACTAATGTACCACATTTTACAAAATTTAGTAGGTTGGTAACTTTCAGCGTGCCCTGATGCTGATTAGGCTTTGGTACGATTTGGAAAATAAATAACCGGCTTTTTGTAAAATGGTCAGCAAAATTGTCAAAATTTAAAGCAAAAGACTACATACACTCAATGTATACAGGGTGTCCCAAAAAGTTTGAAACGCGCTTTAATTTCTTACCTGTTGGAGATAAGAGAGCAATGTAAATTGAAAAAATGTTGAAAATAAGGTAGGAAATAAGAATAAGTTAATGAAATAGTCCTGATATTAATTTTGAAAAAGTTACACTTTTTAAATTAAGATCACTAAAAAACAAGATCATTAAAAAACCGCATATCTGTATCTTTAAAATCAACTGAATTATGATAAAGCAAAAAATCTGACTTATACCACTCTTCCGTACCATGTGAAAGTCTGTGCCATCAGTGAAAATAGGGATCATATACAAATTGACGATGGAAATTGTTTAGATAAACAAATACTTAAAAGTACTTAATTATTGAAAAAATACTTAGTTATTGAATAATACTTAAGAATCCGTGATTGCATCGTGAGCCTACACGGAATTCGCAAAAATGTCTCCCATGTATTATCATCCAGTTTTTTCTTTTTTGTGCACAAATTTACATTTCTAATTTGATATATGGTCCCCATTCACAATGTTCAATTTTCAGATAAATATAACTCGCTCAATTAAAAGATACAGGTATGTGGTTTTTTTAATGATCTTGTTGCATCAAAAATAAAGAAAAAATTCTGATTGACCAAATTTGTCTAAAGGGATCGCATAAAAATTTAAAAAGTATAACTTTTTAAAAATTAATGGGAGGACTATTTCATTAGCGTAGTCTTATATCCTATCTTACTTTCAACGTTTTTGCAATTTACATTGCCCACTTATCTCCAACAGGTAAATAATTAAAGCGAATTTCAATCTTTTGGGGACACCCTGTATATTGAATACATACACTCAAATGAATCAATTAAATGTTTGTTTTATACGAAATTTTTTATAACGAAAAGAACAAGGCCAAGCCTATAAAAATATTATTTGCGCGAAGGATAATAGAAGTTCGAGAAATAAATATAAGCACAAATTATACAAAATGCAGCATACTGTTGTTACGATGATACGCTGGATCCCCTTCGTGAAAGCAACAGAACCATCAAACCCGAATTTCAATAGAGGAATGGGACATATTAACCGATATTTTGCTAATTTGTCCTATTCCTCTCTTAGACATCGGCTATGTTGGTTCTCTTGCACTAATGAAGGGGATTCAGCGTATCCTCGAAATAGCTGTATGCTGTATTATTGTATTATTTGCCCTTATATGTTCTGTTCATGTTTTCATTTTTCGAGATATTTTATTGTTTTGAATTTTCAATACCTTTTAACATACACCGCCACAGACACACATTTGCCGTTTTTTAAGGGTGGGCGTCATTAAATCTTCTGCCCTATCCGCGCTTTGTTAACTTTAGCGGTACACGTTTTTCGTTGAAATTCTGCTCAAACAGTTGCGAAATATTTTCTGATGATAAAATGGAATGCCTAGATTATATTAAAACTAAATTTAATACCCAATAAAACATTTTTTAATGAACATTTTTAAATGTCTATTCCTCCTAATACGCTTTTAAATACAACAACAGATCCTATATAATAATGCCACAATTACTAAAACGTAATTGAACTTAGACTTGAAGACAAAGGAACTTGAAGACAAAGCTGCAGTCCTCAGTGATGTACATTGAGATCCAACCTATCAAATTTATAGAATGAGAAATTACCTTTCGGTGATTATGGCATTATTATATATGATCTGTTGTTGTATTTAATACTGTATTAGAAGGAATAGATATTTAAAAATGTTCATTAAAAATAAAAACAATCTGTATTAATTAAATTACGACAACAGATGGCAGCACCAAAAATATTTTGGATAAAATAAAAAATATACTCTATGTTTTATTGGGTATTAAATTTAGTTTTAATATATTCTAAGCATAGCATTTTATCTTTCAGAAAATATTTCGAAACTGTTTGAGCAGAATTTCGGCGAAAAAAGTGTGCCGCGAAAGTCAACAAAGCGCGGATAGGGCAGAAGATTTACTGACGCTCACCCTTAGCATATACCTAGTCTCTGAATGAAAACAAAAATCGAATAAACACTACCAATTTAGAGTAATTTCAAATTACTTTGCGCAATTAAACCCAATTTAAATAAAGGGAAATATAATTTGAATATGTATACTCTGCCCGCTTCATTTTTTTAAATCAATATTTTGAATACAGTTTAAAATTAATATAATAGAAATATTGACGTAGATATCTGTTGTAGATGCTAAAACTAATTAACCCTAAGTTTAACATCCGAATACGGCAAACTCAATTCTGCACAATAATAGAAATAACAAATGCTTCTTGACAGCTGGTCGCAAAGCAGAATAGCACAAAGTAACAGGTTCCATAATTAATATCTGTCAAACTAACTATTAGTTAAAATTGAAGAGCAATTACTCTGCTTATTGTATTTGTTATGCAAACATATTTTGCACTAGAAGAAAATATTTTACATCTTCGCTTTGTCTCGTAAATTACCGGTTCAACTGCCTTAGGTACTAATTCCCATTTCCAGCACCGTGACACCCCTTTGACGTTACATGGTCTGTTTGTCGTAGGAGAATTGTCGTGTATGTAAGTGCTTAATAATTTTGGAAAGCGAGAAACTTAGTTGAGAACATTTATTTCACACATTTCGCGAATTTAATTTGAACGAATGTTTAGTTTATAGTTTGGGGATTGCTTTATCAGTTAACAAAATAGTGAAATGGTTGAAACAGCTGTTCAAAGAGAACACAGTATGGAATGAAATATCGAACAGCATGCGACACTGTCAAAGGGATTTTAAATATAATAAATACTTTTCGAAAGTAAATATTCTAAGACATTAAATATAATTGCTGCATATGAGAATATAACTTGCTTTCTTTAAGGAAGTATTAAAACGTTCAAAATATTCTATGCTGTTTTAAAGAAATTTTATATTAAATACAAGTCTATTGTAAATATTTAGTCAAACGTTTAAAATATTCTATGCTGTTTTAAGGAAATTTTATATTAAATACAAGTCTATTGTAAATATTTATTCAAACTTTTAAAATTGCATGTTTAATGTAAAATTGTGTTCAAAATCTAATGTGTAATGTAAAATTGCGTTTAAAATTTAATGTTTAATGTAAAAATGCGTTTAAAATCTAATGTAAAAATTGATTAAAATTTTGCACATACACTATATTAGCACGTACGCAATATTAGCGCGTACGCAATATTAACGCGTACGTACGTACGTATCTATTTCTCCCCGGCTGTCCAAACAGTTATCTTATACTTTTCTGATAGGTCGGAGGGTCTGGGTCTCAACAAAAACAGCAAGTACGTATCTTGAGCTCACGAATTGTTATGGATCGATAATTTAAATGCTTGTTTGGCAAATTAAATGGGTTTTATATTATTTGAATCCTGGAAACCTTCACATTCCAGTATGGTATTTTACCATTCAATCAGTGTGTTCCAACTTTCGTTCCTTCGTCCTGGTTAGATTTATTTATTTTTCTTCTTTAGCCATTGGCAACACCCTTTTCCGCATAAGTCACGTTTGTTGCTGTTGCATCAAAGGTCGATCTTTCTCCCACGACTAAAGGCTGCATTTTTTTGTGCGTCCTGACAAAAAAAAAACTGTATTTGTCCTCATAACCGGCTGATACTGATAATTTTGTATTGTATGTTACCATTAAATAAGTTATTTGCTTGTATTCATTATTAATGTTTATCAATTTAAATGCGCATTACTTATATTTTAGTTACAGTTTATGTCCGACTTGTATTATTTAATCACTCAGTGAAGAAAAAGAAAAAAAAAAATACGCTTTCCCTTCGTGTCGTAAATTCTCCGCCCAACTGTCTTCAAGAATTGATTTCATTTCCAAGTGTTCCCACCCTATCGATATTACATAAAGTTACAGTCGTAGAACGATAATTGTGTTGTAAGGCAATTAGGAGTATTGAAAGCCGAAAATATTGAAAGTATAAAATAATTTCATATGTTTCTAAATTCAATATAGGGGAAACCGGGGCGAAATGGGGTATCTAATGTTCGGAACAATTTTGAAAGCGTAACAGATAAAAAAAAATCTGATGTGGGCAACACATGACTTTCCTTATATAATGAAATGAATTTACTACTTTTACAGTAAAATAAATAGGTTTTTCTTCTAGTAGATACTAATATCCTTTCCAAGATATTGACTTTTCGACAATTAGTCGTCATTTTCATTGATTATCGTCATTTTTATCCATTTGGCGAGATTTTCGTTAATTTGGCAACATTTCAAAAAGTCGCCAAGTAGGCGACATTCCGCCAATTTTGTCGCCAAAATCTCGCCAAGCGTTATGGACAAAGAAATAAGTTATATATATATATATATATATATATATATATATATATATAACTTATTAGATATTGAATTTTCGACATATATTATATAACTATTATTATATATTTATATATTATATAACTATTATTATATATTTATATATTATATAACTTATTAGATATTGAATTTTCCACAATTAGTCGTCATTTTCATTGATTTAGCGTCATTTTTATCCATTTGGCGAGATTTTCGTTAATTTGGCAACATTTCAAAAAGTCGCCAAGTTGGCGACATTCCGCCAATTTCGTCGCCAAAATCTCGCCAAGCGTTATGAACGAAGAAATAAGTTATTCTTACAGCAGATAAATTGGCGTTCAAATGCAAATTTATTACTCAAAGTATCTTTTTTCATGAATGGAACGAGCTAGATCCACGAGAATGATGTCACCCAATTTATCGCATGATATTATATATGAAAAGTGAACATGTTTCTCAATAGGAAATATTTTTTTTCTATTTTATTTGACTTTTTGATAATTTTTTTGAAAAATGTGCAATATCTAGAGAACGGTTCATGTTAGCGTTCTAAAATTTATGTCAATCGTTTTCTAATGAAAAATTACATAAGGAATGTCTATTTACGTAACTTTATTATTGGTTTTGATTTTTTGACGATTTTTTCAAAATTTCATTCGAAAATTTAGGGGGGTTCTGGACATTCGATTGCGTATAAAAACAATAGGCTTTCAGTGTTTACAGATTGTGATTTTTGTGCCAAATTTGGATCGAATCGGTCCATTCGTTCGTCAGTTATCGTCTCCACAGACCCACTGACACACACACACACACACACACACACATACACACACACATACTTTCACACACACACACACACACACACACACACAGACATCACTTCAAAAATGTTTGATTCGTGATCAGGGATGCTTGAAACGTGCTCTCCCGTCGAAAACTCAAATTCGAATTTTCGACCCCGTCACAATACTTTCCTTATACATTATGTATATAAGGAAAGTAATAAGTTACCAAAATAAAAAATATAATGTTAAATCTACTTAATGTATTGTTAAGAACGTATCCTCTTAATCGCGGGTGTGCCCTTCGGATACAATTATGAGTCCAAAGTTCAACTAAAACCGTTTATTCACAAACACAAAATAAACAGGAACAATATACAATCAAACAGCACCTTACTACTCCACTAATATCACAAAATAACTCATATTACTTATTCACAGAATATTGATGAAAATAATTTCAGAATACAGTAGCTGCTATTCTCAAAACATTGACAAGTCTCCAAATGTTTTCAGATTGCCGATAAATTGCCAAATATGGTAACCCTTCTTCGACCCGGGAAATCTTGGGAACCCTAGGCTGACGTCAATCCCCCGTCATGCTGACGTCATAGACTATGTTTTCGCCGCTGACAGAGGATATTGTCTTTTTAGTTGGCCGTGCTGTGTTTTCTTCTCCTGGTCTTTGAGAGAGACAAAAGAGGGGAGACGCCAATGAGGGGAAATTGCACGTTCGCAAGTGTATGAAGATATCAAAAATCAAAAATATGAATCTTTTGAAACGGAAAATGTAAAAAAATCGCATTTAACCTATTCTCTCTATGTGCGGGGCAGAATAGAGTGCCTAAGTTTTTATCTTTATGATTGACAAGGTTTACAAAAAATAGGGATTCATCATATTCCGGCCCATGAATTAGGGACCCACTTTTTACACTCAGTGCATAAAATAAAATCTTCATTTTCCTCAATTTCATACTCTTCCTCCACTATTATCTTCTGTTGTCTTGGTTTAGGTTCTATTCTCGTAGTTTTCTTATTTTTACTTTCCCTACAATACATTATAATGTATAGGGAATGTATTGGAATCATGCAGAAAATCTCGACTTTTCAACGGATCTACATGTTTTTGGGCCTCTAAAGCAAGAAAACACTATTTTTAGCTTCACGTATGTGTGTGCGTTGTTATTGTTGAGACCCAGACCGGCTGACCTACTAGAAAGGTGTTGAAGACCCAGACCGTCCGGCTCGTCCTGAGGACTTGAGCATCTATTTGGACGGCCGGAACTACTAGAAAGGTGTAAAGTAATAGTTTGGACGGCCGGGAAGTGCCATCCAATTTAGACCGGAACCCAGTAGGGGGGCATCCACTGAGACCGTATACTCTTTCCCCTACCACCAACCTCTCGGAAGGACTTACGGACCCACATGTTTAACGTGATCGTACTCCGTGTGAACACGGCGGCAGTTTTGGCAGCCGAGGGAATCGAACCCGGACCTACTAAGTGCAACACCTGCGCGCTAACCACTGGGCTACCGCGCACTGTGTTTGTGTGTGTGTCTGTCTGTTTGTGCAATGTATGTATCCGCTCTAACTCAAAAACTAATGGACCAAATTACATACAATTTTTTAGGTAATTCACTTGTGTGTGCACCTGGTACTGATTAGATTTTGGTGTGATTCGGGATAAAAGAATCTGCCTTTTTTTTTTGCAAAATAGCCCTCACAAGTCCCGTGTATCTACTCTAGTTAAAATTGTAATGGACCAAATTTCACGAAATTTGGAACATAAGTCACGTTTTGGTCTACTCTGGTGAGGATTAAATTTTGGTATTATTTGACAAGAAAGAACCTGCTTCTTTAACGAAATGGCCCGCAAAAATCACCAAAATTTAAAATAAAAACTATATATGTTCAAATGTACCAATAAAATGCTTGTTTTATACGTAATGCTTAACGGGGAAACGAATAAGACTAATCTAATTACTCTAGGACTTACCGTTCTCGATATATTTTATTTTTTTCGCATTTTGGTCATGCCGGCTTTGAAAATATGGCCAGTTATCAATAAAATCGAAAAGTGAATTACATGTGCAAATTCAGTGTTATTTTGTGCAATTAAACTCAATTTAATGATTTATTAATGAAATAAATAAAAACTAAATTTATGTCTGGAGGGAAAGTCATGGGCTGCTCACATCAGATTATTTTATTTAACAGCTTTTTCCTAGTTCTACTTTCTTCCATTTGCGTAGCTTTTTGATTTCTTTCTGCTGACTCGTTTAGATCGGCCTTGTAAGAAGATGATGTAAGATTTGCACTTTTACCTCTATTCCTTACTATTTCTTTTTGTCTATCTTTCAATTTTGAAACTGATATGACAGTATTCCTACCGTGGGAAACGGGTATATCCTGTTCCGAACCAAGGGCTATAAATCCGCTACACTACAAACACATTGTTTGAGAAAATATGACATGACTAGCCGTATTTTTTTCTCAGTTGATTCCTGCAGAAACCTGATATATTCAGTGAGAAAAAAGATAATTGTAAAAAGAAATGTCAATCGATCAAAAGTTTTCAGATTATTACAATAGCAAACACGGTTTGGCTACGTTTTTCAAAAGCACAAAGCAACGACGAATGACAATTAACCCGCATTGAGCGACGCACAGTGTGCAAATGAAGAGTTTCAGAGGGTACCAGATGCCTCCAGCTCCCGTTGTAAAAAGAAAAAAAGCCCGCTCTATCCCAGTACCTCATTTCGCTTTCATTTTCTCCACAGGGAAAGAAAGTTTAGATTAGGAAAATCACTGACATACTTTTGGAGAAATATCATGAATATGATTAAATAAAACAAAAAATATCAATCATGCATAAAGCATTGATTATGGAAGTCTTTCCAACTGAAATGAAATTTTATTTAAACATCTCTAAAATGCGATACAGTCAAGGATGATATATTTTAAATTATCACAGTACTACAGTAATTTATTATATTTGAAAACTTAAAACTTCATCGAATAACATGAACTTTGTTCAAATGGAATCATCGAAATATAGATCGGCTGGCTCTCTATGTAAAAACAATGAATATTTCATTCATATCAATTATATTCCAAACTCCAGATCTAAATCATTTTGCGTGAAAAAATTCAGCAATTCTTATAGAACTCATATTACAATCACTTGTTGGATCACTTGTTTACAATCATCTTA
Organism: Amaurobius ferox; assembly: GCA_951213105.1. Classification (NCBI taxonomy): domain Eukaryota; kingdom Metazoa; phylum Arthropoda; class Arachnida; order Araneae; family Amaurobiidae; genus Amaurobius; species Amaurobius ferox. The sequence goes on from OX578140.1 coordinate 140,727,524, forward strand.
CATTGCGTAGCCATAAAATACATACTTTTTGCAAAAAAATAAAAAAATATACGACGCACCATGAAGAAAGTGTCTGATTTTATTGAAATTAAATTTACGTCTAGCTCATACACAGGTAATGAAATTATTACAAAATCAAGGCCGCAGAATTCATCAATGGTTGGCAATTGCACAGTGAATTTTCAGAGCAGTAATTGGTCAAAACCCCTTGACGGCAATACATGCATCTATACGTCTAGGTAAGGAGTGATAAAGTTTCTTAATTTCATTCTGCGATACATTCTGACAGGCATTCCTCAATTGTTGCTCCAGATCTGCTACATTTCGGGATGCCAATATCTGGCGGCCTAGCATTTCCCATACATGCTCGATTAGCGAAAGGTCTGGTGACTTTGCTGGCCAAAGAGCAGTATCAACAACACGGATAAGTCCATAGATATTCGAGCCGTATGTGTCGTGGCATTATCTTGTTGGAAAATGGCTACAGAATGACGTGCCATGAAGGATAACGTAAACGGCCGCGGAATTCCATCAACACATCGCTGAGTTGTTACAGTAGTAAGCAGGATGACTCGGGGCGACCTGCTGCCGTAAAAGATAGCATCCCACACTATCACACCAGGGGTAATGGATGTGTACCTGTGAAAACAAAGGCTGATGCGCCAAGGCCACAGGCTTTGGCGCATCCACACATGTACCCAATGGTCATCTGCTGAAAGACTGAAGCATGATTCATCGCTAAACACTATGCGATATGCTGGCAGCCCTAGTGCTCGGCTATGATACCACTTCAAACGACTCTGACGATGTAGTGGGGTTAATAGCAGTCATCTTAAAGGCCGCCTAAAGCATAACCCCACCTCAGCCAAGCGCCAAACAGGCCGTGGAAGCGACTACGGCTGGTATGGAAGAGGCTGTAGCACGTTGGATATCTGACAATGATGCCGTTTGGCCAGTTCGGGCCTGTAGCACAATCATCCGATCTTGCCTCGTAGTCGTGCACCTTCGCCTTCCAGAGCCTTCATTCCGCCAATGAGTTCCTTACAGCAAACATTGCTGTCAGCACGTTTGCACAGTAGTGCCCGTTCGGTGCAGGTGATGGGCAAAGTGCACGAATGCATGCGAGGCAAGATCGGATGATTGTGCGACAGGGCCCGAACTCGTCTAATTGCTTATAAGGTCTTCGGCAATGTCGTAATGGGGTTGTTGGTTATGTCTCCACGGAACTACAATAGAGGGAAGGCTGATAATAGAGGGAAGATAAACCGTTCACATTTTTAACGTGACTCATAGGATGCTAGATGCTCAGTAGAAATGAACGCTGTGACCGAAGTTAACAGTCATTGGCGTTGCAAATTTAATCATTTGCATGCTTGGTAAAAAATAATTTGCATTCGAAATGTCGAGATGATTTGATTATTTTTAGAGGTGCCTCGTTTTCTGCAAAATAGCGTAGATGAACAGAAAATACACAAAATTTAAGCAATTTTAGGACGGATGCAATAATAACTATAAATTTAAAAGAACTTTTAAAATCACGATTTTTACACGGGAAAAAAATATGTATAATACATTTTATTTAGAAGTGGGTAGCGTGATCTTTTCATATAATATGGGTGTAATTATTATTTTAATTTTTATTTAAAAAAACTACCGAACATACTTTGCTGATTCTTTTTATATATATTTTATGGGATAATTTGAATATTTCCTACAATTTTCGAAGTAATTTGTGATTTTTAACTTAGAAATGTTTGAAACGTTTGGTCCCATAGGGTTGAATATATTTCATTTTTTCAATACGGGTTCAATCCAAAACTGATTGGGGGATATTATTCATTTACATTTCAATATGTCCCCCAGATCTTCTCAACTACATACTAAACTTTCAATTTGATAAAATCATTTTTACGGCAATTATCGTGTGAACAGACAGACAGGCAGACAGAATGAACAACGCCAACACTTTTTAACTATGTTGGAAAGTGTTTAAATAACATTACAATCTCACAAGGGTCCCATATTGTCTCCTTGTGGTCATTCCGTGAGTTTTCGAGCTTGCAGTCTGTGTGGAATATGTGAAATACACAACCACAACGCATGTGAGATAGTGGTACATATCCATAAAAAAATACATATATGCCCAATATGAGATCAAATAGGTTTGAAAAGTGGTTCTTGAGGGTTTCGTCCCATTCAATTTTAGAAAAGATGAAGTATCTCGAGAGAGACGCATTTATGTTTTTAAATAATTGTATCTGTATTTAAATTAAAACTTACATATAAAATGGCTGTATTGCAATTTTAACTTAATTATTTTTATGAATTTTAACATAAGTTAGTTCTTTTACGCTGCACGCATTACTTTTAAGCTGCATGTATAAATATTTGTATATAATGTTTTTTTTAGATTTTGGGGTTAAACTGACAACGTCTTAAGAAATTAGAAGTCCACTGACATTTATCAATATAAAACCATACCGAATTTCATTCTGTCGCAGTTTCCTTTTGTGAGATCCGTCCGTAGACTCACAAATCATTACGCAGGCATTGAAAAACAAGAAAGATTAATCATGCATAAAGCATAGATTATGAAACACTTTCCAATTTCAATGCAATTTCATTTAAACATCTCTAAAATGCGATACATTTCTCGGTAATATTTTAAAAATTATCACAGTACTACATTAATTTATTATATTTGAGAACTTAAAAGTTCATCGAAAAAAATGAACTTTGTTCAAACGACGTCAATTAAATATAAATCGTCTGGCTCCTTGGTAATATTTTAACATTATCATAATACTACAATAATTTATTATATTTGAAAACTTCATCAAAAACAACTGAAAATTATTCAAATAACGCCATCGAAATATAAAACGCCTAGCTTTCCCTATAAAAGCAGCATTTCATTCATAACATTTTTCCATTCATTTCATTCATCACAATACTATAATAATTTATTTTATTTAAAAGACCATGGAGGTACAAGTAATTAAACTATATGTTTAAAACTTCATCGAAAAAGATCATCCTTCTCTCTGTAAAATCAATGAATATTTCATTCATATCAGCTATACAGACTCCATGAGCTAAATAATTTTTCGTTGAAGAAATACAGCAATTCTTATGCAACTCATTCTAGATATTTTGCTATTTACATTTTACATAAGTGAAAAATAGGCTTCGTTGTAAAAATAATCAAATTTGGACGATCATTTAAACTTAAATATATTGCAATTGCGTTGTTTCAGTATGTAGATGCACAGAAATTAAGCAAAATATTAAGCGGTTTTAGGAGGGATACAACACTCAATATGAATTAAGAAGAACTTTAAAAATTACGATTTTGATAGATGGATGCCATATTTCATTTTGAAGTGGGTCACGTGATCTTTTCATATAATGGTCACGTGATCGCTTCATATAAGTGGTGTAATTATTATTTTAATTTTTATTTAAAAAACTGTTGATATTCGTTGATTCACATTTGCTGAATTTTTTTTTATATTTTATGGGATAATTTAAATATTACCTAAAATTTTTGAAGCAATTCGTGAATATTAAATCCGCTTAAAAAATGTTTGAAAAATTAGGTCCCATTGGGTTCAATGTATTTCATTTTTTCATCCCGGGTTCAATCCAAAACTAATTGGGTGATATTATTCATTTATATTCCCATAAGTCCCACTGACCGTCTGAACAACATACTAAAATTTCATTTTGATTAAGTCAATTTTACGGCAGTTATCATGCTAACGGGCAGACAGACAGGCAGACATACATACAGAATAAACAAAGTCGTAAACACTTTTGAACTTTTTTGTAAAGTTTTAATAAATCATTCAAATCCAGAAACGCTGAAAATTTCTAAATTCTTTAAAATCCGAGAGAAACAATTTTAGTTAAATAATTTTCTAATGTGTCCTGACAACAGTATCACAGAAATCATTAAAAAATTGGTTGATTTACATTTAAAAATGCTCAAAATATGTGAATCCATCAAAATTCCTAAATTGGATCTTTGTTCCTTGTACGATGCTCTTTACAAATACCATGTATATTGTAAAGGAAGTAAAAAGACGAATAGGAAGTAAAATGACGAATAGGAAGTAAAAAGACGAAAAGGAAATATCATTTTAAAGCAATTCCATATTAGGATTAATTCCTTGTACTGATTTTCTAAGTTAACTATAAATTCTGTCTATATAACTAATGGACAAACATTCCCATCTATTTTCGAATGTATATAATAAAAACTCACATGCACGTTTGGTTTTGTTACTCAAAATAACAAAATCCTTCGAAAAACCAGCGATGAATTGATTTTACATTCTAAACCTTGCTGTTAGTTTCAAAAAAGAAAGAGAAAAAAAAGGCAAATTGAATAACTTTATTTTTTGGAATTGCAATCAATCTTCCATGTTTTGGGGTACTTTCCCAAGTAAACGTTGTTCCCGATCTAATTTTATAAGTGGATGTTCAATCTATTTTTTAAGATGATGCTTTTAAAGTTTTTATGCCATTTTAAAGATTAAAGTAATTTGTTGTATTTTTTACTCGAGGAAAGGATAAAAAATATATCTTTGGTGGACTCCAGAATTTAATCTGTACCGAATTTTTCATTCGAAAAGGAATTACTTTCGGTAAATTGTTGAAGAAACACAGATAACATTTTTGTTATCTGTATTGAAGTGTGGGGAATAAGTGCTCTTACCTGTTTTAAGGAAATCTTTACTATTGAAGATATTTAAGGTTAGTGCTTTATAATAATGAAAATGAAATTGTCCTGCAGCAATTTAAAAGGTTGTAACAATCATTATTAGTGTTATTTAAGTTTATGCATTATCTTAAGTAGTGTAAATGCAAAACTATAAAAAAATCTGATGTGGACAGCACATGACTTTCCTTATATAATGCATTGAATTTACTACTTTTACAGTAATAAAATAATGTATAGGATTCACGGTACTGTGTTTTTATACTTGAATTGTTCATTTGGCGATTTTCCGGATGACAACATGTAAAACTTTTTCAAAATGACCAATTAACTTATGTTTCCCGCAGCTATTAATAAGCAAATATCAATATTGATAGCATCCTCAATAAGCGATATAGTCCATATATTAAAATATTTTAATAATTAATGCATCAATAAAGTGTTATTTTCATTAATTTAGAGTCATTTCTGCAATTAGGACGATATTGCTGCCAATCTAGTACGCAATATCGCCAAGCTAGCGATACATTGCTAAATTATTATCTAAGTTCGCCAAATGCAGCGCCATGTGTTACAGACAAATGGACAAAGGCCATTTTTTATATACTAGGATGTATGTCCATCATATGACGAAAATCAGAATTTACGAAACATTACTTTCTATTTGGCATCATTTTTTAACAGTTTACAACAAAGTTGAAAATTGTTTATGACTTTGTTCACCCTGTCTGTCTGTCTGTCTGTCTGTCCGTTAGCACGATAACTGCCGTAAAAATGACTTTATTCAAATGAAATTATAGTATGTTGTTCAGACGGTCAGTGGGACCTATGGGAATATAAAAATATAATATCACCCAATTAGTTTTGGGTTGAACCCAGGTTGAAAACAAGAAATAAAAAAAAATTCAGCAAAATATATTCAGCAGTTTTTAAAATAAAAATTAAAATAATAATTACACCCTTTATATGAAGAGATCACGTAACCATTATATGAAGAGATCACGAGACCCACTTCAAAATAAAATATGGCATCGAACTTATCTCAATATCGTGATTTAAAAGTTCTTTTTAATTTCATATTTAGTGTTGTATCCGTCCTAAAACCGCTTTATTTTTGCTTAAATTCTGTGCATCTACGTACTGAATCAACGCAATTACAATATATTTGAGTTTAAATGATCATCCAAATCTGATTATTTCTACAACAAAGCCTACTTTTCAATTATGGAAAATGTAATCAGCGAAATATGCAGAATGAGTTGTACTGCATTTCTTCAATGCAAAATTATTTAGATCATGGAGTCTGCAATATAGCTGATATGAATGAAATATTCATTGATTTTAAATAGAGAAGGACGATTTTTTCTATTGAGTTTTAAGCATAGTGTTTAATTACTTGTATCTCCATGGTCTTAAGTTTTTATATAAAAAAAATAATTATAGTATTGTTATGAATAAAATAAATGGGAAAATGTTTATGAAAGAAATGCTGCTTTTATAGGGAGAACCAGGCGTGTTATATTTCGATGACGCCATTTGAATAAATTTTAGCTAATTTCAATGAAGTTTTCAAATATAATAAATTATTGTAGTATTGTGATAATTTTAAAAATATTACCGAGGAAATTACCGAGGAAAGTATCGCATTTTAGAGATTTTCAATTAGGCAATTTATATTTCAAAGCCGTCATTTGAATGAAGCTCCTTTTTTTCGATGAAGTTTTAAGTTTTCAAATATAATAAATTAATGTAGTATTGTGATAATTTTCAAAATATTACCGAGGGCTATATCGCATTTTAGAGATGTTTAAATGAAATAGCAATGAAGTTGGAAAGTGTTTCATAATCAATGCTTTATGCATGATTGATTTTTCTTGTTTATCAATTTGGTGACATTTTGGTCTCTCTGGTCATTTATCACTTTTTGTCATTTAAAATAGTCACCAAGTTGGCAACTATTTTATATCCACAAAACGTCCACTAAATTTCTCTCCAATCGTTACGGACGGACGGAGAAATGGATTATTCTTATAGCCTACTTTTTAAGTTCTTTCTGAGATATTGAACGTTCATCATTTAGTAGTTATTTTCATTGATTTAGCATCATTTTTATCAATTTGACGACATTTTCGTTAATTTTGCAACATTTAAAAAAGTCTCCAAGTTGACGACATTCCGCTAAAATATCGCCAAGCGTTATGGAAGGAAACATGAATTATTCTTATAGAAGATAAATAACTATTGGCGTCCAAATGCAAAAGTATTACCCAAAGTATATTTTATCATGAATGAAATGAGCTAGATCTAGAAAGGAACAAGCTAGATCCATGAGAATGATGTCACCAAATTTATCGCATAATATTACTTATGAAAAGTGAACATATTTCACAATAATTATTACTTTTTTGTATTTTAAATGATTTTTTGATAAATTTATTTCAAAAATGTGTAATATCTTAAGAACGGTTAACGCTAGCGTTGTAATATGTCAATAATTTTCTGATGAAATGGCTAATCTTTGGTTGAATGAAATGGCTATTCTTTCGGTTTTAATTTGGATTGCAATTCTATTCTGAAGAGTGTGTTATTATGAACTAACCACCATCTTTTATGTAGCTTCAACTGGTTGTTCTCATTGTCTTGATCATTTATCTTGAGCTAATTGTTCATGACTTTTCTTATTTTTGCCATGTTTACTCTTTCATTTTTTTATTAGCACCTTACAACAGATTTGAAAAGTGTTTATGACTTTGTTCATTCATTCTGTCTGTCTGTCCGTTAACATGATAACTATCCTGAAAATAACTTTATTAAAATGACATTTTAGTATGTTGTTCACACAGTCTGTAGGACCTATGTTTATATAAATAAAAAATATCACCCAATTAGTTTTGGATTAAATCCGGGTTTAATAAATGAAATACATTGAACTCTATGGGGCCTAATTTTTCAAACATTTTTAAAGCGAATTTGGAATTCACAAATTGCTTCGAAAGTTTTAGAAAATATTCAATTTATGCCATAAAATACATAAAAAATATTTCAGCAAAAAATATTCAGTAGATTTTTAAATAAAAATTAAAATAATAATTGCACCCTTTATACAAAGAGGTCACTTGACCATTATATTTAGATATCACGTGACTCACTTCAAAATAAAATATAACATCCATCTTGTTTCAAAATCGTGATTTTTAAAATTCTTTTTATTTCATATTTAGTGTTGTATCCGTCGTAAAACCGCTTATTTTTGCTTAAATTCTGTGCATATACATACTGAAACAACGCAATTACAATATATTTGAGTTTAAATGATCATCAAATTTTGATTATTTCTACAACGAAGCCTAATTTTCACTTATGGAAAATGTAAAAACCAAAAATTGTAGAATGAGTTGTATAAGAAATGCTGCATTTTTTTAACGCAAAACCATTTAGCTCATGGAGTCTGCAATATAGCTGATATGAATGAAATATTCATTGATTTTACACAGAGAACCAGACGATTTTTTCGATGAAGTTTTAAGCATAGATTTAAATTACTTGTACCTCCATGCTTTTAAGTTTTTAAATAAAATAAATTTTTATATTATTGTGATGAATGAAAGGATTGGAAATATGTATATGAATGAAATGCTGCTTTTATAGAGAGAGCCAGGCGATTTATATTTCAATGACCTCATTTGAATAAAGTTCATTTGTTTTCAATGAAGTTTTCAAATATAATAAATTATTGTAGTATTATGATAATTTAAAAAATATTACCGAGTGAGGTATCGCATTTTAGAGATGTTTAAACCTGACAATTTATATTTCAATGCCGTCATTTGAATGAAGTTCTTTTTTCGCGATGAAGTTTTAAGTCTTCAAATATAATAAATTAATATAGTATTGTGATAATTTTAAAAATATAACCGAGGAATGTTTCGCATTTTAGAGATTGTTAAATAAAATATCATTGAAGTTGGGAAGTGTTTCATAATGAATGCTTTATGCATGATTGATCTTTCTTGTTATATATATATCTATTTATTAATGATTATTGTATACATTTATACTCATGTACTTTTCGATTGTTTTCCATCATTAATCATTTCCCTCATCTACATTTACCGTTATAGCGATAAGTTACTATTTCTATCCTTAGTCTTTGTCTATTGTTACTTATTTGTAACATATTATATGCTAGACAGGGGTTTTTATACTTACTGTAGTTTATGCATAGTTTTAGGTTATATATATATATATATATATATATATATATATATATATATATATATCCCTATTTGTAACCTTATGCTAGACATGGGTTTTTATACTTACTGTAGTTTATGCATAGTTTTAGATTATATAGATATATATATATATATATAATCTAAAACTATGCATAAACTACAGTAAGTATAAAAACCCATGTCTAGCATAAGGTTACAAATAGGGATATATATATATATATATATATATATAACCTAAAACTATATATTATATATATATATATATATATATATATCCCAATAGTGTTTAACTTTTATCCTAATAATTTACACTTAAAGGCAAGTAATAATGACTCTATACAAACTTTTTAGATTTAAATTTAGATTTACAAAATTGTAATATGGCTTTGAATTTATATGATAAAAGACAAGATTTTAAATTTAATACATCAAAATTCAACATTTTGACTCTTGTTTGCGTATATCAGCTTTAGAAATATTATAATAAACCAGGTTCTTAGAATCAATAAAATGTGTGATGAAAATTATAAATTAGCACATTTTATGGAATTATTGAATATAGCGTCTGATAATGCATATCCTATCATATTCGTTATTAAAATTATTAACTTAATGTATTAACGTCCACTCGATAACATCCAAGATGACCACTTTCCCAATTATAGTGGCTAATAATATGGAGGAAAAAATTATTGTAATTATTTATTAATTATTGTAATTAAATAAAAATGAATAATAATAAAATAAACTAAAAAAATGAGAAAAATATTGAAATCGAAAATAAGATACATTAATATTAATGTTTTGAATTTTATTTTCGCTAAAAAACTCTAACTTTAGCCAGTTTGATACTAGGATTTGAGCGCCCTTATTATGGTGTTTTGGGGCATTCTCGTTTATTCATTCCTTCTATGAATTACTTGTTTAGTAAGAATTTTCATCTATGCTTCATGCTCATATTCTGTTCTACTTATATGGGTAATTGTCCTGCCTCCTGCTCTGACTCACTGGACGGGTCTGGGAGAGTCTCTGTGAACGTTTGGTCTGCCTCCTAGGTTGTATTTCGTCATGTTTATTCCTGTGCTTCTCGATATTTCCCATACTGTTGCCGTTGATCGCCTTTACACGCGGTGAAAGAAGAAGGGTTCCTGCCTCATTGTAATACTAGATTTCCTAATTTTTCTTATCTTCAATTTCTCATATTTTCTTGTCTGTGGTCTGAGTTTGGGAATTTTTAGTAATGTACTATTGCCAAATCTCAAACAGGCATTTGGGTTAATTAGAATTAAATACTCAGACCTGAAGATGAATTTAATTCTGGTTAATCTCCGAATTTGGACAGGTGCTGTCCTTTTCTATTATCGGCATTATGGGCGTGGTTTTGCTTCTATAGTGATGTTAATATTTCACGATTACATGATTTGATTATTTGTTCTATATATATATATATATATATATATATATATATATATATATATATATATATATATATATATATATATATATATATATATATATATATATATATATATAACGCTTCGGCAGACGATAATTAGCTGACTAATTTAGAATTGAAACTGGTATATACATATATATATATATATATATATATATATATATATATATATATAACGTTTCGGAAGACGATAATTAGCTGACTAATTTAGTATTGAAGCTGGTATTTTCTGAATGCCTGTAATTGGCGTTTTTCTAATAGTTAGCCGAAATTATCAACAAAGTAGCTGATAAAAATGAGCAAACGTTGCAGAAGTTTTATAGTGTACTATAAAATGAAGGCAATTACACGACCGACAGTGTTAAATCCTGCGGCTTTCCACAATATACCTACCCCTTCCTACACAATCTTTCACATTTTCATTTAGTTTCCCCTCCTACCACTTATAGTTTCCACAATATTTATATTTTCATTTCAAACATTATTCTTAACTGGAAACACCAAACTTTACATTGCAACTGGGGATAGTACATTTAATACTGTTCTTATTAATTTTAATTTGACAACTGCTATCTTTGGTACATAAATATAAACATCATATTTGCAGAGTTTCACACACACTACTGGCTAAGTAAGCAAATAATTTAAAATATTCCTTAGTGCACCATAAATTAGCAACTCGTTTCAGATGCTTCTTGAAATCAATCCGAGACGAAAAGCAAGAGATGTTTCTGTCGCCATTGGATTGCATCACGTGACCGAGGTTGAAAAGACGTTGCAACAGGAATATATAAAAATATGAGGTAAAAACGTCAGAAAAAAAGGTGGGAACTAATAAATTCTGACGGATTGACTGAAAATCCCTCAAACCAACTATGACAATTATTTTTGATAGGAGATAAATTGCAATAATTTTAAAATTGATTATAATAATTTAAAATAGTTTATATTTGGAAATACTGTACATCACTTTGTATTTATTTGCAGAGTCCTCCAATTTGTTTGCATTTCAAGTAATTTTTTGTAACACAATGGGTTTTGAGTAACACAATAAAAAGAAGACGGAGTAGTTTTAAATTTAAATTATTTAATTAAAAAATAAGCATATTGCTAATAACTACCACAAATTAACTTTTAAAAATAGTGTAAAAATTATTTATTATTATATTGATTAAATACGTCCTTGAAAAAGTTTTGAGCGTACTTAACCCATTCGGGACGATTGGCGCGCCCGTGTGTTGGCTGCGAACTTGCATTCAAGGACGGACGGCACACACTCGCGACGAAGGAAACTTTACCGTAAACGGGGAGTGGCAGCCATGTGCATCGAGGTAGTATTATACGGAGAGAGCTTAAGGGTTGCAATCATCGTCAAAGATAAAGGCAGGTGTTGTACGGACGAATTTCCCGAGAACGCGTTTTCTCACCACTGTGACCCTATACATTTCAATGGCGATTTCAGACCGAGAGCGTATTCGAGAAATATAAATAGTAAAATAATGGTTATGTACTGTTGTACTTACGGATGCAAGTAAAAGCATGTACAAGGAGGGCTTTACTCTTTTCATGGATAACATTTATTTTCATTATATATCTTACAAATATAGTTAAAAAGTAATTGTGCTAGATTTTAGCATGGTGCATTTTATTTGCCTGTTAATTTCATTGCTTTTAATGCTGTATAATTAGAAGTTTTGCTTTATTTTTGGTGTTTGTGATATTGCAAAAGACTTATAATGTCATTCTAACACTTTAAAAAACATTTGGAGTACTTTGCTGATAGTTATTGAGTTATTTTCGGTATCCTCGTATGTTTTCCCTTCGAGGTAGAACTTGGCGACGGTTGGCGACTCGCAAGATTGGGTGGCTTGGGAAGAAAAATGGGAGTTTTAATGAAAGTAAAGACGTGTCGAATGATAAAATTTTACGTTCATAATAAAATATAATAATAGTTTACATTCATTGAAAATGTCAGCTAGATTTTACATCATAACTTTTCGGTGCATTTTATATAAAGATATATTATATATATGAGCATGATTTCATTTCTAGTTCAGAGTAAATCGTACTTAATAAGTATTACTAGTTAGCATGGGCGCCCATAGGGGATGACAAATGGGCACTTCAAAATCACAAAGGCGGACATCAAAAACTAGTCGATGTTGTTAATCTTATCCTTGAATCCCTCCGCATAAATTCTATAGGTGTCGATGCTGGCCAGAATTAATTTCATACAAAAAACATCTCGATTAAAAAGATATATTTTCCCCCGTTCACAAATTAAAAATCAAAGAATGTATCACCAAACTCCCAGTGTTTCCAAGAAGTATTTTGGTATTACTCTCTTGTTTAGTTTGGCGCGGTAGCCCAGTGGTTAGCACGCGGGAATTGCACTCGGTAGGCCTGAGTTCGATTCCCTCCGCTGCTAAAACTGCCGCCGTGTTCACGCGGAGTATGATCACGTTAAACATGTGGATCAGTAGGTCTTTCCGAGAGGTTGGTGGTAGGGGAAGGAGGGTACGGTACCTATGGATGCTTCCCCATTGGGTTCTGGTCTAAATTGAGTGGCTCTTTCCGGCCGTCCAAACAGTTACCGTACACCTTTCTGGTAGGTCGGACGGTCTGGCTCTCAACAACAACAACTCTTGTTTAGTTCTCGAAAAAGAAATATGCCTTGCCCAAAGAAGTATTTGAATCACCGACTTCTTGATCATGCGTTTGCAATCTATTAAATGAGCAATCTTAACTCTAAAAGAACCTCACATTCTCCTCATCATAATTTAAGTAATAAGCTTCTTGATCTAAAAACAGCTCTACCAATATAAATATTTTTACTTACATACTTTACATTACAAATGCAGAAGCATTTAATAAAAATATTAACTCTATTTAAAAGTCATTGAAACTTAATTCTGCACATAGCTTTAATTATAATTTTGGTCCTAATGCTTCAGTTGTTTTTAAAATTTTTAGAAATAATTTTGGATAGATTGATTTGCAATTTTTCCTATAAGTTTTTTATATTTAATATGTACAACATTTAATATTTTTATGCCACATTGAGTTAGCCCACTGTAATTGTGCTTACGGGGTCTATGGTGTGTGGGTCTATTCAATTATGGATGCAAATTTCACAATATGTATTTAAAGCATTTTTTAAACGAATTATTAGCAACCAAATCTCTGAAACTATTATACTTAAATGCAAGTTTTGCATTTTGTGCCATAATATTTTATAACCTTATTTATTTCCTATATATACTTTATAGAGAAACATTTTAAAACAATTTCCAAATTCTATATCAATTAAACATGCAAAAACCTTCCGAATACGTTTTGACAATTTAGGAATCGTGGCTATTTCAATAGAGCCCCTATTTATGAATTTAGGCATAATTTTGTATTTTATTCTGAAATGTCATTTTATAAACAAAAAATATATAAATAAAGTCAAATACTTCATTATTGCAAATATTACATTGTTTTATATTTGACAGTACGCATACAATATATTAAAATAAATTAGATGTAAAAATGACTCAATCGTATTACGCCTCAAAGCATATATGGATACTGCTAACACAACTTTCAAAGATAAAAGTGGAGAATTCTACATTTTACGCAAGCATGCATACAATTTTTCCATACACCTTTTAATTATTTTTAAATATATTATGCATATTCTTCAATTTGTATACTTGTAATCTATTTCATATCATATTTTATTTGCAATTGCTTTGTAGTTTAATTTGTTTTACGAAATTGACTTTATTAACAAAATTATTCTTTAGTAATAAAATGTTTTGGTAATAGAATATTCTAATCCTATTTCGTATTTTTCTTTATACATATTCTTTAAAGTCCTGTAACGTATAACACGTATAACAACTTCCCGTTCCCCCTCATCCTCTAGAAGTTAAAAAAAAAGAAAACAGAAGGTACACGACACAGTTTAGGCGATAAAACGCCAAATCATGAATGGCCTTCTCCTCCTCAACCACTAGCACCTGCTCTATGTTTGACTATGTTTTTAACATGGAGCAGATTGGACAGCGCTCTCTCCATATATTCTAACTCGTTGGGCATGTGTGCCACTCCCCGTTAATAATTTGTCTACTAGATAGCTACTAGATAGTCTACTAGATAGATTTGTCTACTACAATGTATTTTACAGATACATGACCTTGGTATAAGGAGGATCCAATGAATTATTTCTCCATTTGAAGTGGTGAAACAAACATGATTTTGTAATATAAACAGACAGAGCAATTCTCGCAGCATCAACAATTTTATATAATTGAGTTTCGGGTTTTGTTTTTATTTCAGCGTTATGATTTCGTTGGTGAATCATAGGAATATAAGAGAGTATTTTTTTTGTTTGGGTTTCAGAGGGAGTGAAATTGTTCGTTTATTTCGGGTAAAAGAATGGGAGCAACTAACGAGTATTTTGTATTCAGATTTGTATGAAAAATATACATCAAATAGAAAATAAATATTTCTTTCATTCCTGAAAAAAGTAGATTTCTGTGTTGAATAGGTGATTTTTAGTGAATTTTTTTCGAGAGTTAGGCTTAGAGCAAAAAATGTGCCGTCCTTTGGGAACAGTTCGGAAGCGATGGGTCCGTCTTTTGGGCCGCGGCAGTTCCGGAATGCCGCCTTCCGGAAAGGGAACTTATGAGTGGGGTACTTTTGGTTAAGAGACTAATGACCATACGAAACCACTGCAATTATGCAATTCAAAATCAAAGTAAGCGTTGTAGTCATTTCAATTTACATCCCTGCAATTTTTTTTTCAAAAGGCAGATTTTCCTGTACTCTTTAAAAATTCCTCATTGAGAGACGAATTTACATACACGATCATACGTGGATTCCTTTACAATATCAATATTTTTCAAAGTTGCGCATTATTTTTCAATGTTACATTTTCTTGCAGCCACAGCTGTCATTTTTCAGGCCCAAAAATAACTTATATTGGGAAACAGATGCCAGATGGACTCGTTAATATTGCCACTAAGTGGACATGAATATCATGTCAGTGAATGATAATATAGATGCCCACATGGTATTACATGTGCTCATAAAAGGATTTCTTCCTTCGAAATCATTTGTTAACTTTAATCAATTAGTGTATATCGTTTTTATGACGTTTTTTATTTTTACGACTGCATACCAAATAGCGGATCGTTTTAAATTGGAATAATAATAATCAGTTATTGCATAATTTAAATATTACTATGTTAATGTATAACGTATAAAATGTTTTAATAACGACGCCATATCTATATTTCCAATGTTAGATATAACACACATAGTTTTTGACACCTGTTTTAGACGTTTTAAAATTTTTATATGTACTATAAAATCGATATTTTTTTAAATATATTTTTATTACAGTATAAGTAAAATAAAAATAGTAAACTGAAAATTATTTAAATAAATTCCTGAGATAACTTCATAATATATTTAACTAGTCAAGAACTTTGTTATTGGTACTTAAATATGTGGACAATTTCTTCTAGGGAAATATATAAAGTATCGATAAAATTTTGAATAAATTTCTTAGGAAGTGTGAAAGGAAGTTTTATATCGCTATATTTTAAGCTTATTTTGCGAAGCTTATGATCTAGAAAAATATTCTAAATTCCATTTTATAGACTATCAAACATATCCAGGGTTTGATAAAAGAATTTTATGAGTTCCTGGAAATATTTGTATAGGTCCAAAGCACTGGAAAGTAATAAAATATAAATATTTTATTTGCAATATTGATTCCTGAGTTCAACTCTCCAACATAAAATATATTTTACATTACCTTTGGAATGTGTTTACATTTTTATTACTTTAAATGTTGTACAAAGTTTTATTTTACATATGTATGTTTGGTATTATTCGTTTAATCGGTAAACAATTTGCTTATTTTAGTACTATATATATATAACGTTAAATGACTAACTCTAAAATATTTGGCAAATTATAAATATTGGTACACGTTTTTTGTTTGATCTGCTTATTTTTTTTAATTTTTAATTTAATTTTATTTTATTTTATTTTATTTTAATTTATTTGATTTGATTGTTATTTTACACATGAAGCACAATACCGCTCGAATAAAAATTAAACGAATTAAATAATATGTGTATGATTATTAGTCTAAGTAGCCTGTAGATGTCTTATTATTTTGAGCTAGATCAGACTATAAGAAATATATAATTTATGTTATCTCTTCAAATCGAAATTTGTTAACCTTTAGAAAAAACTCTGGGGACTCTGTATTTTTTATTTTAATATCTTTTAATATCAAGCACACTTGAGCCTGATAGGGCGCGGTAGCCCATTGGTTAGCGTGCTGGAGTTGCACTCGGTAGGCCCGGGTTCGATTCCAGCCACTGCCAAAACTGCCGCCGTGTTCACGCGGAGTACGATCACGTTAAACATGTGGGTCCGTAAGTCCTTCCGAGAGGTTGGTGGTAGGGGAAGGAGGGTACGGTCCCTGTGGATGCCTCCCCCACTGGGTTCCGGTCTAAATTGGGTGGCACTTCCCGGCCGTCCAAACAGTTACCTTACACCTTTCTGGTAGTTTGGACGGTCTGGGTCTCAACAACAACAACAACACTTGAACCTGATGATTTGTTTAATAATTTTACAATTAATTAAAATCATTTCTTATGTAACTAACTGTCCTAATTAATGATTATAATGCTTGTTTTGCCATTTAGAAAATTCCAAATGTTATAAATTTATGTCATGCAACCAATGCATATGCTGTAATATGCAGGGTAGTCATAAAACAATTTCTCCTATTTACGAGTTTCTAGGGAGCGTACTTTTTGAGGAGTAGGAAGGATATATAATGTGTCCCAAAAAGTTTGAAACGCGCTTTAATTCTTTACCGGTTGGAGATACGTGGGCAATGTAAATTGCAAAAATGTTGAAAGTAAGGTAGAAAATAAGACTACGTTAATGAAATAGTCTTACCATTCATTTTTAAAAAGTTACACTTTTTAATTTTTATACGACCCCATTAGACAAATTTGGTCATTCAGAAAAAACTTTTTTAATGCAACAAGATCATTAAAAAAACCGCATATCTGTATCTTTAAAATTGAGCAAGTTATATTTAATTGAAAATTGAATATTGCGAATAGGGACCCTATATCAAATTAGAAATGTAAATTTATGACATATCGCAAAAAATATTGAAGTGGATGATAATGCATAGGATACCCAACCGCATAGTGAGTGCCACTGCTTTTCATGATCTCTGTCTGTGTAATGCTTTATTTACATGCATTTGTGATAAAAAAAATTGACACATATTAACGTATTTTTGATCTAAACAATTTCCATCGTCAATTTGTTTATGGTCCCTATTTTCACGGAAATGTGGCATAAATCAGATTTTATCCTTTATCATAATTCAGTTGATTTTAAAGATACAGATATGCGGTTTTTTAATGATCTTGTAGCTTTAAAAATAAATTTTTTCTTATTGACGAAATTTGTCTAAGAGTTCGTATAAAAATTTAAAAGTATAACTTTTTGAAAATTAATGGGATGACTATTTCATTAACGTAGTCTTATTTCCTACCTTACTTTCAAGATTTTTGCAATTTACACTGCCCACTTATTTCCAACAGGTAAAGAATTAAAGAGCGTTTCAATCTTTTTGGGACACCCTGTATATAAGATTTAGACGTTTGAAAATATGAGCTCAACATTTATGCAGATAAAATGATCCGATCTCTAACTGTCACGGTTACAGTTCCAATGGCAGCACCAGCTAATTTGTATCTCATTGCGATCAGCACCGTGAAAAACCATAAGTGGCGGTAAAGTATAAATACTAGCCATAAAATCGAAGTAGAAATATCAATACCAAATGTGTTGACAATTAACAGAAAAGAAAAACGAAAGTCAACAACTAGCCGTAACAGTCACCTTTCCAGACTCATTTTCATTGTGTCTGCAGCAATGGTAATGCATCTTATCTGCATAAATTATTGACGCTTATCACAAAACATCCACTTGCCCAAATCAGTTTGTTTTACGCCATCGCAGGCAAAAACGAGGATGTTTGTTGATTTTCTTTTCTCTTTTGTTATTAAATATAAACACATTCGAAAGTGCTATTTTCCCGTTAGTTTTAAAGCTAGCAATAAAAATTTAACGCCAATTATAGCATTTCACTAAGTTGACCAAAATAGTGTAAAAAATAATGAGTAATACCATTAGAATTTCCTGTAATTCTTGGACTGAAACCGTAACCGTGAGAACCCGAATAATTTTACCTACATAAACCTTTAACGCATATTATCAAACGTATAAATATCATATACTATCCCAATTAGTTAAAAAGCGTGATTACTATAAATTCGTAAATGGGAGAAATTTTATTAGGACCATCCTGTATATTTTGCTGCCAATATTACAATGATATAGGTCTTCGAACATTTTCTACACTTTACATATATTTTATTATGAAGATTAGAGATCCATACTAAATCATTTAATTCTAAAATATTTGAAAATTATACTTTAGAATGTATAAACTCTATTACTTAGACATATCGTTCGAGTAAATCTATATTAATTCTAACTGAAAATATAGATGCTGATCACTTAACTAAAATCCCAATTCCTCTGGGTTTCGCTTCCTACACCTTCGATATTTGCTCAGATTAAGAATCGTGTTCATCATTTAGGGCACGTTTACCATCTTGAAAAGTGATTTCCCAGGCGAACAAAGATGGTTCCCTATTTGTGGATGCGAAAATCAAATATGTCGTTTGAAATAAATCAAAAACTTCTTTCGTTTTGCCGTTTTGGCCTGTATGGTACTCTCCACTTGTTATGAGAGCATAGTTTTCTGAGAATGAGTTATGCGTGCAATCAGTATAATGCATTTAATTTTCTATCTTAAGCTGTTTTTGCTATTCGAAAATATTTGCTAATTGAAAATATAGCTAATTACAGGATAAATCAAGAATGTATACTCCTGCCGTTGTAAGATTTTATGCGTGAATGCATTAATTGAAAAATTAAAACGAAAGAGGATTTTTAGTAATATATGCATTACGGGAGTCTAAAGATTACGTAAGTCATAGTTAAAAATTATCGATATTACCCTGAACAATACAGTACATAACATTAGTGATAACGTAAATTACACTATGGGTATTAATGGTATCAAAATACGATATATTCTCTGTATGTCCTATTTAGTAACAAAATTGTCAACTTTGGCAAGAAATTTAACACAATATTGCAGTTTCGTAACTTTTGGTAAATGGAGCCAAATTGATTGTTAAATGTAGCAAAAATGTAACCATACTAATGAAATATCGCTAAATCAACGAATGTTAAATATTTCGAAAATTAAGTTTAATTTCTTTAATAATCATTGTTTGTGCAAATTGTTAATTTAACATCCTATATTCAAAATATATTTGTTTCGCTGTTCATAGCCCAGGTTAGAATACGTTTTCATATGAACAGTACATCTAGTTGTATTTTAAACGAAAATTATTAACCTGCAAATTGAGAAAGATAGGGAGGGAGAGAAAGAGGGGGGGCGGAAGAGTAAGAGAGGGAGAGAGAGAGAGAGAGAGAGAGGGGAGGGATACAGTGCGTCAAAAACATTTGATTTGAATTCAAATATACTTAAACCTCCTAATAAATTCAAAAATTTTAATTCAAATTTTCAAACTTGCCACATGTTTACCCTGTATATTATACTATTATAAAAGGAAGGTCATAAAAAATATAAAAAAATTAAAATTAAGAATACTTTTAATACATTATCTTTTCTTAAATATATCAATTTTATTAAAATACACATTTTTGAGCAACATTTTTGAAAGCACAAAATAAGTTTCAGTATATACTTTTAAGTATCACAAAAGTTAAAAATTATGAAAATTCAACATTTTCGAGATAGTTAATGTCATATCATCGGCTGCATTCTGAAAACATTTCAAACCAGGGATAACTCAATTAGAACTAACACCGGATATTTAAAATTGTTATCAACAAGAATGTTCTATATTAACCCGTAAATTGCAAATATTATTTTGAATTACAGATAATCAATCATTGTTGGCTTATTTTATAGCTGAAGCGTATAAAATAAAACGTACTTCCAATATTCTCTGCGGGACTCTTATAAGCTACTTTATAAAACAACATGTACACATATACACCTTTATCACTAACATATATTGATTGAAGACATTTTAAGCTTCTTTCCTAATTGTTCATTTAAGTTATTAGTCATTTTTGATTACAATCATAAACCCTGATCACTTATAAAATATCTATCTCTTTAGGAATCCCCTCTTACACATTTTATATTTGCCCAGATTAAGGATCACATTCATCATTTACTGCACATTTACGGACTCGGAATATGATTTCCCAAGCGAACAGACTGCTCACTTATCGTTGCCAAAATCGAATGCTTGCTTTCAAATCAATATATAATATGCTGTATGCCGACTTGGTTAAAAAGTATAAAATTTGTAACAGCTAATACCCAAATAATATGTTATATAACTTCGTCTTACTGTCTTAAAATCGAGTGAATTCGTAATTGAGTATTTGATTCTGCCACAAAATTTATTTTAGCCCGGTAGAGAATTTTAAATGAACATCCCAATGAACATCCTTCTTTAGGATAAATAAGCAACAAAGATCAAATAAAAAGTAGCTACAAAAATCAAATGAAAAAAAGAAAGAACGCACCACATTTTATTATTTCAATATGTCATGTTAATATATGCTATTAAAATTTTACATAATCTTAAACTAATCAATTTAAAACATGAAAGAATGAATGTTGAAATAAGCAAGTGCAATACACTTTATTCGAAAGATAAGAAAAACTTCAACAACGTATAAAAGCACAAATAACACAAAAATGCTGCATTTAGCTCTTTCGAGGATACACCGAATTCCCCTTCGTCAGTGTCTCCTCGAAACATATGTATGCTGCTTTATTTTGTTATTGTGTTATTTGTTCTTTTATAATGTTGCAAAATGTGGCGTATAAAAGCGTGGAGCTTAGGCCGCGCTACATTGGAGAATTTCCTATAGCCCATACAGCCTTGCTTGCGTCCATTTCATAATTAAATTTATTGGCTAAAAATGACTGTCCATTCCATAATAAAAATTGGAGCTTCCATGTCTGCGGCTGGTGCCGCAGACATGGAATAATTTCGCATACTGTTGAAACTGTAATAATTTTTATTACCACTGTATCACAGTCATTCCTATAAATGCCACTGTATCGCACACAGATTTTTCTTTTTCTTATTGTATGCTGAAATTTTTATTTTACAGGACAAAGTATTTATCATGCAGATTCTTTTCACACAGAAGTATGAGCGAATTTTTATATTATAAGCAACTTGTTTTTAGTTTTATTTCAACTGCATAAAAAATGTGGAAAGCAAGTTGTTGCATACCTTCAGAATTATTCCTCAAAATTGGTTCTTTCTAGATACCGTATTCCTAACTTAAAAGTGCTACTAATTAATACAGTCTTAAAATGCCAGGTAGTGTGCTCATAACTTTAAAGACATCATCGCCCGTTTAAATGCATGGCCAATTTGGGCAACAAATATAAACACTGATTACTTACCAAAATCTCAATTCCCTTTATATTCGTTTCCTACACCTTCGAAATTCAGTCAGACTACAAATCATGTTCATGAATTGCAGCACGTTCACCAACTCGGAAAGTGATTTCCCATGCGAACAAAGATGGCTCAAAATATTGTAACTGCCGAAATCAAATGTTTGCTTGAGATAAATCTAAAATGCCTTTAATTTCAATGCAGCTAAGAGTTTTTTATGGTTGTTCAGTGTTTTTATTATTATTTTAATGATCTAATTAAAACTACTCAGTAACGAAAGGACGACTTAGTACTGTGTGTGTGTTCAAATATTGATTTTAATTTATAACAAAATTATGATTGCGAACTGTTGATGAATACTATATATATATATATATATATATATATATATATATATATATAAGAATCATATGAAAAAAGTGGGGGAAATGACGAAATGCAAGGCATAAAATGGTAGAGGGGGATGGCGACCCCTCTTTCCCGTTTAAAAGACTGCTTTTGTGCCCGGGCAACACTCACGGTACCAATGCCATGCAGTAGTCATACTTCCGTAAATGTGTCAAGTCAAAAACACTCGAAAAAGTGCAATGTAAACAAATAGGAATCAACCAGGATCGCAATAGAGAGGAAAAGAATGGAAATGCAGCAAATGCCAGAGTGCGTTATATATAAAAGCAGTTTGCGCATGCGTAATTCGTTATTTTCACCTTCAACGTTCTATACCTCTGCCATATCTTTTAAGTAAGCATTTTCTCCCTTTTTTGTATTAAATAGGGAATTATAATAACATGTCAGGAAGCCAATTGGATAATTCCGTTTTATTGCCTCCTTCATAATATTCCTATTATACATGATGCAATCAGACTTGAAAGTATTAATCAGTTGATTTCTTTTGAGGTGACCAATGACGACATTTCTGAAAATGTTTTTGGTCAAATTAGGCCTCCAATCAATAATGTGATTGATTTCCATATTGAAATTGTTTCTCTTGTCATATAAGACGGTATAAGTACCATATCTACTGTCATGTTTTAGAGTGATATCTAGAAAATCAACACTATCCTCCTCTTTACTTATATTCTCGATCAATTCCAGAACTGGAATTAATGATGTTATGTTATTATAATTCCTATATATATATATATATATATTCCATTATGGAATATATGGAATGTATATATGTATATGTATATATACATATATATATTCCATTATATATATATATATATATATATATATATATATAACATTAAGAACAACAAGTGAGATTCAAGTTCGAAATTATCACTTACGAGTTAATTATCACTAATTATCACTATTCAAGTTCGAAATTATCACTCAACTAAAACCACTTTTCTCGTACTAAAACCCCTAAATTGTTGGATTTTTTTTTCTTCCTAATTTGAGGGAAAAATCGTTATTCAATATGACAATGTACCTCTTGGGAGGAATCTTAATCCCTGGGAGAGATAATGTCTGTCGCCATGAACACAAAATTGCACCGCAGCTATTTTTACTTTACTACAATGATAGAAACTGCATAGTTTGGTGATTAATGATTTATAAATAACCCTTCTTATGCATAATTATATCAAATTTTGCCATATTCCGTCATGTTAAGGAAATATAAAATTCCAAATAAATGTTGAAGTTTTCGCTTGAATTTAAAAGTATTCTATCAAGTTCTAAAAATATACTTTAAAAAAACTAATATACAGTTTCATGAAAATCCATTAATATTTACGGAAGCTATCGTTTACACGGGAAGACAACCACAGACAGACAAATTTCACTCCAAAAATAGTCAAAACGTGTTCAATGATCCTAAAACACGCCCAAGTAGTTCTAAAAAGTGTTCAGGAAGTGTTTGGCAATAAAATCTTGAACTCGGAAATTTTTGTAAAAACAATATTTTCTCAATACTACAGTGAAAATTCATAATTCTAAGTCATGCATTGGATTGCCTAATACTTTAAGAGGAAATTTCAATCATCGTTAAAAGAATAATGCCTCAAAATCGCATGCTTAAATTTCAGAAATGATAAATTAAATTTCTCCACAAATGTCTCAGTGAACGTGATGGGAGATGAAAAGTTTATGACGTCACAGAAAATGCATTTAAGTCTTTGATGCGTTTAAGAATAAAGAATTTCCAAGTGTTGCTTTCGTAATAACGTTATTATAAAAAGTTTCCCTTCTGACGAAATTTCATTTTTAGTTTTGCAGCTGATTTTAAAGAATGCACGAGTTTTATGAGTTTCAACAAATTGGATTGCATTCCCAAGCGCTGTACAGTGTAGTGGCATGGGTTATAAATTTTGATAAAAGTTAACTGCAAACGAAATTTTACATTGCGTTAAAGTATTTTTTTTCAAATGGCATACAGTAGATAAATGGCGTTGAGTAGAAACTACATAAAAATATTTTATACTGAATTTAAATTGTATTAAAGGTAATTAATTAGTATCCCTTGATACTCATAGGAATGGAATAAAAATAAGCAGATGTGAGAAGTATATGGCTTTCTCTGCAGTCTCAAATCCATGCCATCTTCATTTTATTCTTAATTCTTTAAATTTAGTTTAATTGCACTAAATCACAAGCACAGTTATGTGAAATTGCGATGAAATTATGCTTTTAATTCAGTTTTCGTTTTAGTTATATAACTGGATGTATTTTTAAAACCGGCGTAGCAAAAATTTGAAAAATTATGCAATCTAGAGAACAACTAGTATTAGAGTAATGGGGTTGGTCATTTACTTTTCATTATTAAAAATTAGTTTTAAAATAAGCATTTACTTGATACATTTGAGCAAATTTCATTTTTTGTTTTAAATTCTGTCTCATTTCGCGGACTATTTCTAAAAAAAAAATGCAATTTTTTTTTCCGAATCGCACCAAAATCTACTCAGCAATATAGTAACCGCTGACTTATCTAAATCATTTTATAAAGGTTATCCTTTAGTTTTTCAGTTATATTGAATACATATATGGGATAGACTGTCACTCACACAGACACACCGACAACGTCACGCTAAAAATAGTGTTTCCATGTTTTAGAGATTCTTCATGTAAATACATCGAAAAAACAAGTTGTAATTTTCGACATGATTCCATTACCTTCCGTATATATTACAAGGTATTGCAAGGAAAGTAATAGATTTTGAAACACAACATTATGTGTATTTGATTATTTTAAAACGAACCTAAAGCATGACGAAACACTTTTACTTTAGTTATAAAGTCATTGTCGATAAAATCACAATGGATATGGCTGATATGAATATATTCAGTTTGCTCCAGATGAGCTTATTGCAGATTGTTAATTCTCTAACTATGAAACATCTATTAAATCGGCGGGTGTCTTTATAAAGGTATTATAAAAATTCGATTCTATTTATTTCGAGTTTTAACTTTAATGTTTTAGAAATAATTTTTTTACTAGTCAAATTAAAAAAAATGCTATTTTAAAGATTTAAAATTACCTAAATTTTGTAAATTTTATGCAATTCAATTTTCGTATTCTCTGAATTTTTAATTTATTTTTCTAATTAAAAGGTGATTCTGAGCAATTTTTTGAAAGCATTTTATATTGGTAACCAACCAGTTAAAAAATGCTATATTGGTTACCAGTCTGTTAAACCATTTTAAAGTGGTTATTAATCTGTCAAAATAACCCTTTCTAAAAAAAAATTATTTGGGTTATCAGTATAATAAGAATAAATACATCTGTTAAATTGGAATAAACAAATATATTCGGACATTACAGTAAATGTCTCTATTTTATATTAAAACCCTGGCTAAAAAGTGTATGGAGCAAGACAGAAAATCCATAGACATAATTATTATAAAAGTTTTTTAAGAATATGTCAAAAATATATGAAAAATAAAAAATCTATGATATATAAATGATTGAATTAAAATATTATATATATATATATATATATATATATATATATATATATATATATATATATATATATATAAATTGAAAGATTTTAATCGAAAATTATGCATGAACTACCGTATGTACAAAAAAAACATCTCTAGCATATCTGTTACAAATGAGTAACTATAGACCAAGACTAAGGATAAAGATAGAAGGTAACTTATCACTACAATGGAAAGGGGGATGAGAAGAATAATAGGATACAAAATTCACAATTAAAAGTATATAAATATAAATAAAAATAAAAAGAAGACACGGCAAAAATGAGAAAAGGCATTAAAAATCAGCTCTCTCTCTCTCTCTCTCTCTATATATATATATATATATATATATATATATATATATATATATATATATATATATTTATATACAGTTAATTAGTAAAATGTCGATTAGTAATGTATATTCTCCTGACATATGCATGAGTACTCATATTTGAATACACACTCATATTTTACTCACTACCAGCATTCTTATCAAATTAGGTGCATATATCTATATATTATAGCTATATATCTCTTGATAACATACATAATAGTGATTAATATCACTTTATACTTGCAACTGACAGTATTGTCTTGAAATCAAAATAACAATTAATTTAAAGAAGCATACGTAACTTTAATTATTTATGATACAAATCACGCTAACTTTAATTTTCATTCTTTCACAGAAATTCCGGATATAGTTATGCATCATCCAAAATATTGCACATAGTTTGAAGTTGCTTTACATAAACCATTAAAAGTAATTTTGATTTATCAGCAAAATATAATCTGATACTTCTAGTGATTTAATTTTTCTATCTTTAATTAACCTTTTTTCTTATAAAATCCCTGGAATCAATTGAAAAGTTGGTATTTGTAAAGCAAATTTGAAACACCATTAGAAGAATATTAGATTAAAGTTCCATCCATAATTTCAGGAAAGATGAATTAAATTTCATAAAATTCTTACTGAACGAGATGGAAATAAAAAGTTTATGACGTCAAAAAGGCATTTAAGGTAGATTATTTTGCGTGCTTTAGAAGAAGAATTTCAGAAAATTGCTTTGGTAATAAGGTGATTATATAAAGTACGACTTCGAAAATTCATTTTTTGCTTCACAGTTCATATTAAAATTGTTCAAATTTTATGCATTCCACTAAATTGGGTTTCATTTTATCCATCCTCGATATAAATGTGTAATAAAAGTTAACTATAATCGCGGTTCTGGATCTATCATTTTGTCGTAGAATGACAAGATAGAAATGTATACATAAAACCCGCATGGCAATGTTTTTGCCACAAATATAACTTTTAACTCATTAACCTTTTTAGACCTTTACCTTATCCACATCTTCTGAATTAAATAATGATGACATGTCATTTAATGTCTTAAGAATGTTAACTGAATTGTGTTAACTCTTACTAATCCCAATGTGTATGCGGCAATAATAATACATTTCATTTGCATCAAGATTTAGTTTGTTTTACGTCATCGCAACCGAAGTTAGGTGCGTCTTGTTAATTCTTTCCTCTTTTGTTGTTAAATCTCAAAACATTTGGAAGTGATATTTTTACCACGATTTTAAAGCTAACAATAA
This sequence comes from Amaurobius ferox, assembly GCA_951213105.1. Classification (NCBI taxonomy): domain Eukaryota; kingdom Metazoa; phylum Arthropoda; class Arachnida; order Araneae; family Amaurobiidae; genus Amaurobius; species Amaurobius ferox. Next base: position 140,755,106 of record OX578140.1, read on the forward strand.
AAATTTAACGCAATTTATAGTTTTTCGCAGTGCTCATCAAAATAAAGTGAGCTGAAGCCGTAACCAGGAGAGTTCGATTCATTTTATCTGCAAAAATCCCTAAGGCATATTACCAAATGTCTAAATATCATATATTACTCTTATTACTTAATAAGTGTCGTTACCATATGTTTTTTAAATAGGGAAAATTATTTTATGACAATCATGAATATTTAACAGACAATTTTACAATGATATAGATATTTTCACATTTTCTACACTTTACATATATTTTAGAAGGAGAATTAGAGAGTCATACTAAATGATTTAATTCTAAAATATTTGAAAACTATATATATATATATGAGCTCTATTACTTAGACATATAGTTCGGGTAAATCTATATTAATTCTGACTGCAAATATAAATGCTGATCAGTTGACTAAAATCCCAATTCCTCTGTGTTTCGCTTCCTACACCTTCGGAATTTGCTCAGATTAGAAATTTTGTTCATCATTTAGGGCACGTTTATTATCTTGGAAAGTGATTCCCCGGCGAGCAAAGATGGCTCTCTATTTGTGGATGCCACAATCAAATACATCGTTTGAAATAAATCAAAAACGCCTTTAGTTTTGCAGTTTTCGTCTGAAACGTAGACTTCTCTTGTTATGATAGCAATGTTTTCAGAGAATGTTATACGTGCAATCTGTATATAATTTACTTAATTTCCTAACTTAAATAGATTTTGCTATTGCTAATGGGTTGTGGCTTCATACAGATAGTGCGTATATTTAAACATTTATATGCTGAATTTGAGTTGCATGAATTTGAAAGGATAATTAAGTACAAAATAATTTAAGAATGAATACATCTACCGTTATAAAAATTTATGCTTTAATTCATTATATGAAAAATTGAAACTAAAATGATTTTTAATCATAAACGCATTACGTGAGTCTAATGATTATGTCAGTCATATTTTTATTTCTTGTGAACAATATAGATATTACTTAAGACAATACAGTACATAACGATAGTAATAACGTAAACTACGCTACATATATTAATGGTATCAAATACTATATCTACTTTCCTCTGTCTGCCCCACTTAGGAACACAATTTGCGACTTTGGCGACAAATGTAACAAAATATCGCATGTTTCGCGATATTCGATGAATAGAATGAAATTTCCAAATGCAGCCGAAAATAACGAGATACCCTAACTCAAAAACTTTTGATTCGAGTTCAAGGATACTTCAAACACCTAAAATAATCTAAAATTTGCATTCTAAGTTTCAACCCTGCCACAATGTTTTTCCTGCACATCATACAAATATATAGGGGAAGTCATGATAAATATAGAATAGTTAGAAATTTAAAAGGAAGAAAAGTTTTAATATATTATTTTTGCTTAAATATATGAATTTTATTGATATAAGCATTTTTTAACAACAGTTTTGAAAGCAAAAAAAATATGTTTCAGTATAAATTATTAGATATCACAAATGTAAAAAATTCTGAAAATTCAGCATATTCTGGTAGCTGATATCATCTCATCAGCTGCCGTCTGAAAACATACACTCCCAGTTCAAATCCGGAAGAACAAAATCAGCATTCACACTGGATAGTGAAAGTTGTTTCCCGTAAGGATATGCTATACTGACCAGTAAATTGCAATAAATTCATTAAACTAAAAAAAAAAAAAAAAAAAAAAAAAATCAGTTTTGGACATTTTTTTATATCGTGTTATAGCTGAAACGTACAAAATAAAACTTATTACACACATTCCCTGTTGGGCCAACGGCCGTACCGTGCTGAAAACACCGGTTCTCGTTAGTCAAGCAGCATCGGGCGCGGTTAGTACTTGGTGGGTGACCACCTCGGAACACCGCGTGCTGTTGGCCATCTCGGGTGCGGTATCCCCGTGGTTTGCGCGCTAGATTTGCACGCTACCACAAATGCCGGAGTACGATCATGCGGAGTACGATTCATGCGGAGTACGATCACGTTAAACATGTGGGTCCGTAAGTCCTTCCGAGAGGTTGGTGGTAGGGGAAGGAGGGTACGGTCCCTGTGTATGCCTCCCCTACTGGGTTCCGGTCTAAATTGGGTGGCACTTCCCGGCCGTTCAAACGGTTACTTTACACCTTACTGGTAGGTCGGATAGTCTGGGTCTCAACAACAACACTAAATAACTTATTAAAAAAATAAATAAATAACTTGGCAAAATAACTTTTATAATAGATAGTAGTAGAACATGAACAAGTAAGATGACTTAGAAGCAGTTATAGAAAGATTTGAGTATTAGAGAAATCATGACTTAGAGGCATCAGCATTCTGACTTAGCAACATGAACAAGTAAGATGACGACAAGTATCATCGTAAGATTAGCAGATTTCAAGTAGTGAGAGTATCATCATGACATGGAGAGAACAACTACAGACGAATTCGACCACGGTTCCCAACATGGCCCAAAACTCAAGGTATGTGTCATCAACAATCCAACGGTTAATGAATATTTAGATATTGGTTCAAGTAGTCTCACATGTCTCCATCCCAGTCTATTTTAAGAGTAATATAATGTATTGGAAGTTAATAAGTAGTTATGTAAATCAATAAATGTTATTGTTAAGTTTAAATAGTCTGATCTTTTAATAATGATTAATGAATTCCTTTACAGGACTTACACTTAAGTTAAAATAATTGGAGGGTTTATTGCGGCACAACAACGAGCAATGCACGTTTTAATAATAATTCCACTTTATGAGATCAACGGCCATGTCTTTAATAATTAATAATAATTAATGTTAATTAGTAACTTTAACTTTAAGTTCTATTCTATTTAATTTCTTATCGCCACAATATGCATGCGCAATCATATTTGGATACACAAGCGTATTTTACTGACTTCTAGCTCAAAAGTAAACCGCGGTGGGATTTCTTATACTAATTGTCTTTTCGAATTTTCCATACCGGATATCCGGAAGAGAATTCTAACCAAATTAGGTGCATCTTTACAGATATATATCTCTTGATAACGTACAGAAAAGTGATTTTTATCACCTTATACTTGCAACCGACAGTATTGCCTTGAAATGAAAATAACAATTTATTTAAAGAAGCATACCTAACATTAATTATTTATGATACAAGTAACGATAACTTTATTTTCATTGTTTAACAAAAATACGGGATACAGTGATGCGTTATCCAAAATATGGCACACAGTTTAGCGTTACTTTACATAAACTATCAAAAGTAACTGATTCTTCAGCAGAATATAAACTAATATTTCCAGTGTTTTAATTTCTGTATCTTTAAATAACATTTTTATAAAACCCCTGTAACGAATTGTAAAGATGGAATTTGGCAAGCAAATTTGAAACACCATTTGAAGAATATCGTCTTAAAATTCCAGTCATAATTTTAGAAAAGATGAATTAAATTTTGTAAAACTCTTACTGAACGAGATGGAAATAAAAAGTTTATGACGTCAAAAAAGCATTTAAGTTAGATACTTTGATGTGTTTGAGTAAAAATAATTTTAGAGTTTTGCTTTGGTAATAAGGTGATTATAAAATTACGGCCTCGAAAATTCATTTTACGCTTCAGAGTTTATATTAAAATTGTTCAGGTTTTATGCGTTCCAATAAATTGCGTTTCATTTTATCCATTCTAAAAAAAGTGTAATAAAGTTTAACTACAATCGCGGTTCTCGATCGAGCATATTGTCGTAGAATGACAAGTTAGATATGTAAACATATGTATTTTCTGAAATACAGTTCAGTTTGCTGGCCCGCAAGAAAATGTTTTGTGACAAATATAATTTTTGACTCATTAGATTTTTCTGGGGTTTTTTATCCACAGCTTCAGAATTAAATAATAGTGAAATGGAGGTTAATACTAATTTTAATGTATCTGCAGCAATGATAATGCATCTGATTTGAATAAATCATCGACACATGTCAAAAAACTTCCATTAACCAAAATCAGTTTCTTAACTGGATAAGGTGTCTTTTTAACTTTCATTACTGTTTTATTGTTAAATCTCAAAACATTTGAAAATGTTATTTTTATGCCATTTTTAAAGCTAGCAATAAAAATTTAACGCAATTTATGGTTTTTCGCATTGCTAATCACAATAAAGTATAGAAACGTGGGTGTTGCCGTTGGAATTTCCAGCAATTCTTGTACTGAAACTGTAACCGGGAGAGCTCAATTCATTTTATCTGAATGCATATGGAACGCTTATTTTTAAATGTCTAAATATCATATATTATCCGTATTAGTTAAAAAGTGTGGTTACAATAACTTCATAAATCGGGGACTTATTTTAGGAATATCCTGAATATGTAGCAGATAATTTTAAAATTATACAGGTAATCTAACATTTTTTACACTTATATTTTAGAATTTTAGAGATTGATATTAAATCATTTAATTCTAAAATATTTGAAAACTATAGAATATATAAACTATATTATTTGGACATAGCGTTCGAGTAAATCTACACTCATAGCCTTCCGGCCATCCAAATAGCAGCTCTAAGTCCATGGACGAGTCGGGTGGTCTGGGCTTTCGACACTCATAGCCTTAAAAATGTGCGCAGCAAGAGGTAATTGTGGGATAGTAACGAAACTTGGCATAAAGGTACATATCAGGCAGATATGCAAATGATTAGAAATACATCGTGATTGCGCAATGCACCAGAGGGCGTTGAATTTCGCTCTCCCTGGCGCAGAAAAAAGGTACGCAAATGCAGATACGGCAGCCAGGCTCAGGACGCCCTAGACAGACCAATAGTCAAGAAGACCGTCACATCAACTGACACGCAGGCACAGCGCCAACTGCATCATTGTCCGCCATCAGGACACAAACAGCATCTTCACAGACGGCCAATTTGTCTGTCCGTACAATCGCGAGGCGCCTAGCTGAAGGACATTTGGTATCGCGATGACCACTACGTGTGCTGTCAATGTCACCCACCCACCGTCGCCTCCGTTCGGACGGGATTCGACCGCAACCAAATGGAACCAGGTCTTCTTCAGTGACGAATCGAGATTCAATTTATTAGTAAAAGCAGAAATTTATTCATATTCACTTGCAAAAATCCATATCAAAATGTCATTGACTTTGAGTTAATATTCCATTGAATAAATGGCGATTAGCACATAGTTTACCGTTAAAATACGAAAATGTTGCAAAAACTCTCATTTTGTTTGAATGACATGAGCAAGACCGACAAAAAGGATGTGTAGCATGCTATTGGATAAGAAAGGTGAACATATTTAATGATTTTAAAGAATAGAACTAAACCTTTATGAAACAAAAGCCTTAATTTTATCATATTAAAAGACGTTAAAATCACATTAAAACCTGAGCGATTTTGGACAACAAACTCCCATAATCAGAGGAAATTGCTCGATGATGGGAGTTTGGCGTACGAAAGCGCTCAGCTTTTAATATGATTTTAACCTTTTCTAGTATGAACAAATAAAGGCTTTCGTTTTAATCTATTTTATTCGTTCAAATTATGAGAGACGTGACAGTTTAGACGTGATGCCGTATATTTTATTACATTTGACTATACTTACTACTTTTAATTTAAATTTAAATTTTCTTCTGATAATTTATTTGAAAAACGTGCAGCATCAGAATTTGATGTACGGGGAAGCATCATACACAGGTCTGTGCAGCTCCTGACCTACGCTGATGATATCGATATAGTTGCTAGGAGTGTGCCGGCCTTGAGAGAAGCATTCTCTTCCTTGGAGGTAGCTGCAAGTCGAATGGGATTGGTAGTAAATGTTTCTAAAACCAAATATATGCCAGTACAGAAAGCACCAACTGGTGATATGGCCAAATTTTTGAAAATTGGCCCACATGAGTTTGAAACTTTTTCTGGTTTTAAATACCTGGGATCTTTTGTAAATGCAAAAAATGATATTATCCCTGAAGTTCAAAATCGTATTTCACTGGCCAACAAGGCATGTTTTGGACTTCGCCCTGTTTTGAGGTTTTGTTTTCTCTCTAGAAAAACAAAGTTCCTTATCTATAAAACTATCATTAGGTCGATCCTAATGTATGGTTCAGAAACATGGTCTTTAACAAAAAATGGAGAGTGTAGAGTTGCTGTTTTTGAGCGTAGGGTGGTTCTCAGAGGCATCCTTGGTGGAGTAAAGGAGATGGCCTATGGAGGAGGCGTTTCAACCTCTGAGATTTATAGATATTTTAAGGAACCCGGTATTATTAAATATTTTAAAATTAATCGAATGAACTGGACCTCTCATATTGCTAGAATGGATGAAAGGGACCCGGTAAAGAAGATGTTTGCTGCAAGACCCTTTACTAGTAGAAAAAGAGGAAGACCAAAGCTGATAGCTTGACTCAGTTGATTCGGATTTTAGAGTGATTGGAGCAAGGGACTGGCAGACCAGGTCTAGAAATAGACAGTCCTGGAGGAATCATCAGCGGAAGGCCATGGCTTATCCTGGTCTGTTGTGCCAAATATGATGATGATGATGCAGCATCAGAAGCGCGGTTCGATTCTCTAAAGCTTATGTTATTGCTTTTCTAATTGAAATTCACGTATGCACTTGTTAATTTTTTAACAATATTGGACAATATTGATATAATACATCTTGGTTTTTATGATTTTTTAAAAATTCGTTAGAAAATTGTAGGGTGTCTTTCGAAAGTTTGATCGTGTTTAAATTAATAAAGCTCAGTATTCACTGCTAGTAATAAACGTATTAGAATATATTTGAAACTTTCTTTTCGTTTGTCATTCAGCGCACACACACACACAGAGAAAGAGAGAGACAGCAACTTAAAAACATTTGATTCGAGTTGAAGGATAGTTGAAATGTCTAAAATCATTTAAAATGTGAATTTAAATTTTCAAACCTGCCACAATGTTTTTCTTGTGCATCCTATAATTATATAGGGAAAGTCATAATAAATATAAAATAATGAGAAATTTAAAAGGAAGAATACTTTTACTATATTATGTTTGATTAACTGCATCAATTTTATTGATATAATCATTTTTTAATGACAGCTTTAAAATCAAGACATGTGTTTCATTATACAGTATTAGGTATCACAAATGTTAAATATCTGAAAATTCAACATATTTTGATAGTTAATATCATGTCATTTGCTGCCTTCTCAACAACAACAATTCCTAGATCAAACCCGGGAGAAAACAATCACCATTTACGATGAATATTGAAAGTTCATTCCCATGATTATATGCTTTACTTACCAGTAAATGGCAATACGTTCATCAAACTACAGAAAAATTATCAATTTTGGATTTTTTTATATCGCGTTATAGCTGTAACGTACAGAATAAAAGTTATTTCACGTATTCCCGATGGAAAAAATTATAACCTACTCTATAAAACTACATATACACATTTATCACTAACATATATTCATCAAAGACATATATATAAAGCTTCTTTCCCAATGGTTCATTCAAGTTCTCAATCATTTTGGATTAGAAATATAAACCCTAATGACTAAAATATCTCTCCCTTTTGGGAATCTCCTCCTATACATTTTATATTTACTCAGATTAAAGATCACGTTCATCATTTACGGCACAGTTACCAACTACGAATATGATTTCCCAAGCGAACAGATGGCTCACTTGTCGTCGCTAAAATCAAATGCTTCTTCTAAAATCAATATACAATATGCTTTATGCCGACTTGGTTAAAAAGTGTAAAACTCGTAACAGCGTAATGACCTAATAATATGTTATTTGACTTTGTATTACTGTCTTAACAGTAGAATGCTTTCGTAGCTGTGTATTTAATTCTGCCGCACAATTATTTTTTCTCGGTAGAGAAGTAAAAACTTTCACTTATTCATGTTTTAAAATAACTAGTTTCAAATGAAGTAAAATTTTAATAGGATATATTGCCATGACACATTGCAATAATAAAATGTAGTGTGTTTTATTTCTGGGTTGAAAGTTATTATTAACAGCACATTAGGTAAGAACCGTAGAAATTTTACCATTCTTGACGTCACGAGCATGTTCAGATAAACGAATACTTACAGTATGTTTAGTTCTACCAATATAAAACTTAGTCATTATCTGGAGTTAAATGGTACTACGTACACCCCGTAACTCACTTGGTTTCATATTACCGTTTCTGGATGTTCTTGTTTTCCGTAACTCACTTGGTTTTCATACCTCTATTTTTCGTAAACCCACTTTTACTAATTCTTGTATCCCTGCTAATTTCATCCTATATCCTCTAAACAAGCTTACTTTAACGCTGTTGGCAACATAAGCTACGGAATAATGACAATAAGAATAGCCTATTTTTCCGTCCGTAACGTTTGGCAAAATTTTCGTGACGAATTTGTTGGTAAATCTTCAACTTGTTGACATTTTAAATGCTGCCAAAGTGACGAAAATGCCATCCAATTGATAAAAATTCGCCAAATTGATTAAACTGATGCTAAATGAATGAAATGACGACTACTTTTGTTCAATACTGTAGAAAAAACATATGATTAGACTATAAGAATAACCCATTTCTCCATCCGTCCACCCGTCTGTTCGTAACGCTTGGCGAGAAATCCCCGAGACTATTATCTCTTCTTCTTAATCCCCGAGACTAAGTGACAAAAATGTCGCCAAATTTATAAAAATGGCGCCAAATGGGAAGTAATGTTTTGCAAATTCTTATGTCCGGCATAGGACGAGCATACCTTCTAGTATATAAGAAGTACTTTTCTCTCTGTCTGTAACACTTACTGATGCATTTGGCGAACATGGCAAATAATCAACAGACGTATCGTGAGTTTGGCAATATTTCATCCCAGATTGAAGAAAAATCTTCGAAATTGCAAAATTGCTAAAATAATGAAAATGACCCCTAATTAAAGAATTTATTATTTAAATAGTTTAATACATGAACTATGTCGCTTATCGAGGATGCTATTAAAATATTGATTATTGTTTATTTAGAGTTACGCAAAATATAAGTGTATATTGGGTACTTTGCAATAGTTTTACATGTTGCCATCCGGAAATTCGCCAAATGTACAATTTAACGTTAAAAACATAGTACCGTGGATCTTATATATTATTTTTCGACTGTAAAATGAGTAAATTCATTGCACTATATAAGTAAAGTCATGTGATTCTCACATCAGCTTTTTTAAGTGGAGATATAGTTGAAACGTGCAAAATAAAACTCATTTCAAATACCCAATGTGGAATAATAAATTACTCTATAAAACTACATATAACCTTTTATCACTAACATATATTCATTAAAGCCATTTTAAGCTTTCTTTCAATGGTTCATTTAAGTTATTAGTCATTTTGGATTATAAATATAAACCCTGATCTCTTACTAAAATATATATTTTTTTCGGAATCCCCTCCTACACACTTTATATTTACTCAGATTAAAGATAACATTCATCATTTACGGCACGTTTACCAACTCGGAGTATGATTTCCCAAGCTATAGTAGATTGCTCACTTGTCGCCAAAATCAAATGCTTGCTTTTAAATCAATAGATAATACGCTTCTTGCCGACTCGGTTAAATTGTATAAAACGTGTAACAGCCTAATGACCAAATAGTATATTATATGACTTTGTATTACTGTCCTACAATAGAATAACTTCATAGTTAAGTATTTAATTCTGTCATAAAATTATTTTAGCCCGGTAGAGAAACTCCAGTAAAGTATAGAAGCTCAAATAACACAAAAAAGCAACATGTAGCTGTTTTGAGGATACGCCACTTCCCCTTCGTTAGAGTCTCCTCAAAACAGATGTATGCTGGTTATGCATTATGTGACAAGTTATGCGGTTATGTCGCTAATTATGCAGTTGTGTGCATTATTGTGGAATTTATGCTTTTACATTTTTGCGCAGTGTGGCTTATAAAAGAGTGGAGCTTAGGCCTCGCGTCATTGGCGAATTTCCTATAACCCCTGCAGCCGCCTTGCTTGCGTCCATGAAACCAATGTACCATGAGGTCTTAATTAAATGTCTTGGCCACAAATGACTGTCCACTCCATCATAAAAACTGGAGTCTTCATGTCTGTGAGCTGGTGCCATATTGTTCGTTTTCGCATACTGTAGAACCCTTAATACCTTTTATTACAACTGTATCACTGTCATTTATAATACTGCTACTGTATCACACTCAGGTTTTTCCTTTTCTTTTTACATGTTGGAGTTCTTATTTTGCAGGACACATTTTTTTATTATGCAGATATTTTTCATACAACTGTATAAGAGAATTTTTAAATTATAAGCAGTTTGTTTTTAGTTTTTATTTCAACTGGATAAACATGTGAAAAGCGAGTAGTTGCATAGCTTTAGTAATATTCCTGAAGACTATTTCTTTCTAAATACTGTATTTCCATCTTTAAAGTACTAAGTATTAATACCATTTTAAAATGCCTGGTAGTGTGTCTATAATTTTCAGGACATCGCTCGTTTAAATGCATGGCCATTTTGTGCAACAAATATAAACACTGATTACTTACCAAAATCGCAATTCCCATTGGATTTGTTTCCTACACCTTCGAAATTCGCCCAAACTACGAATCATGTTCATCATTTGGAGCACGTTCACCAACTCGGAAAGTGATTTCCCATGCGAACAAAGATGGTTCAAAATATTGCAATTGCCGAAATCGAATGTTTGCTTCAGATAAATCTAAAATGTCTTAGTTATATGAGAAAACGCATTAGTGATATCTGCCTCACGCTCGGTAACGATTTAGGTAATATTTGGACATCCACTGCGTTACATTTGGAGCAATATCGCTACCTTGAAAAATGTGGTCGAAATTTTGCTTATATATATATATATATATATATATATATATATATATATATATATATATACCAAAATATCGACCACTGCAGTCTTGGGTCCACAGTGAGTCATATATATATATATATATATATATATATATATATATATATGGTACTCATACCTAAATTTCCTTACTATTTCCTTACTTGGTACATATACCTAAATTCCATAAAACACCTATTTCATTTAGAACAGTCACTATAGGATTTAATTCATATACCAATGCAGCTGACAAACAACTTCTAATCATACTCAATCAAATTTATGATTATTTTACTGTACAAAAAACACATATAATCAAAAATAGTATAGAACTAATTAATAAAATAAAACTAATCCCTTACATACATGATGTAAAAACTTTTGATTTCAAAGACCTATTTAATAATATAGACATTAATGATTTATATAAAGTCATACTACTTTTATATGAACAATTCACTCAAGCAAAAAACATATCATTTCCAAAATTCAAAACTTTATTAAAATTCATTTTGTTCAAACAGTATATAGTTCAAGGAAAATGCATATACAAATTAAATAAAGGAATCCCACAGGGAGGTAAATCATCCACCAAACTGGCCAACCTTTATCTACATTTTTACGAAAATCAGAACCCTTTCAACAGTCACATAATGTACAGATATATTGATGATCTTATTATTATTGGAATTACTAATGTGGCCAATGAATTAAATTTTGATTTCTATCCACCTAATCTACAACTCATTGAAAATGTATATACATCCAACTGGATCAATTTTCTAGACGTTAGTTTAACAATTAAAAATGCAAATACAATACAATTTAAAATCTATGACAAAACAGAAACTTATAACTTCAAAGTAAATAAACTTCAACATTTCTCTTCCAATCTTTCCAAATCTGTATATAGAAATATTATTAATAACTAGTTATTAAGAATCAAAATGTTAAGCCCACCTTGTTACTACAAAGAACATCTTCATAAATTCATCAACACCGTCATCAAAAATAACTACCCGCCCAATCTTATTTTTTCTTTTATTAAAACACATTTTAAATTTAAATTCAAAAACTTGCAACAATTACAGCAACATATTGACAGATCATACTCTAGCATTTCTAAATAATTCATAAACTCCATGTCTTCTTCTAACAGTTAAACTATTCGTATAATTCACTTTAACCTGCTTTGAGAAAACTGCTTAGTCAGTAACAAAAAATTCACTGTAACCTGTTCTGAGATGATTGGTAATACACATGCTTTTCCAGAAGTACCACAGTACTAGGGGTAGATATATTTTCATTTTATTTTCATTATATTCTTTTGATATTACTTTATAATACTTTGCATCCTCATTTCAATAATTAGCCACAAGCTGGTGTAACAGAATATTTTATATTCATGTTTGATTTTTTTGTGTATTTGATCCACTTTGTCTTTTCTTCTACGTCGGGCCATTTACATTATTTCTGTAATACATTTTACAGTTGTGTAAACAGAAACGTAGAATCAGCATTAATGAAACATGTATGGCCCTTGATAACGTACATGGTTTCAGAAATGCTTTTCATATTCATTTTATTCCTTTTACATTCACTAGATTCCATTTATTCAATTTACAAACTTCTTGCATAGCTCATCGTGCTACACTAGGCTTCTGATTTGCAAAAACGTTCAGTTTACAAGCAATTTTCATTGGTATTTCTCGGGTATAAATCTTACAAGTAATCATAAAAATCTTACAATTATATATATATATATACAAATATATATATATATATACATATATATATATAAAATAAATAACCCCTTTTATGCATAATTATATCAAATTTTGCCCTATGCTGCCATGTTAAGGAAATATAAAATTCCGAATAAATTTCGAAGTTTTCACTCGAATATAAATATATTTTACCTAGTTCTAGATTTTCCGTTAAATAAAACGATTTTTTTTATGAATATCGATTAATATTTGCTGCAGCTATGGTGTACACAAATAATCGACAACGCACGACAGACAGACGTCATTCTAAATATTGTCAAAACGTGTTGAGCAATTCCTAAATTTATTGGCATTAAAATCTCGAACTCGAAAATTTTTGTGAAAACAATTTTCTCAATATTATAGTGAAAATTCATAATCAAAGCTATATTGCTTAATACGTTAAAAGGAAATTTCAATCATCGTTAAAAGAAAAACGATTCAAAATTGCATGCTCAAGTTTCAGAAATAATAAATTAAATTTCCCCACCAAAGTCTCAATGAATGTGATAGCAGATGAAAAGTGTATGACGTCACACAAAATGCATTTAAATCTTTGATGCGTTTAAGAATAAAGAATTTCCAAGTGCTGCTTTGTTAATAACATTATTATAAAAAGTATATCCCCTCTCAGAAGAAATTTCATTTTTAGTTTTGCAGCTGATTCTAAAGAATGTACAAGTTTTTTGAGTTTCAACAAATTGGATTTCATTTTCAGACGCTGTACAGTATGGGTTTTAAATATACAGCATAGGTTATAAATATTGATAAAAATTAACTTAAAAAAATTTACATTGCGTTAAAGTATATGTTTTAAATGTCATAATAAAAAGTCATTGTGGATGAACTAATGAATGTATTTTATACTTAATTTAAATTGTGTTGACGATAATCTATTAGTACCACCTTGGTGCTCATAGAAATGAAATAAAAATGAATTTTGAAACACAACATTATGTGTATTTAATTTTTTAAAATGAAACTAAAATTTAATAAGCCGCTTTTAATTTAATTAAACAATCATCGTTGATAAAATTCTAATAGATATAGCCAATAAGAATATATTCTGTTTAAGTAAGATAAGCTTATTGCAAATTTTTAATTATCTAACCATTAAATATCGACACTTTAAATTATATAAATAATAGAAAAAATCTATTTTTTTCTATGAAGTTTTATCATTCATGTTTTAAAACTATTACTTTATGAAACACATAATAAAATACATTTTATTTTAGAGATTTAAAAATACCAGAATTCAACAATTTTTTTACATTTATTTTTTATTATCTGACTGTTTAATTTATTCTTCTATTCAAATAGCTATTCCTAGCAATTTCATACAGCCATTTTATACGGGTTAACAATATGTTAAAGCATTTTGAATTGGTTATCAACATCTTAAAGCAAAAATAAATATGTAAAATTGACACAGACATTAATTTTGGGAGAAATAACATAAATGCATCAATTCTATACTAAAGTCCTTACCGTTAAGAGAGAGTGTGTGTGTGTATGGGGGGGGGGGATGAATAAGGCAGAAAATTTATAAATTGAACCTTTTTATTTTTCGAGAATCTGTCAGAAAATACATAAAAAAAGAAAAACCCGTGATATATAAATTATCAAATTTAGAAACGTATACAGTATTTTAGAAAAATGACATTTAATTCTGCATCTTACCCTCACGTATGAATGTGTATTCATATTTCGCTCGTTCGTTACTAATTCCCCCGTGGTGAAGGGGCGCCTACGCACTACGTCCACAAGACTCCCCAGGGTATCCCATGGCGAAGGAGAGAAGATTTGCAGCTTCACTTTTATAGAAGCTCCCCGAAGGGCGGAAGTGTGACTTGCCCTTGAATGATAACACCCATGCCCGCTGGCGGGATTCGAACTCGCAACCCGGCAATCCAGCGATCAGACGGAAACGCATGACCCTGACCGCTCAACCACCGGATCGGCGTATTGATATTTAAATACAGATACATATTTTACTGCCGTTTAAAACTCCAAGTTTTAAAGTAAACCACGGTTAGCATATCTGAAAATAATTATCTTTTCGAATTATCATACCAGATATCTAGAAATTTATTCTTTCCAAATTGGGTAAATATATAGTATAGCTATATATCTCTAGACTATGGACCGGAAACTCATAATGTTATTATTGTCACTTTATACTTTCAGTATTGCATTGAAATGAAAATAACAATTCATTTCAAAAATCTGATGCGGGCAACACATGACTTTCCTTATATAATGTAATGAATTTACTACTTTTACAGTAAAAAAAAATAGTTTTTTCTTATAGTAGATACTAATATTCTTTCCAAGATAGTGAATTTTCGACAATTACTCGTCACTTTCATTGATTTAGCGTCATTTCTATCCATTTGGCGAGATTTTCGTTAATTTGGCAACATTTCAAAAAGTCGCCAAGTTGGCGACATTCCGCCAAATTCGTCGCCAAAATCTCGCCAAGCGTTATGGACGAAGAAATAAGTTGTTCTTACAGCAGATAAATGACTATTGACGTTCAAATACAAAAGTATTACTCAAAGTATCTTTTTTCATGAATGGAACGAGCTAGATCCACAAGAATGATGTCATCCAATTTATCGCATGGTATTACATATGAAAAGTGAACATGTTTCTCAATAGGAAATATTTTTTTTCATTTTATATCACTTTTAAATAATTTTTTTTGAAAAATGTGCAATATCTCATGAACGGTTCATGTTAGCATTCAAACATTTATGTCAACCGTTTTCTAACGAAAGACATAAGAAATGTCTATTTGCGTAACTTAATTAGTTGTTTTAATTTTTTGACGATTTTTTAAAAAATTTATTCGAAAATTTAGGGGGGGTTCTGAACATTCGATTACGTATAAAAACAATAGGCTTCCAGTGTTTACGGATTGTGAATTTTGTGCCAAATTTGGTTCGAATCGGTCCATTCGTTCGTCAGTTATCGTCTCCACAGGCTCACTGACACACACACACACACATACTTTCACACACACACACACACACACACACACACACACACATCACTTCAAAAATGTTTGATTCGTGATCAGGGATGCTTGAAACGTGCTCTCCCGTCGAAAACTCGATTTTGAATTTTCGACCCCGTCACAATATTTTCCTTATACATTATGTATATAAGGAAAGTAAAAAGCATAACATTAACTATTTATCATACAAGTAAGGATAACTTTAATTTTCATTCTTTCACACAACTAAAAGATTTAGTAATGTACCATCCAAAATGTTGTACATAGTTTGGCTGCAAATCCTTTATATAAGTTGTAATGCTTTACATAAACTATGAAAACTAATTTTGATTTATCAGTTAAATATAAATTAACATTTCGACTGTTTAAATTTTTCTATCTTATATTACATTTTTGTATAAAATATCTGCAATGAATTAAAAATATGACATTTGACAAGCAAATTTGAAACATCATTTGAAGAATATCATCGAAAAGTTACATGCATAATTTCAGGAAAAATAAATTAAATTTCGTAAAATTCTTACTGAACGAGATGGAAATAAAAGTTTATGACTTCAAAAAGTGCAATTAAATTAGATTCTTTGATGTGTTTGAGTAAGAAGAATTTCAGAGTACTGCTTTGGAAATATGGTGATTACAAAAAGTACGGCTTCGAATTTTCATTTTACGCTTATTTATATTAAAATTGTTTAGATTTTATGCATTCCAATAAATTGGGTTTCATTTCATCCATCGTCGATGAAAATGTGTAACAAAAGTTAACTGCAGTCGCAGTTTTCAATCTAGCATTTTTTCGTATAATGAATGACAAGTTAGATGTGTAAAAATAAGTATATTCTGAAATAAAGTTCAGTTTGCTGTCCCGGAAGGCAATGTTTTGTAAGAAATATAATTTTTGACTCATTAAAATTTTCAGACCTTTATTATATCCACAGGTTCTGAATTATGTAATAGTGATTTGGAATTCAGTATCTTAAGAGGATTAACTGAATTTGCCAAAACCTAAATGAAATTAGTGTAGAACGTCTATTTTTAAACTAAACTACTGTTCCAACAACAAATCGGGTTTCAATACAATCGGGTAACAAACCGGGATACGGAAAATAAGATACATTAATATTAATGTTTTCGATTTTATTTTCGCTAAAAAAATTGTAACATTAACCAGTTTGAAACTACGATTTGAGGGCACTTATATTGGTGTATAGTGACATCCTATGGTGTATAGTGCAAATATAGTGTCTAATGGTGTATAGTGCAAATATAGTGTCTAATGGTGTATAGTGCAAATATAGTGTCTAATGGTGTATAGTGCAAATATAGTGTCTAATGGTGTATAGTGCAAATATATTATGCACAGTAAAATACAAGAATTCTGACAAACGTAAAATGACTTCATTTTTTCTGTTAGCGATTGCAGCACAGATAATAATTCTACAGACATTTAGGTTGTGTACCAGACTTGATAACAACATATGCATTATTTTTCGGTATTAATATTGTAATTTAAGAACAATGATTCGAACACTCCTAAGGGAAATGAAATTCTAGTTGAAGAAAGAACCTTTGAACAAAAAATAAATGAAAAACGAAAATCAATATCTGTAACTACCTATATAAGATGTTCACCAATGCTATAAAATTGCGATTAAAATTATAGCCAAGTACAAACCGCCTTAAAATGTGTATAAGATTTTAATGTGTTCTTTACATCTCTTATAAAATTCATAATATTTAATAATACAGCGTTTTGCGGAATTCCATAAATTTGTTCTTTTATCTGTGTAAAACCACATCAAAATTCCCTCAACACATTACGTAACGAATAAAATTTTTCAAGTTTTTGCCTTTTAACAACTCCTCACCAGTCCACGATAGACCATTCAAAAGCAATGAGTTCTCGCAGAATTCTGTGAAATAGCACTGGAATATAAAAGGGGAGAGTGATGTATTACTTAAAAGACGTGATAGTAAGTTTTATCAATAAAATTTCTTATCACGTCTTTGAATGATTATCTCTGTGTAAAGAAGTTGCATGCAGTCTACATATATTAAAATGAGTGGCAAATCCTTGTCTAGAAAGCATTTATGCAGAAATGCATATTACATCTCATCCTTTGTGTTATTAATTACACCACACTCAAGAGATGTAATGGCGTTAGTAAGAAGGATAATTAATAATTGTGTTAAATATTGTATATTGAACTGCTGTGTTAAATATTGTATATTGAACAGTTGTGTTAAATATTGTAAGTAGGTAATTGTTTTGTTCGAGAAATTTGGTATGGAGGCGCCATATAAAAAAATCAACACAGGTTAAGATGTATTACAGATAATGCAGAGCTTAGCAGTCGTATTCTAACACGTGCTATTATGGAAACAGATCTGCATAATAAGATTTTATAAAGCTCATATAATTAATATATGAGACAAATGAGAGACTAAAAAATCATCATATATTTGAACGAGTAAAATGTCGAACGTGGGGAAAAGAATTAGCCAGACAAAACAGTACGTAAAGTTACATTAAATCAGACATTAGTTTAAGAGCAATACATGGAAAGAGAACTCAGATACAATCTTATGGGGGGATCAAACTCCGTCGCGTGCCAATGATAGGGTCAGCGCATGGTTAAAAATTGGTCCAACGAAATGGCATTTAAGTGCCGTTAAATCATATATTAGTTTATGAGCAATATATACAATGAAACTCAAACGTAATGTTATGGGGGGCACAAACTTCGCTGCGAAACAAACCGAATAAGAAACTTCAAAATGTGTTCAATTCTACATCCAATTGGAACAGACCTAGAAAACTACATTCACTGATGAAGGGGAAAGCATCACAAATCAGGCTTTGAGGGTTTTGATTGGAGGTGTTTCTCCCTGAATGCAGTTCAAAAGAAATGTGCCCAACAAAAATACAAGAAAGATGTGACAAAGGAGAAAGTACGGAAAAACTTCAGACGAGGATAAGGGTAAAAATCTCCGAACTGTGCGGTCGCCTTAAAAAATTCAGAACCAAAAAGTCTAGTACAAACTCCCAAGATAAGAACGTAAATTATACATCAATGTACCGGTGTTTTCTACAGTTAACAACGCCGTGTATGTGAAACTACTCAGATCTTCCAACAAAGTTTCAATCTGTAAGATGGTATGTGCACACTTCTATTTAAATATTGATTTGAGTTTGTCAATGTTAAGCACTACACTGTTCTTTCTCTGACATTCTAAGTCTCATATTGTTTGGAAATATTAAATATTATTGTTGTAATTAATAACGCACCAGAATCTTTTTTTGGTAATAATAAAGTATATCTGCAAATAACTGAAATATAAAAATGAATTTAAAAATTACTAAAAACTCTCCAATGATTATTTGAATTTACTTTGTAGTAACAGTAAGTAGGTATCTCTCACTGGAACAAATTGTGGGCGGTTATTCATAACGCAGTTCTTTAAAGAACATTTTTGAAAACTAATTTACGACAATATTTTAATTTAATTAATCATCTTTTTTACACCACATAAAAACCACTTCTTTTTTACACCACATGACATATAGCAATTATTTGTACATCGCTCATTTACGCTGCGTTGTACTTGATTAGAGAATTCCCATCGTACTAAACGGAAATCTTGTTCTAAATGCCTAGTGCAAATTTTTGGAAATTACGCAATAGTTAATGGTTATAAGACTTGGTAGTTGTTGGTCGTATAACCATTGGATAACCGATAAAGCACCAATGTGTATTGCCTTTTATGTTGAAGGGATTTATTGACAAGGGAATTGAAAAACCATTCGACATCATCTAACTGTAAGATACACAATAGAGAATGGTTATAAGATATGATGGTTAGTTGGTCGTATACCTATTGAACAATTGATATGAGAACAATTTGCATTGCCTTTTATGGTGAAGGATTTCACTGGCATAGGGATTGACCACCTAATTAACATCAACAGCCCGTATTAATTAGCAGTTATATTTTAGTATATCGGTGAAAGGTATAAATAATTTGATTTCTAAATGGTATATAGTACCATAACTAAGATAATGTATGCGTATCAAGCTGTGTAGCGGGGATGTTTTATGTGTTATATATTTTGTAAATTTTGCATTATTTATGGACAGTATTTAGTAAATCAGTATTTAGTTTTTAAATATTGTCAAATTCCTGGCCTTTGGTTTCAAAGACATTTTGAAAATAATTTGATGATTTAGATAAAGTGTCAGTTTTCCGTTAGTAGTCTGCATTATTTTGTTGGAAAGGGGATTGCTTTAAAATTAAAATAACGATTTTCTATTTTGGAGTGGACAGTTTTTATAGCTGGTATGCGAAACGTTTCTGATGCTCTGAAAGATAGTTATGTTATGGCGGGTGTTCCTCAGTTTTATTAATATTGATTTGGATAAATTATAAACAGCAAAAATTATCGGAATACATTGGTTATGTGGACTAAAATAAAGTAACAAGATTTTAGAGTAAGGGGATCACAATGCGAGATTCCATTACGTCATGTTAAGAGCTGGTGGAAGTGTACCTGTTTTATGGCTAATTGACCTGGATATAATTCTCATTCCAGGTGATTTTAAGACGTGGATTTACCTATATGCAAAATGAGCTGTCATTTAGGATTTTGACAGCTAAACAGGTTCTCCCAAAGGAATAATTGCATAGTAAATTATATATTACACCAATATATTAGGCCAATTACACCACGTAACTCGCTTAGGGCTGAAAATATTGGAAATCTGCCATTTCGAGATTTAGAAAGAGCTAATTGTGGACACAATTTCCTTAATATTTATTTACCGTTTTTAAATACATTTTCTGCAATTTAAGATAAGACATTTTCAGAACAAATATTTTGTACTATAAAAGTGCCTGTGAAGCTGTGTTCTGTAAATGCTTTATATGTCATGTGAATATTGAAGCGCTTTTGATTAATCTATAACTATTTGAACGATGATATAGAAAATATACATTAAAAGTTATGAAACGTAGACGATCGTACAATATATATATATATATATATATATAATATACGACAAGTGCTATACGTAATCACAAAGATGTAAACCAATATTACCAAGGAATAGGCGCAAATGCTGCTCTTTAATCCGAAGTAAATATACTATTGAAATCAAAAACGAGGATTAAGCTCAATGGAAGGGAAAACCAAATACAATGCATGCAATGGCAGAGGAGGATGGCGACTCCTCATTCCCGTTTAAAGCTGCTTTTCCAGCCCGGGCAAACGCTCACGGAACCAATGCATTGCAAAGGTTGATCCCCCATACGTGCCCAGTCAGAAGCACCCAAACATGGAGATACAGACCACTGAGAATGGAAGTCAAGAAACGCACAACTAAGGAAACACAAAACCTCCTATTATATAAATAGCTATGCGCATGTGCAAGTCTTCAAGTGATATGCAGAAACTATCCCAATTCCGCAAAATCCCTTTTGAAAGAATTTGCTTCATTTTTATTGTTGAAAAAAGAATTATAATATTTCTTCAGGAATTTAACAGGGTAATTCTTTTTTAATGCCTCTAATATTATCCCCTTGTTACTTGATATGCAATCCTTTGCTAAAGTGTTGCATATTTGGTTTCTCTTGAAATGTCCCAAAAGTATATTTCTAAAAATGAATCTTGAGAGGTTCGTTTTCCAAGTGATGATATTGTTAATTTTTATGCCATAACTTTTTCTTTTGTCGTGTAGACTCGTATAAATTCCATTCCTTGTATTGTACTTGATGGTGATATCCAAGAAATTCACCGATCCATCCTCTGCACGTTTATTTTCAACCAATTCCAAGCCACTGGGGTAAAAATTGAATTCCAATCCTGCTGCATTTTCATAATATCCATACAGCACGTCATCAACATAACGAAAGTACGGTATCTCATATAATAGGTGTGTTCCATGCTCATATTTAGTGAGATATATGTCAGCCAATATTGATGAACAACTTCCCCCCATTGGAATTCCTTTAATCTGTTTATAATAGCACTTTCCGTCAAAAAGTATATTTTCCCTCAAAACCAGATTGATAAGGTCCATATATTTTCGATATGTAATGTACTCTTTCAAATTATGTAACTCATGCAATTCCTTCAATATAAGGTAAAGTTGTGCAATATCAATATTATTGAAAAGATCGCGAAAATCATAACTTCTGAATCGCAATTCCTTGTCACAGAATTTAAGTCTTTTAATGATATCATGGCTGTTCTTGATAATAACAGTTCCCTGCTTTTGAAGGTTAATCATAACTTGCTTTAGGATATTTAAAAGTTTTAAGTTAGCAATGGTCAAATAAGTTCCGCATCCTACGGTGACAGTGCGGAATTTAACGGGTTCCTTATGCATCTTTGGTATAAGCACTAAGTAAGGGAACTTAACATTTTTAAGATCAATATCAATTCTTTTGTATAAGGCTTTGATTCGATTGGTCAAAGTTTTACTATTGTGCGATACCGATGTATACATATCCTGATCAAGGTAACATTTCTGTAAATTTTCCATATAATATTTTTTACAGGTAAATGCGTAATTAGCCACGATTTTATCTGTATAAGTGATTACAAAGCTATCTCTGATGTTTTTGATGGATCTAGGAATGGATCTAGGATGGATTTCAGGAAATTTAAGTTTTATTGAAGACCAACAACTAAAATGTATTTTCAAATTGGGAACTAAGTTTCGAGAACAAGAATTTGAGTGTGTATATGATGATTTACATAACGATCTGTATCAATTCATTTATCGTTTAGCTGTGAAATACAGTGTTCCTGTTCAGACATTTGATGAATGGAAATATCATTTTATTAATGGTTTCAAATTGCACTATCAAAAGAGATACAAAAATACTAAAGTATCATCCATACCTAGATCCATCAAAAACATCAGAGATAGCTTTGTAATCACTTATACAGATAAAATCGTGGCTAATTACGCATTTACCTGTAAAAAATATTATATGGAAAATTTACAGAAATGTTACCTTGATCAGGATATGTATACATCGGTATCGCACAATAGTAAAACTTTGACCAATCGAATCAAAGCCTTATACAAAAGAATTGATATTGATCTTAAAAATGTTAAGTTCCCTTACTTAGTGCTTATACCAAAGATGCATAAGGAACCCGTTAAATTCCGCACTGTCACCGTAGGATGCGGAACTTATTTGACCATTGCTAACTTAAAACTTTTAAATATCCTAAAGCAAGTTATGATTAACCTTCAAAAGCAGGGAACTGTTATTATCAAGAACAGCCATGATATCATTAAAAGACTTAAATTCTGTGACAAGGAATTGCGATTCAGAAGTTATGATTTTCGCGATCTTTTCAATAATATTGATATTGCACAACTTTACCTTATATTGAAGGAATTGCATGAGTTACATAATTTGAAAGAATACATTACATATCGAAAATATATGGACCTTATCAATCTGGTTTTGAGGGAAAATATACTTTTTGACGGAAAGTGCTATTATAAACAGATTAAAGGAATTCCAATGGGGGGAAGTTGTTCATCAATATTGGCTGACATATATCTCACTAAATATGAGCATGGAACACACCTATTATATGAGATACCGTACTTTCGTTATGTTGATGACGTGCTGTATGGATATTATGAAAATGCAGCAGGATTGGAATTCAATTTTTACCCCAGTGGCTTGGAATTGGTTGAAAATAAACGTGCAGAGGATGGATCGGTGAATTTCTTGGATATCACCATCAAGTACAATACAAGGAATGGAATTTATACGAGTCTACACGACAAAAGAAAAAGTTATGGCATAAAAATTAACAATATCATCACTTGGAAAACGAACCTCTCAAGATTCATTTTTAGAAATATACTTTTGGGACATTTCAAGAGAGACCAAATATGCAACACTTTAGCAAAGGATTGCATATCAAGTAACAAGGGGATAATATTAGAGGCATTAAAAAAGAATTACCCTGTTAAATTCCTGAAGAAATATTATAATTCTTTTTTCAACAATAAAAATGAAGCAAATTCTTTCAAAAGGGATTTTGCGGAATTGGGATAGTTTCTGCATATCACTTGAAGACTTGCACATGCGCATAGCTATTTATATAATAGGAGGTTTTGTGTTTCCTTAGTTGTGCGTTTCTTGACTTCCATTCTCAGTGGTCTGTATCTCCATGTTTGGGTGCTTCTGACTGGGCACGTATGGGGGATCAACCTTTGCAATGCATTGGTTCCGTGAGCGTTTGCCCGGGCTGGAAAAGCAGCTTTAAACGGGAATGAGGAGTCGCCATCCTCCTCTGCCATTGCATGCATTGTATTTGGTTTTCCCTTCCATTGAGCTTAATCCTCGTTTTTGATTTCAATAGTATATATATATATATATATACAGGGTGTCCCAAAAAGATTGAAACGCGCTTTAATTCTTTAACCGTTGGAGATAAGAGGGCAATGTAAATTGCAAAAATGTTAAAAGTAAGGTAGGAAATAAGACTACGTTAATGAAATAGTCCTCCCATTAATTTTCAAAAAGTTACACATTTTAAATTTTTATAGTACCTCCTTAGACAAATTTGGTCAATCAGAAAATTTGTATTTTTAATGTAACAAGATCATTAAAAATACAGCATATCTGCATCTTTAAAATTGAGCTAGTTATATTTAATTGAAAACTGAACATTGTGAATGAGGACCATATATCAAATTAGAAATGTTAATTTGTGACATATCACAAAAAAGATAAAACTGGAGGATAATACATAGTATAACCAACCGCGTAGTGGGTATCACTGCATTATGTGATCTCTGTCTGTGTAATGCTTTAGTTAGATGCATTTGTGATAAAAAAAATTTGACACATATTTACGTATTTTTGAACTAAACAATTTCCATCGTCAATTTGTATATGATCCCTATTTTCACTGATGACACAGCCTTTTACATGGTAAGGAAAAGTGGCATATGTCAGATTTGTCCTTTACCATAATTCAGTTGATTTTAAAGATACAGATATGCGGTTATTCTTAATGATCCTATTGCATTAAAAATAAAAATTTTCTGATTGACCAAATTTGTCTAAAGGGGTCGTATAAAAATTTAAAATGTGTAACTTTTTGAAAATGAATGGAAGAACTATTTCATTAACATAGAATTATTTTCTACTACATTCATCATTTTTGCAATTTATATTGCCAACTTATCTCCAACAGGTGAAGAATTAAAGCACGTTTCAATCGTTTTGGGACACCCTGCATGTATATATATATATATATATATATATATATATTCTTAATTCATATATATATATTTATTCTTATTATTAATTCTGATTAATCATCGAATTTGGGACGGTTCTGTTCTTTACTCTTATCGGCATTATGGCCGTGAATTTGCTTCTATGGTGATGTTAATATTACTTGAATTGTATTTTTTTTTACATAATTCTTATTATTACATATTTCAAATATATATATATATATATATATATATATATATATATATATATATATATATATATATATAAATATATATATATATATATATAATATATAAGATAGAAAGTGGAAATTATTAAAGATATTGAAGTATTATAGTATTTATGCGCAAAGCAGCTACAAATACTATACACGATATAAATATAAAAAGTATAAATAGCATGTAAAAAATTGGAAAAAAGAAGGAAGTCTTAGCGAAAAGCTTACTTAATGGCGGTAAGGGGTTGTGACCTTACACCCCACGCAGATATATAAAGGTCATAGTAGTCTGAAGGACTAGTATGCCATCCAGTTATGGACTGCACCTTATCATTGGACTTTTCTTTTTCAACGGTCTTGTGATGATTGTTATTATCACTTCGGAGGTTGGCTTCAGCCAGGGCTGGCGTCCAGGAGGCCAATGACGCGGCAATTATGACATGCATGTTGACAACTGCGGTGTAAGATGACAACCCCTTACCGCCATTAAGTAAGCTTCTCGCTAAGCCTTCCTTCTTTTTTCCAATTTTTTACATGCTATTTATACTTTATATATATATATATGTATATATATATATATATATAATATTAGAATTCTTATGAACTGTAGAATATTTAGCTTCAGCGGTTTATTGCAAGGTTCATTAACTCTTTTATTAGTATGAAACCACGTCAAAACGTCGTCATCCCATTGAGTAATAAAAAATCCTTTTAATAACTTCCTCAAAGATTATATGAAGCCTTTGTATTGTATTGATTCGTCACAAATTCTGCTGAAAGGAAATGGTATTTGAAAAGTGAGAGCGATATATTTATTAAAGGTTATTCCCAGGGAGTTTTATTAATAAATATTTTCGTTATATCCTTTAATTACTACATAGATGAAAATATGTCTTGTGAATTTTGATATTTGATATGAATGATTTTACTTTGCTTAAAGATGTGATGTAAAGTTAATATAATTGGCACAGCACACACATTCGAATAACAGATGTGTGTAATTATCATATCTGATTACAATTAAACAATTTTTCAAAGTTGTATGTCTATCATTATATGCATGATACCAATATGATAACAATGATATGATAACAATGCTTTTAAATCAAATACAATTCCAAACGATTATTTCAATCAATCCGTCAAACAGATCTACTGATTTTCATAGAGCTTATGCAAAAGAAACGCATTTAATGTTTCGAACATTTTATTTACTTAAAAATATTATTAAAGAGCGATTTTTATTAAAGTATCTTACGCTAGCTTCCAATTTGAAAATTTTGTTTATTATAAAGTAAGTTTAATTAACAAAAATATCGTCAAAATTGCTAAAATGACGTTAAATTTATGAAAATTATGCCTAATTGATGACGTAATTATTAAGGTATTTGAATATATGGACTGTATCGCTTATTATGGATGCTATCAGTATCGATGAATGTGTATTTAGAGTTGTGAGAAGTATAAGGTAATTGAGTATTTTATTATAGTTTTACCTGTTGTCATCCGGAAAATCGTCAAATAATTCAATGATAGAAACACAGCGCCGTGGATCTTATACATTATTTTTTGACTGTAAAACTAGTAAATCCATTGCATTATGCAAGGAAAGTCATGTGCTGTCCGCATCAGATTTTTTGTGAAGTAGACTTATAATAATGTCATTTTGTCGTAATAAATTAAATCTTCGTAAAACAGCGTAAACACAAAAACAGACTGGTCTGCCAGTTTGACAGATTTCATCTTCAGTAATAATCTGAAGCGCGACCTCATTTACTCAAGTCTGGTCGGCAACTGAAGATAGAAAACGTGGCGAAAGGTAGGTGTAAAAATCTGATGTGGGGAGCACATGAATTTCCTTATATAATGCAATGTATTTACTACTTTTAAAGTAAAAAACAAAATAGGTTATTCTTATAGTAGACACTTATATTTTTTCCCAGATATTGAATTTTCGTCAAACAATCGTTATTTTCATTGATTTAGCGTCATTTTTATCCATTTGGCGAAACTTTCTTTGATTTGGTAAAATAAAAATAGTCGGTAAAATAAAAAAGTCGCCAAATTGGCGGCATTCCGCCAAATTCGTCGCCAAAATCTCGCCAAGCGTTATGGACGGAGAAATAATTTATTCTTATAGCAAATAAATGACTATTGGCGTTCAAATACAAAAGTATTACACAAAGTATCTTTTTTCATGAATGGAACGAGTTAGATCCACTAGAATGATGTCACAAAATTTATCGCATTGTATTACATGTGAAAAGTGAACATGTTTCTCAATAGGAAATATTTTTCTTATAATATAATTTTTTGATATTTCTTTTAAATATGTACAATATCTCAAGAACGGTTCATACTAGCGTTCTAAAATTTATGTTAATCGCTTTTTAATGAAAAATTACATAAGATATGTCTATTTGCGTAACTATTAGAGATTTTCATTTTCTGTTAATTTTTTTCAAAATTTCACGCGAAAATTTAGGGGGTTGTGAACATTCGATTGCGTATAAAAACAATAAGCTGCCAGTATTCACGTATTGTAATTTTTGTACCAAATTTAGTTCGAATCGGTCCATTCGTTCGTCAGTTATCCTCTCCACAGACTAACTGACACACACACACACATCACCTCAAAAATGTTCGATTCGTGATCTGGGATGCTTGAGACATGCTCTCCCGTCGACAACTCGAATTCGAATTTTCGACCACGTCACAATACTCTCCTTATACATTATTCTATATAAGGAAAGTAATAATGTACCAACGGCAAGGGAAGAAATGAAAGATATATAAAACTAAAACGACGTCCAGGAAACTACAAGCGGACAATACTACAGTGAAAAGAAAAAAAAGTATGGTGGTAAGAGAACTGGTAACAGAACAAATAGAAACAATTGAATAGAGAGAAAACCTGTTAAAAACAGTAACGAAAGAAAACTGAGACGCTTAAATCGATTGCAAAACATACGTTATTAGCAACGACAGACAGAAAAATATGAAATATAAATATAAAAGAACCACCTTGTTCTAAGGGTAATATGAGCTAACTCCATCAAATAAAATAGCAGAAAATTTACAAACGTTCAGAAAAAGGTAGGCAAAACTTAAAAAAAAATGAAGTTCTATGACCGGAATGGAAAAATAAATGTACCAGATATATCCAAGCGAAAGGAAATCAACGCTAGTTAACACAGTAGTTTGACTGAGAAATAATGTAGGAAATTTCAAGAAAATCTAATTAAAAAAATGTTAGGGGAGAGTATGGTATTGATTTTCCAAAAACTAAAAACACGATTATTGATTTAAAAATGTTCAGCTACTGAAGACTTAGATACACCTTGTTTAGAAACATAAATTGTGTCATATTTAATACAAAATTTAAAAGTCCGTTTTGATAAACATAACGTTGGTCAAACAAAGAGGGCGTGACAGTTTCCTCATAGAACATAATAGATGCACGGAAAATGATTTATTGTGTTAACATTGTTACCAAATTTGTCCGAAGTTCATGAAATTCAGTTCAGCCGTTTTCCTGCGATGATAAGACAAACTTATGAAGTTTCAATTTTTTGTATATGGATAGAGTTCATTAAATTTGATATCCGTACACTTTATAAATATTCTGAATATACGAAACCGTTCAAAATTTAAGCACACAAACAAATCAAAGTTTGTAGCTCTATTACAAATTGAAGTTGCAGTATGTAAAACGATATTTCATCTTCAATCACTGCACGTTGCCTTATTTTTGAAGTTGTAGGACATTTAAATCAAATAATTAATTAATTATAACATTGGTTTTCAATAGTTTGACTAAAAGAATAGCTGGCAGACGATTTTGATATATAAAACTCAACTCGGTTACTATAGTTACTACAATGGATTCAAAAACTATAAATAAATTAATTCCTAAAATATAATAAAAATCGCCTGCTGTAACTACTTTGCTTACAAATAGAACTAAAAGCAATCAGAAAGACAGAAGAGACAATTTTAGGAGGGATCATACCAAGGCTACTCATCAAATATCTTTATAAATTTCGGTGCAGCAGTACTTCAGTGGTGATGAGACAGACAAATAGACGTATTCAATTTCATTTCCATAAATAATTGGCTATTATTGGTTTTATCCTTATATTTAAATGGACGTTCCAAAATAGTAATTTTCGGATATTTATTCACGCTAAATACCAATAGGGTTTTAAGATACATATATTGAAAGAAATACACAGATACTATATATTCATACATAAACAAACGTCAGTTAAAATGCATTACACTCAATTTCAGAGATGATTAAAAATGTAAATCCTCTAGAAACTGATATTCGAAAGGGTGACAATACTTTCTTACAAACAGTATTTTGCATGTCAGGAAGTAATGAATACACATCCACATATACTATATGCAATCCGGAATATATATCGTATAAGCGTGCATTATTAATTGTAACGATTTTTTAAACTTCCTGGAATTTTTGACTGTTCATCTGTCGAAATGTAAGACTTAGTATTACAATAGTTAACAGCGATTTATGTAAAGATTTTTTCCAAACTTCAATTCATAACAAGAACGATCAATCATGCTTAGAACATTGATTATGAAACGCTTTCCAACTTCAATGCAATTTTATTTAAACATCTCTAAATAGCAATATATTCCTCGGTAATATTTTAAAACTTATCACAATACTACATTAATTTACTATATTTGAAATCGTAAACCTTCATTGAAAAAATGAACGTCATTCAAATGACGGCATTGAAATATAAATTGCCTGCTTTAAACATCTCTAAAATGCAATACATTCCTTGATAATAATTTTAGAATTATCATAATACTACGATAGTTTATTATATTTGAAAACTTCCTCGAAAACAACTTAAATTCATTCAAATGACGTGATAGAAAAAATACTGGCTCTCTATAAAAGCAGCATTTCATTCATAAATAATTTCCCATTCATTTCATTCATCACAATACTAAAATAAATTAATGTATTTAAAAATTAAGCCCATGGAGCTACAAGTAATTAAGCTCTATGCTTAAAACTTCATCGAATAAAATCGTCCTTCTCTTTGTAAAATCAATGAATATTTCATTCATATCAGCTATGCAGACTCCGTGAGCTAAATAATAATGTGTTAAAGAAATACAGCAATTCTAATACAACTCATTCTACATATTTTGCTGTTTACATTTTAGATAAGTGAAAAATAGGCCTCGTTGTAGAAATAATCAGATTTGGATGAGCATTTAAACTCAAATATATTGTAATTGCGTTGTTTCAGTATGTAGATGCACAGAATTTAAGCAAAAATAAAGTGGTTTTAGGACGGATGCAACACTCAATATGAATTAAAATGAACTTTAAAAATCACGATTTTGAGACAAGATGGATGCCATATTTTATTTTGAAGTGCTTCACGTGATTTTTTCATATCATGGTCACATGATCGCTTCATATAAGGGGCATAATTATTATTTTAATTTTTATTTAAAAAACTACTGAATATATTTCACTGATTTTTTTTTATATATTTTATGAAACAATTTGAATATTACCTAAAAATTTCGAAGCAATTTGTGAATTTAAAATTCGCTGAAAAAATGTTTGAAAAATTAGGTCTCATAGGGTTCAGTGTATTTAATTTTTTTAACCCGGGTTCAATCCAAAACTAATTGGGTGATATTGTTCATTTATATTCCCACAGGTCCTACAGACCGTCTGAACAACATACTGAAATTTCATTTTGATTATGTCATTTTTACGGCAGTTATCGTGCTAACGGACAGACAGACAGACAGAATGAACAAAGTCATAAACACTTTTCAACTTTGTTGTAAAGTGTTAAAAACCATTGTTTCATTTTGTGAAACCAGAAATAGATCGGACATGTGTTTTGGTGAGACAAGTTTATGCCAGTTATTTATTTATCCGAAACATCCAACAATACTTGTAGTCTGGATTGCGCCAAGGTTTACAGTAAACCATAAATTTAGGATCGTCAAGACAGAGGGGGCCGAGCGGGACCTTACGAGGTTGTGAAGTAGTTCCATTGGATAAAGATTAACCAATGGAAAGTGGGCCTGTTGCGTCACTCTCAATGCTACAAATGAAAGCAAGGGGGTAAATGACACCCCGAGAAAAAGAGAACCACAACCTGTGACCTAAGAAGGACACTGAAGCAGACCGGGGCCGGCGGGATTTATTCTTATCGGGCCTAGATGCAGGTTTCATGACGTCACAACTTACATCCCATCCACGGCGTTTACACTTTGCTCCAGTCCAGTTCTTAATCAGCGTCGATTATGGAGTCGATATTTTAGAGTGATAGAAGTTGGTTGAAGTAAAAATGATTTAATTGAAGAAATATAACGAAATCAAATTATATATATAAAGAAGGAATATAAATAAGATTGTAAAGTAAAAAAATACTGAATATTTCCGTAGTTACGAGGTTTTTTTTTTCTTTTCTTCCTGAAAGATTCAATGCCAGGTTTTAACCTTTTGAATTTTATTTTTTCATAAAATTCATTTACTTGAGAAATCTGACTTTTGTTCTTAAATAACCTAATGAACTAATCCAGAAACACATTATGACCTCTTATATATATATATATAATAATGCTTTTGGGCAGAGTTAATTAAATTTCTAATTACATAGTTCTCCTAAAACATTTTTGTAATAAGGTCTTTCAAAAGTTTTAATTGTCAGATTTACATAAAATATATCCTAATATACATACATATTTAATAATAATATTTAATAATTAATATACTATTAATGATTATTTAATACTATTAATTAATATAATATTAATACTTATTTAATAGTAATATACATGCATACTTTATATATATATATATATATATATATATATATTTAATAATAATATGCATACTTAATAATATATATATACTTAATAATAATATGCATTCTTAATAATAATATGCATACATAATAATAATATGCATACATACTTAATAATAATATACATACATAATAATACAGACATTAGATTTATATTTTAAGCGTCAATAAGTGATCACGCCCATTATGAACGACTATTTCGGAAGTTACATTTGTAAGCAGGGTTGTGACAGCAGGGTTGTGATATAAAAATATTTATTTTTTGTTATTGTGCACTTTCAGATTAAATTGAAATCCCTGTTTTGGTAAAATGAAATGTAGAGATTAGCGTGAATGACAGGAAAAGACAGTAGTCTCAAATAGTAATAATTTTAAAAAAACTAAAAAATCGATTTCGGGTGATACGCTTTTTTACAACAGAAATAATTTAATAAATTTGAATAAATCGGTTAAATATCAAATATAATACTGTATTACAATGACAAACTATTTTACCAAACTTATTTTAATAGCTTAAATCTTACCTGTTTTTTTTTTTTTCAACGAAAATAATTTTAGACGTTACTTATTGACAGACGATTTTCATCTGTGATGTGAAGTTTTGAAAATTCTACTTTTAACACTTTAAGGTTGCTGAGTGTTGTCATCTGCATTTTAATGAAACAATAAATAATTTACGAAAAGTTTTCGGAGACAATATGAATTTCAGTTTTTCCAAAAAAAATTTATGAAATTCAGATTTTTTTTTGTAATTACAAAAATGCGTGTAAAAAAAAATTATTTGTGAATTTCACATTTTTATATTTAATACACATGTGCATAAAATAAATAAAACCATTGGTTTCCAGTCTCTTTAAAGGTCAGATGATTGAATGAATAAAGTGACATCATTCATTAATTGATAGTACTGTAACAATATTCTCAATTTTAATCTGCTTTTTGCTACGACAATATGACAATTGCCCATAGACCATTTACAAATTGCAGATCAATGATTCCTTTTTGACTCACTAATAAAAAATCAAAACACGTACAGAAAAAGAACAAGATAACGTAAAAATTTTATTTACATGAAATTTTCTGCACATTTACTTTTTTTAATTACACCAAAAAATTTGAGGGTGTATAATCCGTGAATTTTGGTTGGGGGGGGGGGAGGGGGTACCAAAAATTTTAGGGGGGGTGCAACAATAATCCACAAAAATGTCTAACTCTACACTTTACATATATAAATCGACTACATATATAAACTCTGCACTTTACATATATAAATTGTTTATATTGACAACAAACCTTACTAAGAAATATTTCATTATGTTAATGCATAAATAAAAAAATGTATTTGCATTCTACTTATTCCATTAAGGTATGTTTATTTATACCCGATTTCCATCAGCTTCTTACGTAGCAAAAATACTCGTTCAACGGACGAATTTGACGTTGGATTTGAAAAAATTATGCTACCTAAAATCTTGACATCCATGAATCTAGTTCTAGATCACTTTTAATCATGTTCTAGATTACACTTAAAAGAAAACTCCTTTCGGTGATACGTTCGTTAGACCTATACTGCATGTGCATCACTTTAAGTATCTTGAAAAAAGTGGACAAATTGATTACATTTTCCCTTAAATATTAGAAATTAACAACACCATGCATTATTATTATCACCTAGATAATAAAAATATTAACGATATAGTTTACCTTATTAGGATACATCTGTATCTTCGTCAATATTTACACGATCATACTTTCAAACATGCTGTAAGTTGCAAATTGTGGGATGTACTTTATGACGTCACGAGCTACAGCAGCGCCGCAGGCATAGGCCCGATAAGGAGCAGAACTAATCCCGCCGGCCCCGAGCAGACTTGCTCAGATAACTTGGAGACGATGCCTTGTGAAACTTGGTAATGACTTGTGAAAATACTCGGGCGACAATATGATATTATTATATTAGATGGTGAATTAGATGGATACATTATTACGACATGTGCAGATACTAGAGATGACTTAGTAATTACAATAAGACCGACGATTTGGTGAGAATGGTGTTAACAGATTAAGAGAATGCAATAAGTGCGGGTGTGCGCACCATGAGTACAAAGTTATCGTCGATATTACGAGTCGGTAAAATAATACTTCGAGTTATTTCGGTGATGTGATCGGCGAAAGACGTGGCGGTGACAAAGCCCAAGACAGACTTGAAGATATGTGCCCATTGAAAAATCAGGTCTAATACATATTTTTAGGCGAGTTTACCGGCCTCACATGATCCCTCCGCCCAAATAATTGATAATATAATAAATTATTGTAACTGAGTATTTTTTTAATTCAATTAACGTGGCAACAACAGATCGAAATCCAGTTACAGTAGTCACACAAGCCTCCATGCCTTATTCGGGATTCGAACCCGAGCCCTCTAGACTTCAGCCGGACACGCTATCCACTACACCACCTGGACGGCGCCATTTAAGTACACCATTTAAGTATGTTAGGTATTAATAAATGTGTTTTGTTAAAGTTTAAATGGTGTAATCCTTTTGGTAACTTAATAATTAATAATTCTTTTACGGAACTCAAGCAAAAGGTAAATAATTGGAGGGTCATTGCGAACACAACGTAGTAATATAATAATGTTAAATTTAGCTTTAAGTTATTATTATTTTTAAATGTGTACCACACATTTCAAATATTATTCGCCAATGTTTGATAAATCTTTAAACAGCTTCCAGATAAATCAAGCTATTTTAGCAACATATGGATATTAAACTCCTTAGAATACGTAGGTAATAAATATATAAAAAAAATCGTTTATAAGGACTTTACATATACACCCTGTATATATTGAAAACAATACAATGCCCATGAAAACATGTATACAAGATTACTTAAGGAATTCAAAATATTGAACAGATGTAGCACTTTACAAGATTTCTTCCCCTACTCCTTTATCTGCGTAGAACCGCATCAAAATTCCATCAACACAATTCGTATCGAATAAAATATTTCGAGCCGTCGCCTTTTAACGACTTCCTTTGAGCTTATAAGAAACCTTTCAAATGCAATGAGGTCTCACAAAATTGTGTGAAATGTGACTCTCATTCTAAAGGAGGGAGCGATGTATTAAAGGAGGAGAACGAATAAAGAAACTTTAACAATACAAATTTATTAAATCCACTTTTTTATATAGACTTAGTAGTGAAAACTGATTTCAATGTTGATAAAATTAAACTACATGAAATGAAATACACCAAACCTAGTCTGCGTAGTTATGCTGAAATTCATATGGTATGCAGTATACGAGTATAATATGAGTAATGTTGTTGTTGAGACCCAGACTCTCCGACCTACCAGAAAGGTGTAAGATAACTGTTTGAATGGCCAGAAAGAGCCACACAATTTCGACCGAAACCCAGTGGGTGAGACATCCACAGGGACCATACCCACCTTCCTCTACCACCAACTTCTCGGAGGGACTTACGGACAAACATGTTTAACGTGATCATACTCCGCGTGAACACGGCGGCACTTTTGGCAGCAGAGAGAATCGAACCCGGGCCTACAAACTGCAATTCCCGAGCGCTAACCACTGGGCTACCACTCCATAGTATAAGTAATGTGACGTCACTATAACATATTTACCATTTCCTTTATTTTCAATAAGTAAATATTTTACTGTAAACTAACAACCTATCAGATACTTGAGTTGAGTGACCAATCACAGCGTTGGCTTGACAAGGGTACGGATTATATTTTGAAATGAAATCACAGTTTCGGTAGATTGTGTTCTGGAAGTGAGTTCCAATGGTGTGTTTGTGTCGAAGAGATTTCAAAAGTGTCGAAGAGATTTCAAGAGCAAAGTCATAGTCGGCTAATTAGTGTGTATTGTCCACGGTTGAAAGATAGAAGAAAATATATGGTAATCTGATTCAAATATGGTGACACGATGTTTGGAACCCGTTAAGAATAAAAAAAGTGGTGCAAGAATAATTATCCCAAATCAGACCCATAAGTGGCCCAAGTTTGGACCTGTTAGACATATATGTCTGGAAGGAATTTGCTCATTGCATTGACTGGAATGCATTGATTGTAAAGTACATAAATGTGTGTATTGGTGAATTAAAGCGGAAGGTGAAACGAACTGGAGAAGTTAATGAGCGACGTTGTAACTCTTGGATAATGGCGAATTCGTTAGAAAAGTTTATTGTGCAATCTTTTCCGCAACTAAATGTATCACATAAAATGCAATAATGCTTTACGCGCACCACATATAGTCATTTCATTTGTAATCTATCATTTGAAGACACTTAATTAAAACGAATACCGTTTTGAAAATTACTATGAGCCTGATATTTCTCGAAAGAATTAAATATATTGCATGAAATTTTGTACTTTTCTTTTCTAATTAAAGCAGAAAATTCAGAACATATGTCGGAACAAAAAATTCAGGACAGAAAACATTAACAGAAAATTCAAAGCAGAAAACATTTACAGAAAAATATGATTGATTTTCAGAGCGGTCGATTTATTTCGAGGTCTAATTCGCCTTATTGTTTTCTTCCAATACCTAATTAGCTACAGAAAAAATCTGCATGTTGCAAACGAGTTATTTATTTTACATTTTAAATGAAAAGCATGCCATACTCCAAGTGCGGTGCATACAAGTAACCTTTTACACGATTTTATTAATTTTTAAACATCGAACTTCATTAAAATGTACTATGTTAATCTTTTTGACTTAACACCTTTCATATGATTTTTTTTTGTATATTTTTTAGCTCACCAGTGCAGGATCGTGAGGTGAACAGGTGATGCAGGAAAAGCGCTGTTTCACTTAAAGTTATGGGATGAATGGGTTATTATTATTATTATTTGGCTAATTTTTCAGACTCGTTTGGCTAGTTTTAGATAAAATTTGACAACACTTGTGCCAGTAGTGGGATGCATTTTGCTGCTGTTTGTTGCCAAGGGGGAGGGAGAAATATTAATTTAATTTATTGCACAATAAATATAATAATTATTTCGAATACTACGGTGAACATAGTTTCATATACATACACAGTTTTTATTCATAAAACAGTTCATTTTTGTTGTGAGATACACAAAGTGTGTAGATCCACCAAAATTGGAGAGTATCTCACAATACGTTAAATAGTAAGTATTGAAATACAGTACAAGTTAAAAATAGATCACTTTAGTGATCACAGAGAAATTCATAGACCTATCTTGGTAAAGTTAAGCACTTACTATTTCTCAACATTGTTGTTCTAACTCATTGCTTCCCTGTCTGGATTACACTAGCAGACTAAGGGTGAATTCACTTTTGCATTCACTAAAAGTGAATCCATTTTTGCATTCTTTAGAGGGAAATTCACATTTGTATTCCCGAAAAGCGAATCCGCCTTTGTATTCGCTAGAAGTAAATTCACTTTTAAAAGGGTTGATGTTTTCTGATTGGACAGTAGGGGGCGTTATAATCCATGGTGGCGATAAAGGGGCGTTTCTGTTATATGTTTTCTTGAAAATACATCCCATAGACATTTGTTATTGGAAAACAAAATATTAAACTGATAAATTAAAGATAAAATTGTAAGGAAAAACATCAAAATAATCAATACTTTAAAAGTAAAGACGACCAAAAATTGGCCATAATTAAAAGTTGTAAAATACATTCTGTAGTTTCCAAAAAAGACACTAGATGGCCGCACTCAATGAGACTTAAGAACATTTATTTTTATTATAAATTAGTTGAATTCGAAATGGCGTTCGGAGCACGTAGCTAATGTGTTGTAAGTTATAGCTAATCGTAGCTATGTAAAATATTTGCAATTTTTAGGTATTATTAAATGTTGTGATGTTTTGTGAAGTCTTAAATGGTGAGTGAGTATTTTCCTAACATCTTCACCAGAAACAGCCTTATAAAGTATTTTATTAAAATACATTTTATGACAAATGGTGTCATAGGTCCAAATATTGACACAAATCGGTTGTTAAAGTAATTTTGACTGGGAACTTTTCTTCTGGATCACACTGCGACCGGACGTACTAAAACCACACAGACATTACCATGCCCTTTATCAATGTAAACGATGAAGGGTATGGTCATAACAGAAAGCGATATGGTTGTGTTTTTAGTACATCTTAAAAGGATATTTTAATAAATTGCTTTAAATGATGGCCAATATTATGGCTGTCTTTATTTTTAATGTACTGATCATTTACATTTAAAAAGAGAAATGTTACGTCGAAACATAGCGATTTCGACCATTTTCCCCCAAAGGGCTACTTATATATTTAATACAAAATTATTTTAGATCCATTTCTCAAAACTTATGGACTGCCAAGCTTTTAAAGAGCAATATATACTAGATTTCTAAAATTTCCAAATTTGTAATTTATAATGTCATTTCCTAAGAAAAGAATAGTAAAAAGGTTCTCTGATTTCTAAAGCATTAACTTTAGGCATTATAAATGAAATCTTGAAAAAAAAAATAAATTGCCGGCGAAGTTAGAGAAAAATATCATCTACTTTAGGTAGGGCAGTATAAAAAGAAAGTTGTAAGAAGTGAAACTTAATATATTAGTTCTAGCTGCTTTCACTGCGCAGTACAGAATTAAATTCCTTACTCTGGTATTTTGTTACAAAGAAAAAGAGTTGAGAAAGAAAAGAAAACACGTATTCGCTGTTGGTAAGGTCATTAATCTATTCAGTAGACATTTTGGCAACCAGTTGACGCTTTGATACTATGGTTTTCGTGCTTTTAAAAGCTTAAAGTACTACTCTAAGATACTTTAGCTATGAAGTGAAGAAACTATTAGGAAAGTTTTCTCGAAAATCGATTTTAAATTCGCTACATTCGATTAATTATGTAAAAAGATACTACTATGTATTTTCTTGACTTAATAGACATTCTTTCAATGGGAAGTATACAGTTTTGAAACATTTCAATGTAATTTTACAAGAACATACTCAAAGAGTTGTAAAATTGCATGTGGATATAAATAATCCTTTGTAAGCAAAATTATACCAATCTGTTTTGGAGATAAAATGACACTATTCTTCAGGGTTAGGGAGACATAGTAGACACAACACTGTAAAATATTCTGCTGCCGTTGCTCATTTTTTCAGATACTTTGTTGATAATTTCGGTAAACTGATAAGAAAAGTCACAATTATAAGCGTTCATGGAAATTCCAGCTTCACTTTTGAAGTATTCTGCTAATTATCGTCTGCTGAAGCGTTATATATATATGTGTGTGTGTGTGTGTGTGTGTTATTATGACTTTTAAGAACCTTACTCAACATTATGGACCGCTGATTTCCATGAAACTTTGAGTAACATGCTATCAATATTTTACTCTGTATAAATACACCACGCGGTTACACAAAGCATTCGATTAAGTCGAGCCACAGAGCTTAGTTAATAAGTAATATGATTTTGCTGTATTTTTTCACTATTTAAAACTAAAACGAGCTATACGACTTTGCTCGAGTCCTACATAAATGTCCACTACATAAATAATTCACTCATGCTCTAAATTTCACGCTCTCCACAAAAAATGAGGAGGACAGGCGTGGCTTAAACTCTTCTTTGTACGTGATCGATAAAATCCAACGGAAGAAGGTCGAATGTTCAAAAATTTGACGGAGGATGCTTTTCAATCACTAAATGATATCGCTTAAAAAACTAAAAACTTGAAAAATAAAAAAAAATGTTATATATATCTTTATATTAAAAAAAGTAGCTGCAGCTACTTTTTGACCAATTTCCCGTTTCTCGAGATTCTTTGTTTCGTACCATAAAAATTATTGCATATAAAAATTTGGTACACTTGATTAAACAGCTTAGGGAAATACGCTGAAATAAACCGTTTTTTATACATTGTAATTTAAGAAATATTTAATGTCAAATCAAAGACAAAATATTTGAGCTGTGAGAACGCAAATGGATAGATTAACAATAGCAGGACCACGAATTTTCGCAGGCATTACATGGGTGAACATTACATGGGTCATACATGGGTGAATTTTTGTAGAACTGAGCCCCTGTTTTCAATTTCGATTTATTTTTTGAGATATTTTACGTTTTATGCACTTCTGAACTGAACTTTTTTTCGTATCGCCACGTCTAGCGATTTCTCTGCCTCTTACCGTAAAAACTATAACGTACAAAAATATGAAATTTGGTACATTTATAGAGAAATAATAGGGAACACGATGGAATAAACCGTTCATCGATTCAAACTTTAGTTTGGCATGAAATAGCTCGCGAAGCAAGTGCATGATCAAGGAATTCAGTTTTTGGATTCCCTGGGCTAAGAAAATTCCATGCTTTTCCCTCCTGTGGAAAATAGGCTGAGGTAGAAAATAGATTTTTGAAAGTACAGTTTTTAGGAAAGGTAGATATGAACCGAGCTTGGCGAGCGCAGCGAGGCGTAGCCTCCCGAAGGGGATTGCGCAAGCGGAGCGAATAGGGGGCGGAGTGCCCTAGTATATATATATATATATATATATGTATATATATCTTATCCGGATATATATATATATATATATATATATATATATATATATATATCCGGTAAAGTAAAAAAAATGCGGTTTGGCGGTTTGGCTTCAGTTTGTCGGAGTTCTCTGTAATATTCTCCGTTTTCTTTATATTTGTTTATTCTTTAGTCTTTGAGACTATTTTGTACCATTTGATTTAGTTTTCATCATGCTGGGACTCATGTTTTCTTGTTCGGACTTGACTCGTGTTTGGGGACATTACTGTTGTGCTTTAGTGCTGACCAATCTTGCGTGCTTCTCGTTTAGAATTGGCTGGACTGTTCTTCATTTTACTTTCAAATTAGCTATCTCAGCACCACAATCCCGGACATCGGTATATAAATCCTATGTTTCTCCTATTTGTGATCATTTCATCTTACTGACTTCGGGTTTGTTGGTTCCATGCAGTTAAAGAGAAGGAAATAAAATTCTTATGGATGAAACGCTTGAGACTACCATAACGAATGTCGTTGTGAATTGGTTAGACTGTTCTTCATTCTACTTTCTAATTGGCTATCTCAGCACCACAATACCGGACTTGGGTATATAAATCCCTATGTTTCTCGTATTTGTGATCATTTCGTCTTATGGACTTCGAATTTGTTGGTTCCATGGAGTTAGAGAGAAGGAAATAATAAGGGAATAATAGAGAAGGAAGAAAATACCAAACCGTTTTGACAATTATAACAGGGTGTCGCTAGTGTTCGCAAAGCGTCCTTTGTTTCCATTTGACTTAATAAAGGGGCGTAGTATTGAGTATATGTATTTATGATTATTTTTAAATTAAGATTCCTTAATCATCAGCATAAATAATCAGTACTTTTTCACAGTTTTTGACCAGAGTTCAGAATATAGGGATATAAAAAAATTGAAAGGTAAAATAATTTTGAATACGTTAATTCCTTATTGTTTCAGTTCTAATTTGCATTGTGCTACTAATTTAATTCTGCAAAATTGAAGGTTTAAATAAATATTCTACGTCTTTCACCATAGACGTGCATACAATGCAGGGGCACTTATATTATCGCAGAGCCACCTAAATTAGTGTCTCAAATTATATTGAGACTTTCTCAGTATGGAGTTTGAACTCCTTCACTTGACCTCCATGATTGGTTCTCTTGCACTGACGAAAGGAATCCAGAGTATCCTCGAAACAGCTTCATGGTGCATTATTTTATATGTGCTTAAATACCTTAGTGTTTTCATTATCACTTTGCATAAAGTGTCATTTTTTAATTGATATAATCTGGATATTCACATCATTAAAAGTCGTACTAATGCCCAATAGGAGTGTTGGTGATTTTGACCATTTGGTGAAGAAGATATCGAAACATATTGGACAAT
The DNA here is from genome assembly GCA_951213105.1 of Amaurobius ferox. NCBI lineage: Eukaryota > Metazoa > Arthropoda > Arachnida > Araneae > Amaurobiidae > Amaurobius > Amaurobius ferox. The sequence goes on from OX578140.1 coordinate 140,796,995, forward strand.
CCATTATAGATCTGCAATCGTAAAATGGATAAAAGCGTCTAGGACATCCAATCTAAAGAAGTTGTGCAGGGTGTCTCAAAAAGGACTCCCGAACTCTTTAAAAATAAATATCTCTGAAACGGTTACAGATAAAAGGGTGAAATAAAGTGCATGTTTATTGGATGGACAATATAATTTACATACTGTGTTTTAAAACAATTGTTAAACATTTTGCTAATAGATGGCGCTGATATGCATATCTAGTTAAATCAGCTTCAACGCTTTCTGTCCTTTCAAATTTTGTGAACAAATATTGAATGTTTTTCAGATCCGGACCCTTCGATACTTGAAATCTACGTCGAAAGCTACGCCTTGTCTTCGTCGGCTGCGATTCCACAAATGGTATTCGATCGCAGTGGAAATCCTTTGCTTCAGCAAATGCATCTCCTTCTAATGTTTCATCTACCTCGTTCACTGCATAAAATATTCTTTCATGTTTCGACAGCGGAACACAAAGAAGACTAAATGAACTGTAGAACACACCACAATTTAAAATAAATTTAAATGCCACCTACAGTGCCATCTATTGGCAAAAATTTGAACTATTTTTTAAAACCACCGTATCTAAATGTTACAGGCTACCCAATAAACATACACTTTATTTCATCCTTTTATCTGTAACCGTTTCCGAAATATACTTTTTTAAATTCGATAGTCTTTTTTGGAACACCCTGTTTATTCGATGGGAAACGTAACTCTATGACAGTTTCTCATGTTATACAAACGTGTTTAATAATAAAATGAAGTGACGGACGGAGTTGCATTGTTTTGTTGTTATGTTTCTTTAAATGACATTGATTGATAAAATTGTCATTTTTATAGTTTAAATAAAATCGTGGTCATGATGAACATTAATTTAAAACCGTCACAATTAAAAAAATGGCACAACTTGAAAGACCTATTAGTATATTATTTTCATGGGTTACTACTTGCAAATATGGAGTCACAAAAGATCAACAATAATACAACTCATAAAAGGTCACACATACGGCCGGCTAACTAACATTATATGGACATTATAAAATCATAACTACAAATGCAGACTCCCAGGATTATACCTTATATTCAGTTTTATGAGGTTTTTATAATATATACAATTCCCCTTGAAATTGACACCTTTGATCTGCCACTTCTGAAGCTGGGTAAAGCAAAGTAAAACAATGTGTGTACTAATTCCCCCGTGGTGAAGGGGCGCCTACGCACCACGTCCACAAGACCCCCCAGGGTGTCCGATGGCGAAGGGGAGGAGATTTGCAGCTTCACTTTTATAGAGGCCCCCCGAAAGGTGGAAGTCTGACTTGGCCTTGACATGACAACATTCATGCCCGCTAGCGGGATTCGAACCTACTACCGGGCAATCCAGCGATCAGACGGGAACGCATGACCCTGATCGCTCGACCACCGGGTTGGCAAAGTAAAACAATAACAATATGAACACATATTTCAAGCAAATATTTTATCTTAAACTTATTTTTTTATTGTTTGGTTATTGGTCATTATTATAATGCGATTTTGATTTTATTTTGATTTTTTATTATGCAGTGTTAATTATGTTAATGTAAATTTAATTATTGTTTCAATTTTAACAATTTAATTTAAAAATATCAATTATATTAGTTCTCTTTATATCTAAAATAGATCTTTAAAGTGCCAAAATTAATAACTATTTAATCCTGTATTATTTAGAAATGCTGATAATCCCATCCTAATCCGCCATTTTGTATCAGTTTAATATCAGTATAAAATAAATACATAACAAGTAAGTCATTTTCCTCATCTAAGACATCAAATAAGAATATTTTTCAATTCAAATACTTTCTCCAGGGCAATTCATACACTCGAATTCAGGGACTGAATGCAACGCCGCAACAGCTGAGAGAAAATATTTCAATAGTTAATTGAAATTCCAGTAAGAAGTTTCTTTGTAATGTATTATTAATTCCAAATCGGAAGATTTATTTAATACATTCATATTTTAATAAATGGAAATCATTTATTCGACGGTACCATATTTTTAATTACTCGCCTAGTTCTGTCACAATTTATGATATTATAAACGCTTTGTAATTCGGAAACCGTGGTTACATATTTGTTCATTTACAGTTTAAAATAAACAAGAAAGATCAATCATGCTTAAAGCATTGATTATGAAACACTTTTCAACTTCAATGCAATTTTATTTAAACATGTCTAAAATGCAATACATTCCTCGGTAATATTTTAAAACTTATCACAATACTACATTAATTTATTATATTTGAAACCTTAAACCTTCATCGAAAAAAATTAACTTCATTCAAATGACGGCATTAAAGTATAAATTGCCTGGTTTAAACATATCTTAAATGTTATACATTCCTCGGTAATAATTTTGAAATTATCATAATACTACGATAATTTATTATATTTGAAAACTTCATCGAAAACAACTGAAATCCATTCAAATGACGTCATAAAAAAATAACACGTCTGGCTCTCTCTATAAAAGCAACATTTCATTCATAAATAATTCCCCCATTCATGTCATTCATCACAATACTATAACAATTTATTTTATTTAAAAATTAAGACCATTGAGCTGCAAGTAAGTAAACGCTATGCGTAAAACTTCATCGAAAAATATCGTCCTTCTCTTTCTAAAATCAATGAATTCATATCAGCTAAGCAGACTCCATGGACTAAATGATTTTGTGTTAAAGAATTACAGCGATTCTAATACAACTCATTCTACATATTTTGCTGTTTACATTTTACATAGGTGAAAAATAGGCTTAATAGTAGAAATAATCAAATTTGGAAGAGCATTTAAACTGAAATATATTGTCATTGCGTTGTTTCAGTATGTAGATGCACAGAATTTAGGCAAAAATAAATTAATTTTCGGACGGATACAACACTCAATATGAATTAAAAAGAACTTTAAAAATCACGATTTTGACAAAAGATGGATGCCATATATCATTTTGAAGTGGGTCATGTGATCGTTTCATATCATGGACACGTGATCGCTTAATATAAGAGGTGTTATTATTATTTTAATTTTTATTTAAAAGACAACTGAATATATTTCGCTGAATTTTTTTTTATATATTTTATGGAACAATTTGAATATTGCCTAAAATTTTCGAAGCAATTTGTGAATTTTAAATCCGCTTAAAAAATGCTGGAAAAATTAGGTCCCATAGGGCTCAATGTATTCCATTTTTTCAACCCGGGTTCAATCCAAAACTAATTGGGTGATATTATTCATTTATATTCCCATAGGTCCTATAGACCGTCTGAACAACATACTAAAATTTCATTTTGATTAAGTCATTTTTACGGCAGTTATCGTGCTAACGGACAGACAGACAGACAGACAGACAGAATGAACAAAGTCATAAACACTTTTCAACTTTGTTGTAAAGTGTTAAAAATCTGATGTGTGCAGCACATGACTTTCCTTATATACAGTATTGTGGCAATTAATTGAGAAATGCAGTTTTTTTAATAAAATTCAGTTTTATTCAAGTTTTCAATGGATACATTTAAAACTAATAAGTGATATGACCTCCCCGAGACTTTATAACATCACAGACACGTTTCAGCATGGAATGTACCAGACTAGCACATGTAGTTTTAATTTCAACGCCTCTGAACCATATGTCAATAACGGCCGAAATTAGCTTGTCCATCGTCGTACAGTCAAATTTGTGAAGCCGTTTTTTGACAATAGCCCACAAATGTTCTATGGGATTCAAGTCTGGTGAATTCCCGGGCCAATCCAGTACGGTGATATTTTTTTTGAGCCGGAATTTTTGATTCGCTTCGAAATCTGACATGGCGGGCTGTCTTGTTGGAAAACGCACGCAATCTCCGTTCGGCCACAGTTTAGCCATGGTTGGAAGCACTTTTCGGGTCAATATGACTCCGTAACTGGCACTGTCCATCATTCCATCTACGGGAACAAGAGATTCTGTCCCCAAAACGCTGAAACAACCCCAAAACCTCTTTTTGGGCGGATGCTTGGGTGCTTGATTGATGTGGTGCTGATTGAGAGGTTCTCCTTGGCTCCTTCTCACGAACATAGATCTAAATCCTTGAACCACAAAATGTGTTTGTCAGAAAAGATAATTTTTTCCCAGTCCTTGTTTTGTATTTTCGTGCCCATTCCAACCTTTTTTTCTTCATGCGAAGCGTCAGAAGCTGCTTCTTGTACGGTCGACGTGCTCTCCGTCTGCGTTCTAACAGCCTGTATCGCACTGTTGAAGGTGCAATATCAACACCAGCTGCCACCATGGACTTAGACAGGTCAAAACTGGTTAATCGAGGATTTTTAACACTCATTCGATGTAAAGTTTTGTCGTCACGAGTCGAAGTTGATCTTTTTCGGCCGCATCTTTCAGAGCGGTTGGTTCCAGGATTTCCTGAAACCGCTTCCAGATCCTCCCGACACTTGCTGTGCTCACTCCACATATTTTACCTATTTCCTCGAACGTCTTAGAAGTGTGTTCTCTAAGCGCAATCACTTTAGCACGTGTTTCCGCGCTGATATCCATGACGCTAATGAGCCCCGCAACAACTGAGAAACTACCACTGCGGAACACCTGCCACCTGGCGAAGAAATTAGAACACATGCTACTTACCAGGTGCATACGAACACCTGCTACTTTGATAATAACTGCAATTTGAACTCTGAGCTAATTTGGAGTGCTTCTTCTTAAGCTTGCGTGTGATAAAACGAAAAAATGACATTTCTCAATTAATTGCCACAATACTGTAATGCAATGAATTTACTACTTTTACAGTAAAAAAAATACATTATTTTTATAGTAGTTATCTATATTATTTCCAGGATATTGGATTTTCGTCAATAAGTCGTAATTTTCCATGTCGTCATCATCAATGTGTCGTCATTGATTTAGTGTAATTTTTATCCATTTGGCGAGTTTTTCGTTAATTTAGCAAATTTTAAAAAAGTCGCCAAGTTGGCGACATTCCACCAAATTTGTCTCCAAAATCTCGCCAAGCGTTATGGACGAAGAAATAAGTTATCCTTACAGCAGATAAATGACTATTGGCATTCAAATACAAAAGTATAACTCAAAGTATCTTTATTCATGAATGGAAAGAGCTAGATCTACGAGAATGATGTCACTAAATTTATCGCATGGTATCACATATGAAAATTGAACATGTTTCTCAATAGGAAATATTTTTTTTTATTTTATATGAATTTTGATATTTTTTTTGAAAAATGCGCAATATCTGGAGAATGGTACATGTTAGCGTTCTAAAATTTATGCCAATCGTTTTCTAATGAAAAATTACATAACAAATGTCTATTTGCGTAACTTTATTAGCGGTTTTGATTTTTGACGATTTTTTCAAAATTTCAGTCGAAAATTTAGGGCGATTCTGAACATTCGATTGCGTATAAAAACAATAGGCTTCCAGTGTTTACGGATTGTGATTTTCGTACCAAATTTCGTTCAAATCGGTCCATTCGTTCGTCAGTTATCGTCTCCACAGACTCACAGACACACACACACACATACTTTCACACACACACACACACATACTTTCACACACACACACATACTTTCACACACACACACATACTTTCACACACTAACACATACTTTCACACACACACAGACGCATACTTTCACACACAGACATCACTTCAAAAATGTTTGATTCATGATCAGGGATGCTTGAAACGTTCTCTCCCGTCGAAAACTCGAATTCGAATTTTCGACCCCGTCACAATACTTTCCTTATACATGATGTATATAAGGAAAGTAAAAATTCGGAACATTTGCTAAATTTAAATCCATATCGTATTTACCAGTAAGATTGCCCAAATCTGACGAGACATATAAATATAGAGATTTGTAGCGAGATAGTCACATATCAAGAGGCAAATAAATAGCTGATATGGGCAACACAATGCAAATTTATTTTATTAGTTGTCTCTTTATATTCACATCATTCATTAAATTGAGCTTGACTGTATAAAATAATTCGAATAAATATTTGAAATCACATTGAATTTATAGATTTCATTCAATTTTCGGTTGTTGTTTCTTATCCCACATGACCGACAGCAACATCAGATCAAGTCCGTGAACCTGTGATTCTTCAAAAGATGAAGAACTACTCCAGGACTGGAGTACACCTGACTCGTCTGGCATCCAATACATGTCAAGGCATAGACAAGAGATGCCTGAGCCAAATTGAACCTCGTTCCGGGACAAAGGGGTTGATAAGGGGGCCTTGTTGAGGGACAAAGGGGATAAACCTTAGAACCCAACACATGCCGTACAGCGCGAAGATGGCCTCTGAGGAGTCTGGCCAGAGCCGTCTGTTCTCCCCTACTACCTGTCCCAATCAAAGCAGCACCAGGACGGCTATAATCATACCACTCATGCACGGGGGTCTTTCTCCAAGTGGAGTTGATTTCAAGTTTGAATTTTCGTTTTCATTTGGTAACTGAACATATTTTCAAAGGCGGCATGGCAGGAATGCGTAAAAACTAAAATATCTTCTAAACGGCTAGTTTTATAGTTATGAGGTTGGACATATTTTTGTCAGTGTCAGAAGGTACGTATAAAATAAGCCTTTAATTGATGCATATATTTTGCCATTTATTTTAGATTTTTACGAATTTTGGGGACATTTTGCAAAATAAGACAGGTTCGTTTTTTCCAAATTATACCAAAATATAATCGGCACTAGGACTTATCTAATTCACAACTGACATATCTTTGAAAAGGTGTAAAATTTGGGGAATTAAACTCTCCACTAGAGTAAATGATTACTATTTTGTGAGCCATTTCTCAAAAAAAGGCTGGTTCTTTTATTCCAAATTGTACTTATGCCGAATCAGCACTAGGGCAACCCACAACTAACGTATCTATAATCTACAAAATTTTGTGAAATTCTGTCAGTCATTTTCAGCTGCAGTAGTCAGTTATTTCAGCTAGAGTGGATAAATGCATTGCACAGACATACACACAGACACACAGTTATTTATGGCATATCAAAATAGCTTATTTAAAGCGCATCAAAAGTATTCATTTAGGATATATCAAAAGAGATGATTTAATGTGTATCAAAATTGCTTATTTAGGGCTATCAAAAGAGATTGTACACCCGTGCAGAAGGTGAAATACGTATTTAGGGCGAATCAAATGAGCTTATTTATGGCATATCAAAAGCGCTTATTTAGGGTGTATCAAAATAGCTTATTTAAGGCATATCGCAATAGCTAATTTAGGACGTATGTAAATATATTTTAGTGTGTATCAAAAGAGCTTATTTAGGGAGTATCAAAATAGATATTTAGTGTGTTTTACTACACACTAAATAGCTTGTGCCAACGGACCTACCATACTGAAAACACCGATTCTCGTTAGAAAACCGAAGTCAAGCAGCATCGGGCGCAGTTAGTACTGGGGTGGGCGACCACCTGGGAACACCGCGTGCTGTTGGCACATTTCGGGCGCGGTAGCACGGTGGTTTGGGCGCTGGATTTGCACGCTGCCACAGCTGCCGCCGTTATCATGCGGAGTACGATCACGTTAAACATATGGGTCTGTAAGTCCTTCCGAGAGGTTGGCGGTAGGGGAAGGAATGTACGGTCCCTGTGGATGCCTCCCCCACTGGGTTCCGGTCTAAATTGGGTGGCACTTCCCGGCCGTTCAAACGGTTACTTTACACCTTACTGGTAGGTCGGATAGTCTGGGTCTCAACAACAACACTAAATAACTTATTAAAAAAATAAATAAATAAATTGGCAAAATAACTTATTTAGGGCGTATCAAAATAATTTATGTAGGACGTATCAAAATAGCTTATACACACGCGCAAAAGGCAAAAAGCATATGTAATGCATAATACGCCGTCGTGATAGGGCGTAGCATTCGATGGGTCCAGCGCCAGGACTAAGGTGTATCACGTATCCGATCAGAGGCTTCAGATGTGATATGGCGCTTATTTGGTGCCTCAGGTGTATTTTTTTATTGAAGCGTATGCTTGTGCAGCAGCCGACTAAGCCGTTTAAAAACCTTATTAATTAATTCAATTATTCCCTGCTTTAAATTCCGGGCAACGAAGGATGCGGTTTCTAGTGATGCATAAATAATCGTTTTCGATGTAAGTTTTCATTAAAAGGCGAACACATACACTTTTAAAACGGTAGCTTAAACCGTTATTGAGTTACTAGTGAGACTCGCGGACATAAACAAAAAACACGCAATAAAGTTTCCTACTTTTATTGAGTTTGTTTACCAAGTTGAGTCGTATATGTCAAACAAAAATGTATAAAATGATAAGAAATAAAAGAACACCGTGGTCCCATTTTCAGTATCTAATGTCATAAGAAATGAAAAGCTCCATGGTTACATGGAAGTTTCTTGCTGTGAAATAAGTATAGCCATTGCATTATACAATGAACGGGCCGCCCACATCATGGACTCACTTTCACTATCTGATGTCATACGCTCGTAAAGCTCCAGAGTTCATGAAATGTTTGTCTTGATTGAAACATATTTGGCAACATTTTGTAGCAGCGTTACCCAAGATAGACACAGCATGAAGTTAGAAAGATGGAGACAAAACTCCTATGGATGAAACACTTGGAAATGCCATAATGCTTTGATAATTATATTTGGGTGTCGCTAGTGTTAGTAAAGTAGCTGCTATTGTTAGTTGACACAACAGACAGGCATATTATTTAATATATGCATTTTTTATTATTACTTTCCTTATATACATAATGTATAAGGAAAGTGTTGTGACGGGGTCGAAAATTCGAATTCGAGTTTTCGACGGGAGAGCACGTTTCAAGCATCCCTGATCAAGAATCAAACATTTTTGAAGTAATGTGTGTGTGTGTGTGAAAGTATGCGTGTGTGTGTGTGTGTGTGAAAGTATGTGTGTGTGTGTGTGAAAGTATGTGTGTGTGTGTGTGTCAGGGCGTCTGTGGAGACGATAACTGACGAACGAATGGACCGATTCGAAAGAAATTTGGTACAAAAATCACAATCCGTAAACACTGGAAGCCTATTGTTTTAATACGCAATCGAATGTTCAGAACCCCACTAAATATTTGAGTGAAATTTTGAAAAAATCGTCAAAAAAATCAAAACCTCTAATAAAGTTGCACAAGTACGCATTTCTTATGCAATTTCCATTAGAAAACGATTGACATAAATTTTAGAACGCTAACATGAACCGTTCTCGGGATATTGCACATTTTTCAAAAAAAATTATCAAAAAGTCATATAAAATAAAAAAAAACATTTCCTATTGAGAAACATGTTCACTTTTCATATGTAATACCATGCGATAAATTGGGTGACATCATTCTCGAGGATCCAGCGCGTTCCATTCATGAAAAAAGATATTTTGAGTAATACTTTTGTATTTGAACGCCAATAGTCATTTATCTGCTGTAAGAATATCTGGTCAAATTTCAAAATTCAGTATCTTGGAAAATATATAAATAACTACTATAAAAATAATCTATTTTCTTTACTGTAAATGTAGTAAATTCATTGCATTATATAAGGAAAGTCGTGTGCTGTCCACATCAGATTTTTTAAAATATTTTTAAGCAAAAATAGTTAATGGATATAATATATTTTATCCATTGCCAATATAAATTAAAGAACAAATAATGTCTTATATAAGTTCAATTTAATGTTTCTATAAATAATTTAAATAATAGTAATTAAAATAGTGCCGTCAGATATTTTATTGGCTTATCTATACTTTTCATTAAAAACCCCTATAATAATACGAAATCTCTTCAGATTTTGTGTCTTAAATACAGTTTTCGCACAGTTAATGAAAAAACATTTTAGCAGTTAATTAAAATTCTTGCAACAAGATACCTTGGAATGTATAATTAATTTCGCATCGAAATTATTATTCCGTAAAATAATATTCTAATTCTCTTAAATCATTTATTGGTTCGCATCAGAATTTTAATTACCTCCTGTAATCCAGTTACAGTTTGTGACTTTGTTTTTCGTCAAAGGCTTTGTTGTTCTTTTGAATTAAAATGATGATGAACTTGATGTACAGCAGCTACTATGAACTAATTTATAAAATCAAATGTATTGTATCACAACTAATTGATTTACGTGAATAATAATAAATTGTTATAAGAAATGGATGTGATAAAGGTTGAATGCATTTTGAGGGATAATAATAAATGCTTTGTTACTTTCCTTATATACATAATGCATATGGAAAGTATTGTGACGGGGTCGAAAATTCGAATTCGAGTTTTCGACGAGAGAGCGCGTTTCAAGCATCCCTGATCACAACATTTTTGAGGTGATGTCTGTCTGTGTGTGTGTGTGTGTGTGTGTGTGTGTGTGTGTGTGTATGTGTGTGTGGGTGTGGGTGTGTGTGTGTGTCTGGGTGTGTGTGTGTGTCTGGGTGTGTGTGGGTGGGCGTGCCAGTGAGCCTGAGGAGACGATATCTCACGAACGAATGAAGCTATTCGAATGAAATTTGGTACAAAAATCACAATGCATGAATACTGGAAGCCAATTGTTTTTATACGTAATCAGATGTTCAGAACCCATTAAATTTTCGAGTGCAATTTGGAAAAAATCATCAAAAAATCTATACCTTTAATAAAGTTACGCAAATAGACATTTCTTATGTAATTTGTCCTTAGAAAACGATTGACATAAACTTTAGAACCTAGCATGAACCGTTTTCGAGACATTGCATATTTTAAAAATAAATGTATCAAAAAATCCCATAAATTAATTAAAATATATTAACTGTTGAGAAACATGTTTACTTTTGAAATGTAATATCATGCGATATATTGGGTGACAACATTTTCGTGGATCTAGCTCGTTCCATTCATGAGAAAAGGTACTTTGAGTAATACTTTTGCATTTGAACACCAACAATCATTTATATGCTATAAGAATAACTTATTTCTCCATCCATAACGCTTGGCGAGATATTATCGACGAATTTGGCGGAATGTCGCCAACTTGGCGACTTTTAAAATGTTGCCAAAAGAACGAAAATCTCATCAAATGGATAAAAATGACGCTAAATCAATGGAAATGCCAACTGATTGACGAAAATTCAGTATCTTGGGAAGAATATAAGTATCTACTAGAAGAAAAGCCTATTTTTTTTTACTGTAAAAGTAGTAAATTCATTGCATTATATAAGGAAAGTCATGTGGTGCCTACATCAGATTCTTAGGTAATATTGTAAAGATTGAAATATTGAATTATATGAACCAGTTAGGTTTACATGAGGAAGGGGGGGAGGGAATTTATTTATGTATACATGACAAAATTTGAGTTTTCTTCATATTAATCTATCTACGTTATATGTAGAGGGTAATCGAAACTTAAGATAGGAGTGAAACTTATTACAGAGAAGCTAACACTTCCCCAAACAATAATCTTCTGCGATATTTATTTGAAATTGGAATTTGTTTCATTATGGGACAGTTCAGTCATTGATGGGACAGTTCAGTCTTTGATGTGACAGTACAGTCATTAGCTCACAGGTATTGTACTCGGACGACCCGTGTTCGATTCCGGCTCCGCCCAAACTGACCCGTGTTCGATTTCCGGCTCCGCCCAATCTGACCCGTGTTCGCGCGCAGTACAGGCACGTTATATATACGGGTCCGTAAGTCCTTCCAAGAGGTTGGTGCAACGGGAAGGAGGATACGGTCTCCTTAGATGCCGTCCGTAGTGGGTTTCGGCCTGCATTGGGTGGCACGTACCGGCCGTCCAGATATATTACCTTACACCTTTGGGTAGGTACTACTGTCTAGGTCGGAGAAGAAGAAGCAAAATTTGAAGTCGAAAATTGCTATTTTCCGCCATTTTGACAAATCACGTCTATTTATCCATTGAACCTAAAAACTTATTGCCGTAAATATCTGCCTTTCCTGCTAGTGAACAGAATATATTAATGGCATATTAAATAATTTTATGTATTTTGGATTTACCTAACTTAACAGTGCAATAGACTTATGTAATGTATAAGGAAAGTATTATGAACTTAATGTATAAGGAAAGTATTGTGGCGGTGTCGAAAATTCGAATTCGAGTTTTCTACGGAAAAGCACGTTCCAAGCATCCCTGACCACGAATCAAACATTTTTGAGGTGATGTCTGTGTGTGTGTGTGTGTCAGTGAGTCTGTGTAGACGATATCTCACGAATGGAGTGATTCAAATTAAATATGGTACAAAAATCACAATCCTTGAATACTGGAAGTCTTGTTTTGAACGTAATCGAATGTTCAGAACCCCACTAAATTTTCGAGTGAAATTTTGAAAAAATAATCAAAAAATCAAAACTTAATAAAGTTACGCAAATAGAGATTTTTTATGTAATTTTTCTTAGAAAACGATTGACATAAACTTTAGAACGCTAGCATGAACCGTTCTTGAGATATTACACATTTTTCAAATAAATTTATGAAAAAATCCCATAAATTAAAAATAAATATTAACTGTTGAGAAACATGTTCACTTTTCATATATAATATCATGCGATAAATTTGGTGACATCATTCTCGTGGATCTAGCTCGTTCCATCCATGAGAAAAGATACTTTGAGTAATACTTTTGAAGTTGAACTGTCTTTGAATACTTTTGTATTTGAACTCTTTTTGTATTTGTCAGTAATACTTTTGTATTTGGGCTGTTGCCAAATTGATAAACATGTTATCAAATTGAAAAAAATGTTGTCAAATTGATAAAAAAACACCAAATTTTTTAAAATGACGATAAATAGGATGCAATATCTTGCAAATTTTAATTCCGTCATATGATGGGCATACATTTTACTATATAAGAAATGCTCTTATATAATATAATATACATATGTGGGGCTAAATATCGTCAACTTAGATATATTTGGCTCCACATAGACGAAAATATCGTCAAAATTGCAAATATGACGCCAAGTTAATAAAAATGAGACCTAATTTATAAATGTATTATTAAAATATTTAAATGTATGAGTTATATTGCTTATTGAGGATGAGTTATATTGCTTATTGAGGATGAGTTATATTGCTTATTGAGGATGCTATCTTTATTGATAATTGTTAACTTAGAGTTGCGTAAAATATAAGTTAATTGTGCCATGGATCTTTTGATCACTTTTCCAATGTTAAAGAAGTAAATTTATTGCATTATATAAGGAAAGTCATGTGCTGCCCACATCAGATTTTTTAAAAATGAATTCCTTTTATGTACACGTGAAAAGATAATGGTAGAACATTCCTTTCATGTACATTCTTCGTGAATTCGTGAGTCTTAATTATATCAAACAGAAAAAAAATCTGATGTGGGCAACACATGACTTTCCTTATATAATGCAATGAATTTACTACTTTTACAGTTAAAAGAAATGTTATTCTTATAGTAGATACTTATATTCTTTCCAAGATATTGAATTTTCTTCAATTAGTCTTCATTTTCATTGATTTAGCGTCATTTCTATCCATTTGGCGAGATTTTTATTAATTTGGTAACAATAAGGAATGTCGCCAAGTTGGCGACATTCCGCCAAATTCGTCGCCAAATTCTCGCCAAGCGTTATGGACGAAGAAATAAGTTATTCTTACAGCAGATAAATGACTATTGGCGTTTAAATACAAAAGTATTACTCAAAAAATATTTTTTTATGAATGGAACGAGCTAGATCCACGAGAATGATGTCACCCAATTTATCGCATGGTATTACATATAAAAAGTGAGCATGTTCCATAATAGGAAATATTTTTTTTTAATTTTATATAACTTTTTGATAATTTTTTTGAAAAATGTGCAATATCTCGAGAACGGTTCATGTTAGCGTTCTAAAATTAATGCCAATCGTATTCTAATGAAAAATTGCATAAGAAATGGCTATTTAGGTAAATTTATTTGCGGTTGTGATGTTTTGACGATTTTTTCAAAATTTCACTCGAAAATTTAGGGGGGGGTTCTGAACATTCGATTGCGTATAAAAATAATATTTTTCCAGTGTTTACAGATTGTGATTTTGTACCAAATTTCGTTCGAATCTGTCCATTCGTTCGTCAGTTATCGTCTCCACTGACTCACTGACACACACACACACACATACACACACACATACACACACACATACTTTCACACACGCACACACACAGTCCTCACTTCAAAAATGTTTGATTCGCGATCAGGGATGCTTGAAACGTGCTCTCCCGTCGAAAACTCGAATTCGAATTTTCGACCCCGTCACAATACTTTCCTTATACATTATGTATATAAGGAAAGTAATAATGATGATATAGAAGTCATTTTTAACAGTTTCCAACACTGTTCTAAAGTGTTTATGAATTTGCCCATTCTGCCTGTCTGTTCGTTCACACGATAACTGCCGTAAAAATGGCTTTATCAAATGAAATGTTAATATGTTGTTGAGACTGTCTGTAGGATATATAGGAATGTAAATGAATAATATCACCCAATTAATTTCAGATTTTACCCGGGTTGAAGACATGAGATACATTGTACACTATTAAGCTTAATTTTTTAAACATTTTTTAAGCTTAGTTAAAATTTACAAATTGATTTGAAATTTTTTGAAATTTCAGCAAAATATGTTAGGTAGATTTTTGAATAAAATTTGAAATATTAATCATACTCTTGATATATGTAGAGATCACGTGACTCATTGCAAAATAAAATATGACTTCCATTTTATTTTAGCTGTGTAAAATTAATTTCTGATTTTTTAGAGATTTTGTAAATTGATATTTAGCTTTGCATCCGTCATAATACTGCTTCATATTTGCTTATTATCTGTGTATCTAAATTTTGAACGAACGCAATTTATAATATTTTTTATTTTAAATGATCAAAGAACTTTGATTGTTTCTACAACGAAACCTAATTTTAACGAATACAAAATGCAAACAAATCAAGTGATTGTAATGTGAGTTGTATAAGGATTGCTGAGTTTTTTATCACTTAAAATTATTTAGTTCTGGAGTCTGGAATAAAAATGATATGAATGATGATTGATTTTGCAGAGACGTAGACGTTTCATAGCATTTACTTTTTTGATAAAATTTTAAGATTTCAAGTATTATAAATTATTATAGTACTGTGATAATTTAAAAAGTTTGAGTGATGGATATATCGCATTTTAAAGATGCATTTATCGCATTTTTTTTATCGCATTTTAAAATTGCATTTCAGTTGGAGAGTGTTTCATAATGAGTGTTTTATGCAGTATTGATCTTCCTTGTTATAGTTGAACTTATGTATTAGTTTATATCCCAATTGTAGAATTTATAAAATTTTAAATACATGTCAGGATCATTAAAACAATTTAATTCTATTTTCAGATATTTTAAAATATTTTTACTTTCCTTATATATAATGTATAAGGTATATTCCTGATATATAATGTATAATGTATAATGTGACTTCCTTAAATATACGTAATGTATAAGGAAAGTATTGGGGCGGGGTCGAAAATTCGAATGCGAGTTTTCGGCGGGAGAGCACATTTCCAGAATCCCTGATCACGAATCGAACATTTTCGGAGTGATGCCTGTGTGTGTGTGTGTGTGTGTGTGTGTGTGTGTGTGTGTGTGTGTGTGTGTGCGTGTGTCGGTGATTTTATGGAGACGATATCTCACGAACGAATGGAGCGATTCGATTGAAATTTGATACAACATTTATAATCCATGAATACTGGAAGTCTATTGTTTTTAAACACAGTCGAATGTTCAGAACCCCTTAAATTTTCGAGTGAAATTTTGAAAAAATCATCAAAAAATCAAAACCTTAAAAAGTTACGCAAATAGACATGTCTTATGTAATTTTTCCTTTGAAAACGATTGACATAAACTTTAGAACGCTAGTATGAACTGTTCTCGAGATATTGTACATTTTTCAAATAAATTTATCAAAAAATCTCATACATTAAAAACTATAATAACTGTTCAGAAACATGTTCACTCTTTATATGTAATATCATGTGATAAATTTGGTAACATCATTCTCGTGTATCTAGCTCGTTCCATTCATGAGAAACTATAATTTGAATAGTATTTTAGTGTTTGAACTCCAATAGCCATGTATCTGCTATAAGAATAACTATTTCTCCGTCCATAACGCTTGGGGAGATTTTGGTGACAAATTTGGCGGAATGTCCTCAACTTGGCAACTTGGATTCTCTCTTTCTTGGAATATGGATTTCTCTCATATCTGTTTCGTTTTCGCACATTCCAATCCTGTATGTTTGTTCCATGTTTCGGATTTACTGAGCTGTTTTTTATTCTGCTCACCGATTTCACTAGAATGTGGACTCTTAACCAACGACATGGGTATATCCACCTATTATTTCCTCTATTTGTGCCCATTTCGGCTATTTAACTTTGAGTTTGTTGTAGTTTGAGTTCACTTGAGTTTGAGTCTATGTCTCGGACAGGACTTTCTCATACATTCATGTTTTCTATTTTCTATTATCTGTCTTAATCAGCAGCAAAAAATAGCTCCTCACTGCTCAAGTAATTCTTATGAGTTTTTTGTAAAGAAATTCAACCACCATTTCTCCGGAAATCATCCTGTTTTTCAATGTTTGAAGAATGTATGTCGAAACAAAATCTTATCTTGATCATTTCCCGAGTGCATCAAAGGAATTCATTTCCAAAAAAGGAGGAAACGCCAAGAGGATGATCGATGCAACCGAAAATAATGTCTACCTAGATTCTGCAATTTTGGTGAAAAGAGTAGTTTTAAAGAAAAATGTGATGACTTTATTTCCAGTTTCTCTGAAAAAAAAAAAAAAAACGTTCTTTTCGTTTCTTTCTTTTATATTTTGTAAAAAAAAGTATGCATTGGAAATATTGTAGATCCAAAGTACGGCATATGTTTTGCAATATAGAATCAAAATCTAGAAAAAATCAACTGCGTATATTAAACAAGAAAGATCAATCATGCATAAAGCATTGATTATGAAACAATTTCTAACTTCAATGCAATTTCATTTAAAAATCTCTAAAATGCTATACATTCCTCAGTAATATTATAAAATTATCACAATACTACATTAATTTATTATATTGGAAAACTTAAAACTTCATCGATAAAAATGAACTTCATTGAAATGAAATGACATTGAAATGTAAATTGCGATACATTTCACGATAATGTTTTTAAAGTTATTATAATACTACAGTAATTTATTATATTTGAAAACTTCATCGAAAGCAAATGATATTTATTCAAATGACGCCATCGAAAAATAACACGCCTGGCTCTCTTTATAAAAAGAAAATTTCATTCATAAGCATTTTCCCATTCATTTTATTCATCACTATACTATAATAATTTATTTTATTTAAAAACTTAAGAACATGGAGGTGCAAGTAATTAAACTATCTGCTTAAAACTTCATCGATGAAAATCATCCTTCCCTCTATGAAATCAATGAATATTTCATTCATACCAGCTATGCAGACTCCATGAGCTAAATAATTTTGAGTTAAAGAAATGCAGCAATTCTTATACAACTCATTCGATATATTTTGCTGCTTACATTTTCCATAAGTGAAAAAATAGGCTTCGTTGTATAAATAATCAAATTTGGATGATCATTTATACTCAAATATATTGTAATTGCATTCTTTCAATATGCAGATGCACAGAATTTCAGCAAAAATAAAGCGGTTTTAGGACGGATACAACACTAAATAGGAATTAAAAAGAACTTTAAAAATCACGATTTTGACACAAGATGGATGCCATACTTTATTTTGAAGTGGGTCACGTGATCTCTTCATATAATGGTCACGTGATCGCTTCATACAAGAGGTGTAATTATTATTTTAATTTTTATTTAAAAAACTACGGAATATATTTTGTGTGAATTTTTTTTTTATATATTTTATGGGATAATTTGAATATTTCCTAACATTTTCGAAGCAATTTGTGAATTTTAAATCCGCTTAAAAAATGTTTGAAAAATTAGGTCCTATAGCGTTCAATGTATATCATTTTTCAACCCGGGTTCAATCCAAAACTAATTGGGTGATATTATTCATTTATATTCCCGTATGTCGCACAGACCGTCTGAGCAACATAATAAAATTTCATTTTGATTATGTCATTTTTACGGCAGTTATCGTGCTAACGGGCAGACAGACAGACATACAGACGGACAGAATGCAAAAAGTCATAAACACTTTTCAACTTTGTTGTAAAGTGTTAATAAAAATATAAAACTGGCCAGTATACATTTTGGTGCCTTAATTGTTGGACCCATTATTGGATATATTCAGGGCGCTGATTTTTAAAATAACATCAGGTTTTTTATACCAGGTATATAATTTTAGAAAAAAGATATACCCATATTAATTGCTAATTTAGACTGTATCCTGTCAAAATTCGCGATCTTTAATATTAATTGTTATGGTTTTGAAAACTGGTGATGCTATTAATATTACCACAGTCTGTCACCATGCAAGTATACCACCGTTCCTGGGATATACATTTTATAGCTTTTATATCCTTGTGATATATTTCTCTTTCTTTTTCGCTTAAATCACTAAGATATCCCAGAAAGCGATCTAAGTGACATCATCTAATCTTAATAAAAATGTTGAAAATGACCTTTTTAATTCGAAGCATTTTTAAGCCTTTATGTTAGCTTGAAAAGTTTTTGGCAGCTCGAACAAACGAAGAGTAAACATAATACTCAATCTTGTCCATTAAACCTAAGAAATGTGATTTTTTAAAGAACTGTCTATTAGCCATAATTATGTTAACCATAAAAGTTCCTAGCTTTGAATATTCCTTATTCAGTCCAGGGAATTTACATAAAAGTAAACAAGTACAAATCTTCTTTGCTCAAAGCTTTCACAAATTATTTTAATAAGCCTAGCTGGATATATAACGCAGACAAGACGATTTTGGCTGTGCCATCCAAAGGTTCATTGATTACGTTTTATTCTCCAACTAACAAATCATCTCTGAAAGGTCGCTTCTTATTATCCAGTAACCATGTTTGGCTTTGCTTTCATGTTCGGTTATACACATCTGTAATACTAGAGCAAATACAATCAAGCCGGTTTTATTTTTAGAATCAGTGGGCCAAACATACTTAAGAATGTATCTTACCTTCAACGCACCAGGTCAAGTAAAATATGTTTGGGGGTGTGTGTAAAATTTAATAATATTTAAATAATCTAGCAAACAAACAACTGGTTTATACCAAATGAAAAAAGACCATTTAATAAAAATAATTTATCTAAAAATATGAACACAAAAGCCGCCCGTCCATACAAATTGTGGACCTCAACAAACTTTTCACACCCCTCTTGTTCCCGACCACTCAAATTGCTGCTGTAAGTCCCAAGGTCAGTCAAGGAGTCTGGGTTTTCGACACCCCTCTCCCCTCCCCGTGTTTGATTTTACACTCCTTCTCCATAGAAAAACGTTTTGGGTCCACGGTTCCTTTCTAATTATTGTTAACGGCCCTTTATTAAGTCCCTTACAGAACTCAATTAAATAACTACATATATATTTAAATATGCTTTAATGGGTGGTTACTGATATCCGTGTTTATTATATAGCGATGGTTAATTAAAGTAATTTTTAAAATGTAACTTAAACTGTTTTCAGATGCATTTTACATGCACTGGCTATATTATGTACGCCTGTTTTAGAAAACAGTGAAAAAATATGTGATTGCTAACACTAAACCTACCGACACTCAATATATACCTATTAGTACCGTAAAAGGAAAAATGACCGGTTTTTAGATAAAAACTTTATTTTTTCCTATTGAATGCAGGTAATATTGATTTTAGTAAGGAAATATTAAACAAAGTAACTTTAAGGTAATAGACACTATCCGGTTTCTAAAACTCGATATGCTTCGTCTATCGTCCATGTTCTTATATGTTTCATAATACGGTGGTCAATTATCAACGAAAATGCAGTCTTCACTTTACCGTTTAAAATATTACATTTTGTACATCCCGTTGGACCTGATTCTTCCTTGAAAATGTTATGAAGTGCAGTTCTCCCAGATGCAATACTTATTTGCATTTTTTCCTAAACAGTGCCATCAATCGAAATATACTGCCCATTTTTTCATTCTCATCTTCGGAAATTGAGAGCAATCTTATTCTTTTTCGCCCTCTACGTATTATATTCACAATATTCTCCTCTTCATCGTCGGTATCTGCAGCCTCACACTCAGTGTCTAATAGATCATTATAATTTTCAAATAATATATCTTCACTTTCAGAAAGTTCCCCTTCATCAATTTCTAAAAACTCTTCACCTATGTTATTTATATCTTTTAAGGATTTGGTGTGTCTAGCATGTTTCAACATTTTCTCAGGGTAGAGATGAGGAATGGAGTAAAATTTTAAAAACGAAATATAAAGTAACTAGTAATACTGTTTAGTTTTTGTCATCTTTTCTTGCAACTTGAAATTTTACGCACTTTATTGAAACTTTATTATACAGTTACTTTAAATTGAGCTTATTACGTAACAGTTCTTTCAAAAATGTGCAGCAGACTGATGAAAATATTTGAAATATGCATGTACATCACATTTTCCGACCCGATAACCTTATAAGGCAATAAAAATATCTCCTGGTCAAATGACCGGCCGTGGTGGATAAAGTAGACTATGTATTTCTATCATGTAAACACGAGAAGAAGAAAAATAAATATTGAAAATTGACTGTATACATTTAATAGAAAAAATCATGAAGTCAAGTGAGAAAAAGCTATAACATTATATGCGGATCTTCTAATCAAAGGTTCATAACCGATCATTTGACCGGTCATGGTACGTTTAGTGTTAAGCAAACACTTATATTTTATTTAAATCCAAACATATTAATTTGCAGAACTTAAATATACTTTAATTGTTTAATTTTAATCCAATTAATTTATGTGGAGTTGCTACACACTTAATTGAATCTATATATACATTTCCAATCTTAATGTTTTTCCATGCTCTCCAAAGAAGCATATTCTTGCATATAGTTTTTTGGTGCAAATTTTATTTAAAAGTAATGTTATCTTATTCATTTGGAGTTTTGTATTTTCAGTAAGATCTGTTTTTTTTCTCAAATTATACAGTAACTACGTTAACTTTAAAATCATATTTTTTTCAAAATAATGTTTACAAACACTCCCAAATGACTGTTCACAGAAACGCCAAAGATTCACAAACTGTTCTACAGCAGATCGGCTGATGGAAAGAAACTTATTTTCAATAATTCTCCAATATATGTATTTTAAATGTGTTTCAGCCTAAAATGTCAAATTTTATACTAAATAAAAGCGCTATTTTTAAGCAACACAGACCTAGAATTTATAGTATAATTATAAATAATTCAGGATAAGATATACGTAAATTGCTACGTTACCCGACAGGTCAATGTTTTTATCTTAATTTATTATAGATTTCCAAAAATCTTGAAGAAACAAATGTAGAAATGCATTATGAAGAGGAGAAAAAAATATCTGCAATTATAATGTTTATGAAAACATATAAGGGTCATCATTAGCAGCAATAGTATTATTACGGCACTGAACTCTATAAGGCTACACAATCTATAAGCATATTAATTTTTTAGAATAACTTTATTCTCAGACTGATTTTATTTTCTTCTGGATTCCATATACTCCAGAGGCGTGAATGCACGAAGAATGTATGTCGGAAGTATGTCATATCATGATGTTTTCTCGAGAGAACTAAAGGATTTCATTTCAGGAGAAAATAATAGCCGCCAGAAAAATGATTGATACAGACCATAATAATGCTTGCCCAAATCCAGTATTTCGGGGAAAAGATATGTATTAAAGAAGAATGTGATGAGTTTCTTTCCAGTTCCACAAAATACACAGTCATACCCCATTATTATTTTTATTTTTTATTTTTCTTTATGCTGGATAAAAAGAATTGAAGCATGTTTTAGAAATATTGTATTTCTCATACTCATTGCAAACATTTTTGAAATGCAGTTGTAGAAACTGAGAGACAACAGTTATCTGTCATCCATATAGGGTGTCAGGAAAAGCCATAGACCAGTCAAATAACTCGACAAGTATTAGAGTAATCGTATTTTAATTATATGCATGTGTAAAAATCTGATGTGGGCAGCATATGACTTTCCTTATATAATGCAATGAATTTACTAATTTTACATTAAAAACAAATAGGTTATTCTTATAGTAGATACTTCTATTCTCCCCAAGACATTGAAATTTTGTCAATTAGTCGTTATTTTCATCAATTTGGCGTCGTTTTTATCCATTTGGCGAGATTTTCGTTAATTTGGCAACATTTAAAAAGTCGCCAAGTTGGCGACATTCCGCCAAAATCGTCGCCAAAATCACCAAGCGTCATGCACGGATAAATAAGTTATTCTTATAGCAGATAAATGATTATTGGCGTTTAAACACAAAAGTATTACTCAGAGTATCGTTTCTCATGAATGGAGCGAGCTAGATCCATGAGAATGATGTAACCAAATTTATCGCATTATATTACATATGAAACGTGAACATGTTTCTCAACAATTAATATATTTTTTTTAATTTATGGGATATTTTGATAAATTTATTTGAAGAATGTGCAATACCTCAAGAACGATGCGTGCTAGCTTTCTAAAGTTTATGTTAATCGTTTTCTAAGGAAAAATTACATAAGAAATATCTATTTGTGTAACTTTATTAACGTTTTCAATTTTTTGATGATTTTTTCAAAATTTCACTCGAAAATTTAGGGGGTTCTGAAGATTCAATTGCGCTTAAAAACAATAGGCTTCCAATATTCATGGATTGTAATTGTTGTACCAAATTTCGCTCGAATCGGTCCATTCGTTCGTCAGTTATCGTCTCCACAGGGTCACTGACATATACTCACATACTTTCACTCCTTCCGCCCACACACATACATCACCTTAAAAACGTCTGATTCGTGTTCAAGGATGCTTGAAACGTGCTCTCCCGTCAAAAGCTCGAATTCGAATTTTTGACCCTGTCACAACACTTTTCTTATGGATTATATGTATATAAGGAAAGTAAAAATAATCAACATGAGCTAGATAAATCCGTTTATATATATATATATATATATATATATATATATATATATATATATATATATATATATAAACGGAACCATCATGCTTTTCTACTAACGAAGTATTGATTTCTCAGATTCTAGTAAGCAACAATTTTAAGCGAATTTTTATATATACATTTTATATGGAAAATACAAGATTTATTTTTAAATACTATTTCATCTCTTTTGAGAGGAATTGATTTCTTACAGATATTCGTTAATGAAAATAGAACTATAATGATTTTTCTCTTAAACAAATTATAATTTAGACACAAAAATACACGAAGAATAATATTTCAAAATGTGTCACATCATATGCATTCATGTCAAACAGAGAAAATAGAAAAAGAAGTAGAAGCCAAGACTCCATGGAGAGGAAAATAATGTATGTTTATGTCCTGGAATTTTAGAGAGGATACATGATGCATAAAAATGTATCTGATGAATTTGTGTTTAAAATGCATAAAAAATTCCTTTTCTTATTCTTTTACTTTTTATCTCTTGAAAAAATAGACGTAGTTCCTTTCAGAATCATTGTTTAAGTTACAAACATATATTCTAAATAAATATCTATAGGATATGTAAGTAATATATACACATACAGGAAATATGTGTTTAATAGATTTTAGTCTGGAAAATTCTACTTTATAATATACAATCATTACTGTTAATTTTCATTTATAGATTCAGATATTTTCATCAGAGTCCCGGAGGGTTAAATAATTTCCTATTGTTACGGGGGTTAGTTACGAAAAAACAAATTTCATCTCTTGGGAATCAACAAATTTTTGATAGCCTAGCTATCAAGAGGTGGCGACACCTTCAGGGTTGGCTGAAAAACAAGAGTGGGATAATGATGTGAATTTGGAAGTACAAGAACACATTAGAAAACAATGGCTGATTAGAATTGGCATGATATAAAAATCTGGCAAGCTGAAATCTGCATATCATATGGAAAGATCAGATGACCCACTTCA
Source organism: Amaurobius ferox (assembly GCA_951213105.1). Taxonomy (NCBI): domain Eukaryota; kingdom Metazoa; phylum Arthropoda; class Arachnida; order Araneae; family Amaurobiidae; genus Amaurobius; species Amaurobius ferox. The sequence goes on from OX578140.1 coordinate 140,821,143, forward strand.
AAATAAAATATGGCACCCATCTTGTGTCAAAATCGTGATTCTTAAAGTTTTTTTTAATTGATATTTAGTGTTGTATCCGTCCTAAAACCGTTTTATTTTTGCCTAATTTCTGTGCATCTATATTCTGAAACAACACAATTACAATATATTTGAATGTAAATGATCAATGCCCTCCATCTTGTGTCAAAGTCGTGATTTTTAAAGTTCTTTCTAATTTCTATTTACTGTTGTATGCGTTGCCATCTAGCAGCCGATAAATAATCTTTGTGACAACTAATACGTTTACAACTAGCCCATCTCTGCTCTATTTACAAAATTTTAAAAATATTTATAGTTTAATGCAGCAGTTTTTGCTCCATATTTATACAAATTCTATTTTCCATTTAGTTGATACTTTGAAATAGAGTAGACTGAATATTGGGTTGATTATTGGACTAAATCAAACGTTTTCAAGTGTTTGGGCAATTACAAACATATGAGGATTTTTTGTTCTTCCAAGTAATAGTTATATACACATTTTATATAGTTTTTTTTTATCCTATGCCCATCTCCGACCTCTCGGTCATAAGTCGACGAGCAGCCCAATACAAAGCGGAACGATAAAAATAGCCACTAAAAGCCTTGTCAGTAATACATAAAGGAAAACAGTCAAGAACAGCAGGGCAAATGTTGAGGTGCTCTTCAGTGATAGGAACGCCATGGTCGCAAAGAGGGCAGACATCTGTATCTGTCAGTTGCATTCGATACAGGTGACTCTGTAAGTAATCATGACCTGTGGCAAGTCTAAAGCAAGCCACGCCAACTGATCTATGCAAGGAACGGGGTATTCTTGCCGACTTATTTAACAGGGAGTTCCATTTTTTTCTGGAAGCTCTCTCCCCATGCAGACTGAAATGGTTAGCTTTAATAGAGTGGGATATATATCGCTTTATATGCCGCACAGGCAAGAGAGGATCCGGTTGCATCATTTGAGATCCATTCTTAGACAATAAATCAGCCCGCTCATTTCCATATATCCCGCAGTGGCTTGGAAGCCACTGCAGGGCAATGCGGTTCTTGATGTTCAGTAGCTTATCTAGTTTCTCCATACAATTCTTGGAAATCTCACATTCCCAGAAATTGAAAGATGTTAAGGTCATAATTGGCGCCCTGGAATCAACAAAAAAGGCGATATTTTCCTTCTCACACTGCTCCATTTTATCTAAGGCTAAAGAAATGGCGGCTATTTCGCCATCAAAGTTGTCAAAGTGTTTTCCAACGGCGCAAGACAATTTAAGGTATATAGAGTAAGCGCCAACATTTTATATAGTTATTTTTATATAGTGAAAAATATAATTAAAATATATTGCACTGCAGAGTCACAAATAATATTTTTAATATACAAGTGAACAAATATTTTCAACAATAATTGGGTTCAAAGTTAAAATTCAAGGTGTAAGATGCAAAAGTGTCTAAAGTGAAAACGTAATTCGAAACTTTATTCTTGGAAAAGAGTGAACTCCATATTTGTATTCTCCATAACACACTCAAACTATTGATGCTGCAGTTTAGTATTCTAGTCAGAAGAGATATTTTAATAAATGTATCTCAAAGGTTTAAAGTTCACTTTTGTGTCTGAAATCCTTTCATAAACTTGATGATTCTATTCACAAAAGAATTCTTTTCAAAATTCTAAACAGGTGACCCAGGAGATATCTTGCGAATTTAAATTTCCTATTCCGCATTGCTATTCCTATAACAAATATATATATTTCGGTTTTGCTTCTCGACGTGTTTTATTCTATAATCGTGTGATGTTTGAAAATTGATGGATTGAAATTTAAGTATTTTCTCCTTTCATGTGATTTAAGAATCTTAGTAATAATATTAAAATGATATTAAAATTTCTATGTTTCGCTAAGATTAATTTTCATCAAGAATAAATTCTACAAAAAGGATGAAAAAATAGCAATTTTTTCATAACAGTATATGGAAAAATACTGGCATGAAAAAGTTGATAAATGAATGGAAATTTTTGTAAAATTTATCTTATCAGACTTATCTATATAAATAAAATTGAAAATATGTCTGTTTGTCTGTCTGTTTGTCCCATCATCACGGGAGAACGACTGAACCGAATTTAAAAATTTGGTGGGTAATATTTGGCGGGTAGCCGAAAATTTGGTGGGTAGCCTAGAAATAGCCTCACTTAAAATTTAGTCCGTCTTTTGAGTTTCTACGACCAGTGGTTCTACAGATATTGGTAAAAAACGAAATTTTCGTTTGTCTCATCATCACGAAAAAACGGCTGAACCGAATTTAATGAAATTTTGTGGATAACCTTGAAATAGCCCCCCATAAATTTAGTCGAGTAAGTTTCGAGTTTCTAAGACCAGGGGTTGCCGAGATATTAATGAAAAACGGAACTTTTTACTAGGAGTTCTCTCCAACTCCGTGGTTTATCCAAAACGGAAAGGATGAAAATCGTTTGTTTAAAACGTCGAAATGAAATAAAATTTTATTTCCGAGTTTGGTGCAGGATTTTTGCATTAATTAGTTACTATCGAAAAACATGAATTGTTTGAAACATGAATTTAAATGGAAAAATCTACCTCCATGGTTTAACTTTCACAATTTTTACTCAACGATGAAAAGTAAAAAGAAATCAAAATGGCAATTTATGAGGAAGATTCTATCTTATATCATGTTGCTCGGCAACGGAATGAAATTAAATGTGTTGTTAATATTTATTATTATTTTTTCTATTTGAATAATAAATAAATGGATGTAAATATATATATTTTAAATGAGCGTTTTAATTGTTCTTTTAATAATGTAAATAGCGGACTGTGTACATCACTTTCATTTACTTTAGCAAAGGTGTTTAAGCTCATTGTGTTTAGCTAATAAACTCATATATTGTATTTATCCAATAAATTCATTTCGCCGATTGTTGAAGCAGAAAAAGAGTAGAACGGGTGTATCTTATAATACAATTTCAGTGTTTTCATTTAGTATATACAAACGGGATCGGGATATTTTATTCTTCAAATCTGCAAATTCAGAGCTACGAATTTAGCCGGATATCTCTAAATAACTTGGTAAATTTTCTTAAACTTTACCAAATTAGCGGAAATGTCTCAAAATTTATAAAAATGAAGCAAATCAATGATTTATTTTTTTAGAATAGAGTACTGAAATGATGTTTCGGTAAAGTTTTTCGGTCAGTCCATCCATCCTACTTAGTAACATATTTAACGAATTTTTTTAATATCACCAAATTGATAAAAATATTTGTCAATCCATAAAAATATCATGGATTTGATAAAATCGCGATTAATAAATGAAATTAATTGTGTTTTGTTAGGGGATAGTATTGTGATGATGTTTCGTCAATTTGTCGTAAAATGGGATATCAGTTCTACAGTCCCACTTGGCGATAAACTTGGCGATTTTTTAAGTTATCGCTAAATTGACTAAAATGTCGCCAAACCTTCAATGAAGATCGCTTTATTCAGACGATATGATTTGCATCAATTTATTTGAAGCAAATGATATTATGTCGCTTAGCAACGGATCCAATGTGTTATGAGGCATACGATTTTATATTAAATCATTTCCGATTTGAATAATAAAGATATGTATATAAAGTAAATTTCATTGACATTGCATTTTTGACTGGATAATATCAATTACGGTCTTCAGGTTTAAACATTATTATTATTGATATTTTCGGGGACTGTTGATTCAGGGATTATTGATATTTTCAAGTTATTATGCCATTGTTTTATTATGACGAGAATTGTTGAAACTCATATATAGTACGTTGTACGAGTAATCTTCTACAAATGCAAGGGTATATCTTCTAATCTACGAGAATATAAGTAGTACAGGTATATTGGCATATATTTTGATATATATATTGGCATATATTGGAATCAATTACGACCTTCTGGTATAAAGATTACGGGGATTATTGATATTTTCAATTTATTGCGTCATCTCTTTTATTTTGGCAAATATTTTTGAGACTCATATAGTAATACAGGTAATATTCTACTAACACACTGACATATTTTCTAATCTGCGACAATATAAGTAGTACAGGGTTGCATATATTGATTCCATTCCTTTTTTTTGTAAATTTGTTTACAAAATGGGCCAGGATGTTTTATTCTTCAGATCTGCCCGTGAAGATAATTTTGCGTAGTGAGAACATATATTCTTAAACATCTCTTTTGGAGCAATACATTTAATATTTTAACAGAATTTGCACATGATTGCGAATTATAAGTTTCTTTATATTATATACTCCGTACGAAGAACGGGTATCCTGTTAGTCTCTGAATAAAATACCCTATTTAATAATATAATATTTTTAAAATCCGGTTAAATATTTTCACATTTCAGATTAAGTAATTTCCTTTCAATTTGAAGTACACATTTTACTTTTCATTATGTCCTCTATAACATATAATGTAAGCATTGGAAAATTATTGCAAAATGTCAACAATGTAAATTCGTGAGTTTTATGATAATTTACACTCTTTGATCAAAACGCGAATTAACTCTATTTAGAGTGAGAGTTGTGTGTATCTCTGCTTGTGTGTGGGTGTCTGCTTTGAACTGCATTTGTCAAATATATCTTAAAAGTTCTTACGATTGAAAAGCAAAATTATTTTGTTGACAAGATGTGGAAAAATCTAATCAGTGTAACTATGTAAAACTACTTTGCTTAATTTAATAAATAAGTAAAACTGCTTTGCTTAATTAAGTAAATAAGTAAAACTACTTTGTTCAGAGGATACGAAAAAGCTAATCAGCGTAATTAAGTAAACTGCTTTGCGGAATTAAGTAAATAAGTAAAAATACTTCGTTCAAAGGATACGGAAAAACCTAATTAGCATAATTAAGTAAAACTACTTTGCCTAATTAAATAAATAAGTAGAACTGCTTTGCTTAATTAAGTAAATAAGTAAAACTACTTTGTTCAGAGGATACGAAAAAGCTAATCAGCGTAATTAAGTAAACTGCTTTGCGGAATTAAGTAAATAAGTAACGTTACTTTGTTCAAAGAATAAGAAAATCAGCGTAATTAAGCAAAAATTAATAAAAAAAATTAACATTCAGATGGTTTAAGAATACTTGGGATCCACTTCTTGGTGCAAGACAGACCAAAGTACTCAACATCAAATTGATGAACTGACGGTAAATTTAGCAAAATATATAGTGAAATTTGATGCCTTCCACTGAAAAAGGTAATAAAACATATTTTCAAAACTACTGCCATGCTACATTATTTATAAATTTACACTTAATTACGTTGTTTATATTTTTCGATTGTTGCGATGTTCTTGAGATTTGAGAGAGCCTTATGTATTAGCATAGCTTTATTTGAAATCGAACACGCAAAGAATTACAGTACAAAAATATGGAACAGGAACTTTTTATTGAAATATATTTCAAAAATTGGAAGAAATACAATAGTATGTTTAGCCATATAAAAAAATTACTGTTTTTATATGTTGATAACAAAATAACAAAAATAGTAATACCATTCAGGCTTTGTGGTGGCAAAAAAACCTATTTAAGAAACACCATTATTAGAATAATAATGCCAATTATTTTTCTATAATTTATTAATGCTATTGTAAAGCATAAAAACTTTATTTTAGATTTTGGTAAAAAAAAAAAGTCAAAATAATAATTTCTTTATATACCTTTATCATTTTATTGCATTTACAACACTTTCCAACATAGTTGTAAAGTGATTATGACTTAAACACTTTACAATTATGTGTATTACAGTGTTTATGTCCATTCTGTCTGTATGCATGATTTGTGTCCGTTTGCACGATAACTGCTGTAAAAATAACAATCAAAATGAAATTTTAGTATAGTGCTGACACGTTCTGTGGGACATATGAGAATGTAAAATAGTATCACCCAATTCGTTTTGGATTTAACACTGGTTGAAAATAAGAAACACATTGAACACTATGGGACCTAATTTTTCAAACATTTTTAAGAGGGTGTTAAAATACACAAACTGATTCGAAAATATCACGTAATTACTTCAAATTACCACGTAAAATGTGTAGAAAAAATTCATGGAAATATGTTAAGAAGTTTTCAAAATAAAAATTGAAAAATAAAATTATACCCATAGTATATGAAGAGATCACGTAACTCATTGCAAAATACAATAAAGCAACCATTTTTTTTTTCGTTTAGGGAAGATCGTGATTTTTAAGGAACGTTTTATATTTATATGTAGTGTTGCATTCGTTCTAAAACCGCTTTATTTTTGCATATTATCTGTGTATCTAAATTCTGTGCCTTCGCAATTACAATATTTTTTATTTTAAATGAACTCTAAAATTTGATCATTTCTACAACGAAGCCTAATTTTAACGTATTTAGGATGTAAAAAAATCAAAGACTGTAAGATGAGTTGTAGAAGAATTGCTGAATTTTGTACCGCAAACTTATTTAGCTCTGGAGTCTGGAATATAAGTGATATGATTCAAAAATTCATTGAGATCACATAACTCATTGCAAAATACAATAACGCAACCATTTTTTTTTCGTTTAGTGAAAATCGTGATTTTTAAGGAACGCTTTATATTTATATGTAGTGTTGCATTCGTTCTAAAACCGCTTTATTTTTGCATATTATCTGTGTATCTAAATTCTGTGCCTTCGCAATTACAATATTTTTTATTTTAAATGATCACTAAAATTTGATTATTTCTACAACGACGCCTAATTTTAACGTATTTAGGATGTAAAAAAATCAAGGACTGTAAGATGAGTTGTAGAAGAATTGCTGAATATTGTAACGCAAACTTATTTAGCTCTGAAGTCTGGAATATAAGTGATATGATTCAAAAATTCATTGATTTTACATAGAGAAGCAGGGGATTTTATGGCATCGCCTTCCTTAATGAAGTTTTATATTTCCATGTAAAATAAATTATTGTAGTAATGTAATAATTTAACAAAAGCACCGCTGAATCGCATTTCAGAGATGTTTAAATGAAATTGCATTTCATTTGGGAAGTGATTCATAATTTATGCTTTATGCAAGATTAATCTTTCTTGTTTAATATAATCTCTTCTGGCAATACTCACTTACCTTTGTAACTCGCTTCGTGAGTTTGAGGGCTTAGCTCCATATAGTGGCCGTGGCATTGGCGTCAGATACTTTTTTATATAGAGAAGTTTATGCAGATTTCACACTTACAGTGTCCTGCCATATCAATTGTGTCGATATTTGCCTAATAAAAATAGCACATTTCTCACTGACGTGGTTTAGCAACATCCACTGTATCGAGATTTGTCAAATAAAAAAAAGGTGCATTTCTCACTTACGTCGTTTTGCCATATCAACTGTGTCGAAATTAGCCAAATAAAAATAATGTATTTCTCATGCAGTTTTACCATATCAACTGCACTGCATCGAGATTAGTCAAATAAAAAAAGTGTATTTCTCACTTACGTCGTTTTGCCATATCAACTGTGTCAAAATTAGCGAAATAAAAATAATGAATTTTTCACTTACGCAGTTTTGCCATATCAACTGTGTCAAAATTTGTCAAATCCAAATTGCGTATTTCTCACTCACGTCGGTTTGCCATATGCACTGTATTGAGACTGACTGTATTGAGACTGTATTGAGAGATATGAACTGCTCTGATCGATCAAATAAAAATAACATATTATTTTACATCGTTTAGGCATATCAACTGTGTCGATAATTGCCAAATAAGAATAGCGTATTTCTCACTTACGTCATTTCGCCATATCAACTGCGAGAAATATGTTTGAAATATGAGGGATATTTGCGTCGAAAAAGTCGCGTCAGTTTATGTAAGTGTTTCCGAGTAACAACATACTGTAATTTTGAACATGCGTCGTATTTATATTCTTATATCTGCTCCATTTACTTAGATGCACCTTCAACAAAAATAGCATAGCATTAACTCATTAAAAGAAAATCAATCAGTCCCGTGAAGACAAAATCACGGATATTGATATATTTCCTTCCACCATCTCAAAGCTAATTTTGCATCATCTGGGAATTTTCTCGTTTTGGTATTTATAAAAAAGAATATTATTAAACCAAGCCATTCCGACAGAAAATGAAATTATATAAAATCCTAAATTCGCTGTAATTTGAATCATTGCTCTTTTTTTAAATAATGCATGCAACGAGATAAAGAACAACAGTACGAGATAAAGAAAAACAGTAATTTGAGTCAATACACTCATTTCATGTGTTGCTGGCATCATTTTTCTAGTTTTCTTTTTCACAAACAAGTTGCGCTTTCCACGATTTTATAGAGATATCTAAAAATCCCATGGTACCTCATGCATTTAAAATACCCATAATTTCCAGATCAGTGCAAAGAGATCACATCTCCTTCCTTTTAAAATTCCCTGAGTGTATCAATCTTATATGTGCCTGGTTATCTTAAATTCGAAACTTACTTTTCGGTTGTGTGGGTACAAGTTGTTTACGCATGAAGTACTTTTCGAATCTTGGCGAAGAGTGGGAAAAGGAACTACATTATGCCATGGTTATTTCTATATTTAATATAATAATATAATTACCATGCTTTATTTTTCTGTTATTCAATGATTATTTTTATGATTATACTAGCAGCATACCCGTTCTTCATACATAGTATATAATATAGAGAAACTTATAATTCGAAATCATGTGCAAATTCTGTAAAAATATTAAATTTATTGCTCCTAAAGAGAAGTTTAAGAATATTTGTTCTCACTACGCAAAATTATCTTCACGGGCAGATCTGAAGAATAAAACATCCTGGCCCCTTTTGTAAGCAAATTTAGAAAAAAAAGAGGAATTGGATCAATATATGCAACACCGTACTACTTATATTGTCTCAGATTAGAAAATATGCCAGTGTGTTAGTAGAAGATTACCCGTATTACCATATGAGTCTCTAATCTTTGCCAAAATAAAGGAGATGACGTAATAAATTGAAAATATCACTAATTCCCGTGCTCTTTATACAAGAAGGTCGTAATTGATTCCAATATACGCCAATATATATCAAAACATATGCCAATATACCTGTACTATTTATATTCTCGTAGATTAGAAGAAATACACGTGTATTTGTGTATTATACCCGTGTATTTATATATTAAGATTTCTCGTACAACGTACAATATATGAGTTTACACAATTTTTGTCATAATAAAGCAATTGCATAATAACTTGAAAATATCAATGATCCCTGAATCAATAATCCCCGTAAATATCGATAATAATAACGTTTAAACCTGAAGACCGTAATTGATATTATCCAGTCAAAATCGCTAAAGAAAAATCAAATCGTTCTTTTCTAAAATATATTTTTATATCCATTTATTTATAATTCAAATCGAAAAAATAATAATTAAAATTAACAGACAAATTTAATTTAATTGCGTTTCTGAGCAACATGATATAAGATAGAATCTTCCTCATAAACTGCGAAATGAAATAACCATTTTGATTTCTTTAAACTTTTCATTGTTCAGAAAAAGCTTGTGGAAAATAAACCATGGAAATAGATTTCCCATTTAAATCATGTCTCCAACAATTCATGTTTTCAGAAAGTGACTAATTATCGCAAAAAATCTCCCATCAAACTCAGAGATAAAGTTTTAATTCACTTTCAAACGATTTCCAGGCTTTTCGTTTGGAAAAAACCACGGAGTTAGGGAGTAGAACTCCTAGGAAAACGTTTCGTCTTCATTAATATCTCGACAACCACTGATCGTAGAAACTCCAAATATGAACTAAATTTTAAGTGGAACTATTTCCAGGCTACCCACAAAATTTCATCAAATTCGGTTTAGCCGTTCTCTCGTGATGATGGAACAAACAGACAGACAGATAGACAGACAGATTTTCAATTTTATTTATATAGGTTTCCGTGTTCATTCCATGGGCGTTTATAGATGGAACGTTTAAAGATGGAAAACATCGATATTAATCAAAAGTGATATAACAGAAAGATAATATGTGTCTAAATATTATAGCGATGTTATTAGTACACATTATTGAAAATAAATGAACTTTTTGCTGTTATCGAATACAATGAACGTACCAAATTTCATGTATTTCGCTTGACTATTTCGAGAGATATTTAACTCCCTGTGGAAAAATAAAGTTTTTAATATATTGAAACGGTTCATGATAAGAACTAAATAATACTGTCCATTTATTTTGGGTTAAAAGTACTTACAAAATATTCAGTTATTTGATGAAAATGGACATATTTACAATTATATGAATTTGATGAATTTATCTCTTTAAGATATGAAACAACAATATATCAAATTCGACACATTCTTGCAATGTATGTTCTGTCAATTATAGCTGATATATATATATGGTAAAAAATATTTTTTAATATTAACATTAATAAAATCTTACCATTTAATTCCTGCAACTCGAATTAATTGTTTAGAAATATTATACTTAATCAGCTTTTTAGAATTTATAGATTATCTGATAAAAAATGTCTTGATATGTATATAAATAATCTCAAAATTACCTGCAATTTATATAAATATCCCTCTTAGTAAATGGTATTGTTAAAATGTTTATAGATTATCTTGATTTTCTTGAATTCTATTCATAGTAACTTATATTAGCCAGACATCTCCTTTGTCTTGTATTATTAATACTTTCATTTTTACATCCTCTTCAACATCAGCCTTGCTACTATTAGCCCCACTTTTTTGTAGCTCTTTTTGTATATTATTACTTTTTCTTATCTTTTCGCATTACTGTTTTTCATTTCTTACGAATGGCAACAGTAGATAATTTTTTTTTTCTTTGCGAATGGCAACACTGGTCTCTTGCTTCAGTATTCTCGGGTTCGACTGGTTCGGGCATATGCTGTGCATTTTTGCATTTTCCAGGTATTCATGTTTTCTTATATTTTTCCTTCTTTATGTATGTTGTCCATGTAGAAATAGTTTATAGATATAATCTATCTATTTCATCAGAAACATACATTTTTGTGTTTGCTTCTACAAAAAACTTGGGCATGAATACGATTTTTGTGGAAGTGAACAATTCATGATTTAGGCTTAGAGCCTTGTCCTCGTGTATAGCGTTTGTGCTTGATTTCGTTTGTTATTCTTTTTTCGATTCCTTACCTTTGTATTTTGATACTATTCATTGACTTGTTGATTCGACATTTATTTTATTTATTTGTTTTTTATTTTTTTCCATTTGCTTGAGGATTTGTTGATTTATACTTTTATTTCGCAAGCCTGTTAGATATTTGAATTTTCGTGTTACAGATTCTCACTTTTCTTTCATTGGATCTTCAAACCTTTTTTTCTTATTGAAATCATTTTATTTATTAGCTGCATTTGCGCAATAAATTAAATGAATTTTGTTTTGTCATTCCTATTTACGCATTTACATTTGCATAATTGCAAAGTTTTCATAATTTTTAATGTTTGCTACGGTATTTATATATATATATATTTATATATATATATATATATAAATTACGTATATTATGTGTTCTTAATTACAACTTCTTTTAGAAGGCAACATGAATAACATATTTTTTTATCTCTGAAAACATACATAACTCACAATACTGTACGTAATTTTAATATTGATAATTGATATCACACGTATATCCATTAAACATCATATTCAATTACTTCTGACATTCCAAACTTTAAATTAAAAAGCTTATGCCCCGATTATTTTGAAAATCTAAGCAATATTGTACATTTTTCTTCTTTCTAGATTTTAAATAACGTCAGTGTCGTACAGATAACTTTCTCCAGAATGATTTCCCGAGATTTTAATTTAGAATGTTTCACGTAAATAAATAAAATAAGGTAAATAACTCATCTTAGTTCGAAGAACGGCGGAAGTAACAATCTTTTTAAGTTCAGGAAAATTTATTCTTCAGAGAAATGCACTGTATGTAAAATTTTGCATACAGCTTGTATCGTATAGAAAAAAAATTAAAACACTTAAAATGTTCGGTATTTTATCACAGTTCATCTTCATTTATGTGATATAATTATAAAGAAAATCTTAGAATGTGTACAGAAAAACACATTTTTGAAATTTTATACTTAAAGTTAATCGGTTTTTGATGCTAACCATCCCTTTGAATATTTTACTAGTTTTACTCTGTAATACAGGGTAAAGTATACAGAAAGTATTGGAATCATGCCGAAAATCGCAACTCGAGTTTTCGACGGATCTACACGTTGTGGGACCTCTAGAATGCGAAAAAACTGTTTTTAGCGCGATGTCTGTGTGTGTGTGTGTCTGATTGTGTGTCTGTGTGTCTGTTTGTATGCCTTTTTGTGTGTATCTCTGTGTGTATCGGTATAATGTATGTATTCACTCTAACTACAAAAACTAATTGACCGAATTTTAAATGATTTGGTAGGTAAGCCTCTTGTGAGTGACCCTGGTGCTGATTAGATTTTGGTACAATTCGAGATAAAAGAACCTGCCTTTTTAGAAAAATGGTCCGCAAAAATTGTCAAAATCTAAAATAAAAAACTAAGTATGCTGAAATATGTCCATTAAATGCTTGTTTTATACGTAATTTTTAACGAAGAAAATAATAAGACCAACCCCATTGCACTAGGACTAGTCGTTTTCGAGATATTTTAGTTTTTTCTTATTTTCTCTACGCCACCTTTGAAAATGAGTCCAGTTACCAGACCAGATAACAAAAATTGAATTAAATGTGAATTAAATTTAATTAAAATAAAGAGAACTTGGATATAAGTCTGCAGGGAAAGTCATGTGCTACCCACATCAGATTTTTGTTTTACAACTACAAACCTCAACTTTTAACCACACGCTTAATCATTGATGTGCCTACATATTTAAAATTAATAAATAAAACAATTCTCCATAGGTCGTTATAGCATTCATGCTTTATAATAATACCTTCCTTATTTAGAAGGAAAATATATTATTCGTGTGATGCATTTCCAGATAAAATAACCTGCCGTTTTTGCAAAATGGCCATCCAAATTTTCTTGCATCCACTTTAGCTGAAAAACTAATAAACGAAATTTCACACAATTTGATGAAAAAGTCACTTATAGATTACCCTGGTGGTGATTAGATTTTGGTACGGTTCAGAGGAAAAGAACTTGCCTCTTTGGGCGAAATAGCCCTCAAAAATCGTTAAAACCTAATTGTATATCTATCGTATGCTCAAATATATCAATAATTAAATGCTTGTTTTATATGTAATTTTTAAAGATGAAAATAATAAGACCAACCCCATTACTCTAGGACTGGTCGTTCATGAGATATTTCAGTTTTTTCGCGTTTTCGTTAGGCCACCTTTAAAATTAAGTCCAGTTACCAACACTAACAGCATTTTTTTTCACAATGACGTAAGATTTACGTCACACTGTGACTTTGGGATGTCACAGGACGTCGCAGTACGTCTCGGCAATGTCATATTGAGGCCACATCGAAGTCATTGTGGTCATTTTAATGGTCGTTTGTGACGTCGCATATTAATTTGTTTGTGACGTCACATTGTAATTGTCATTGTAATATCATCATATTGTTACGTGTTAATTAAATTGTGGAAACGTCACAGAATATTGTCACAATGAAGCCACAAAGTTACTAATACGTAACGTCGAATAGAAGTCGCAAATATGATGTCAGATTGTGATCTAGGTGTCAGGTGACTACAACTTCACTGTCACACATGTGACGATCTTTGCTGTGAAGGAAATGTCAACGAAAATTGAATTAAAAGTGTAAATTCAGTGGCATTTCAAATAACTGTGCGTTCTATTTAGTGCAGTTAAACTCAATTTAATGAATTATTAACGAAATAAAGAGAACATGATTTCGAATCAGCAAAGAAAGTCCTATGCTGCTTACATCAGATTTTTTTACATATATATTGAAATGTATGAATCATCTACAATGTGTTAAAAAGAGTAGATGCATTTTTTTAATATAGATTTCTGGATAAAAAATTGTAATAACATAGTCTTGAATTTAGATATTTCATTATGATGAACTTTTTATTTAGATAAGAAATGTTTAATTTCTTTAACTCATCTGGATTCCATTATTTTAATCTTTCTTAACGAGAGCTGTTTTAGAAAGTACAACATTCATATAATTTTCACTGTGAAATATTTGTTTTAAAAAATAAAATTTTGTTTCTTTAAAAAAAATAAGAAGTTAAATGGAATTGGGGATTCTAAAGGTGATGTTTACGATTCATTAGTTTTGAACTGTATTGTTCAACCCCATTACTCTAAGTCTAACCGTTGTCGAGATTATTTAATTTTTTTTGCATTTTCTTGCGCCCCTTTTGAAAATAAGTCCAGTTACTAAAAGAAAACGAAAATTGAATTAAATCTGGTAATTTAGTGCGCGGAGTACGATCACGTTAAACATGCGGGTCTCTAAGTCGTTCCGAGAAGTTGGTGGTAGGGGAAGGAGGGTACGGTTCCTGTGGATGCTTCCCCAACTGGTTTTCGGACTAAATTGAGTGGAACTTCCCTGCTGTCCAAACAATTACCTTACACCTTTCTGGTAAGTCGGATGGTCCGGGTTTTAACAACAACAACCACGACCGCTACGTAGGAGCATATGCCTCTTAGCTGCTAGTGCTACTTCTTAAATACGAGCCTTATAAACGCCGATTTTGAGGCTCATTAACCGTCCTGATTAAGCACCTTTATTCACCAGCTACGGTACTCACAGAAACCTGCTGTTCTTTTTTAATTGCAAAATAAAAATGTCCGGCTAATGTATTACCATACATCTTAATAATAATTCATGAGCTAGCTTGATCGAAATATTTTAAACTAGATGCGATTCCCGCAGCTACAAGTCAATAATTTATCCCTGTCACTTCTTTAACTATCACATTTTATGCAAATACACAAAAAATACAGTATCACTATGTTGGAGCATAGGCGACTAAGCTACTAGTGTTATTCCTTAAATAGGAGCCTAATAAGCGCCGGTTTCGGGGCTTGTTAATAGTAATAATTTAGCGCCTTTCTCACCAGTGCGGTACTCACAAAAACTTGCTGTTTCTTCTAAATGTAGCAAAATACGTAGGTGGTTCAAAAAGTAAGGTAACAAGAGGCCTCACGGGTGCACACATTTGGCGTGCGAATTAAATTTTATGTTTAGATAAGGTGTCGTGTTGTTGCACGACAACGCCCGATCGCATACGGCCTCGGTTACACGTGATTTGGTACAGCGTTTCCGACGGAATGTACTGGAACACCCACCGTACAGCCCGGATCTCGCACCGTTGAAGAAGCACCGTTGTTTCGGACCGTTGAAGAAGCACCTGGTAGGTCGCCATTTCACTACCGATGCCCAAGTTCAAGAAGTCGCCGTTGAGTTGCTCCACGACCTGGACCCTGATTTCTTCTATGCCGGTTTCGATAGATTGATTCACCGATGGAACAAATGCTTCGATAACCATGGTGACTATGTCGAAAAATAATATGTTCCAGTGTCTTGCTAACATTGTATATCTCTTTGATTTCGTGAATAAAATTTTTCTCTCACAGGACTTGTTACCTTACTTTTTGAACCACTCTCGTAGAAATGACTGTTCGTGGCAGCTTATGTCGCAATCCTTATTTTCCAAATCGATAAATATCAAGATTATTGAACTTGGAACAACAAAATAAAATTTGATAAAATTGTATGCCGGGAGACTCAGTCTACACGTTTCGGCCGCAAATTATCACTTCTGAAATTTAACCTATTTTTTACACTAAAAGCTACAGTATTAAACGTCATTTAATTATTTCGAAAATAAATATGTCACAATTTTAATATTGTGTACATTATATATATTAGGCTCAACTCAAGATTATAAAATTTCTCTGTGAACATCTAAAGGAGATTAAAGTCTTAAAAATATATTTCCATTTTTAAAGAGAATATTACAAGCATACACTGGATGTTTAACATTCAAAAAAATTGTTACCACACGTTCTTGACAGCTTAATTAAATTTCACAAATTCGTTCCAAACCTAATCACAACGTAATGGAAAGAAAATATGTGTACATTTTTTCTTATTTTCAAAAATTTTCGAAATAACATGGATAGCACATTGAATATGATATAAAAATATAGGAAATGTCAGTTGCTTAAGCCCACACTAAATGTAATCGAAGAGTAAAATGTAATACATTTCTGTGTTATACAGTATTTTAAGTAATAAACTATTAGGGTTATTGACAGTATTTTGCTAAAATATGCCATTTTCTGAATCACAAATATAATAATATTCTATTTCGAATACATAAATGTAACAAAATGCGCAAAACGTATGAGGTGTATATATCACAGGATTTGCTTAACATATTCAAATTCTTTCTTTCTTTCTTTTATGTATAAACTTTATGTTAAAGTAAAAGTAATGTGAAATAATGCATGGGGTAAATACTCATTTGAAACAATACAGAATTTGCAATTTTGAACATATCACTTCATTCGCTCTGTGTTAGAAGAAAGTGAATAAGAAAAAAATGTGAATGCGCAGCCGAATTTCATTACTTTTCTTGATAGATATGCCTTTAGCAAGTTATTAAGTAAGAGAAAATTATGGTGAAAAATTATGAAAATTATTTAGAAAAGAATGGCGATCGTGATTTTATCTAAGTTCAGTTTTCACTGCACACACACCTATGGGGTTCTTAGTTATGATAAATGGATAAGGAAAACTTGAGCAATGTATTTAAGCACAAATAAGAAAATAATAATAATGATAATGATAATAATAATAATAATAATATTAATATTAATAGCACCAACTAATAATAGGAACAATAATAATAATGATAATAATATAATAATAATGAATACAGCTTATTATCTTATTTGCGCTTAAACAGTTTTATTTAATTGTCCTTTTTATTTGGCGATTAAATGCATTTTAAAGTAGGTAAAATGCGAAAAAACTAAAATATCTCGAGTTAGTGTTAAGGAGACGGTTTATTTTTTTTTTCGTCGTCAAAAATTACGTATAAAACATTCTTTAATTGACCATTAATTATACTTTCAAGTCTGATTTTATCATGCATAATAGAAATATTATGAAGGAGGCAATAAAACGGAATTATCCAATTGGCTTCCTGACATGTTATTATAATTCCCTATTTAATACAAAAAAGGGAGAAAATGCTTACTAAAGGATATGGCAGACGTATAAAAGGATGAAAGTGAAAATAAAGAGTTACGCATGCGTAAACTGCTTTTATATATAATGCGCTTTGTCTTAACAGACAGGGGCATCTGCTGCATTTCCATTATTTTCCTTTCCCTTGCGATCCTGGTTGATTCCTATTTGCTTACGTTGCACTTTTTCGAGTGTCTTTGACTTGACACGTTTACGGAAGTATGGCTACTGCATGGCATTCGTACCGTGAGTGTTGCCCGGGCATAAAAGCAGTCTTTTAAACGGGAAAGAGGGGTCGCCATCCCCCTCTACCATTTTATGCCTTGCATTTGGTCATTCCCCCCCTTTTTTCTGACGGAAGATCACGTTTTAAGCATTTCCTCATGTTGAATTGAACGTTTATAATGTGATGTTTGTTTGTGTATGTTTTCGTTAAAAGCAACATGCAACACATAAATATTTGTCTGTTGTATGCTGCTTGTAACGAAATAATTTTAGGTTTAATACAAATCGTATAACATTTTTAATTTTGCAAACTATTTATTTAATGTTAAACTTTCTCCTAATTAAGTATGAGAAATTGAGAGAAAGAGAAAGTTTATACACTGGCAGTTAGTTATAAACACAAAGAAAGAAAATACATTTACAACTATCTGAAACTTCCGCTTTCAAGAATATACTTAGGGATTAAATATAATCTACTTATGGTCGTTTGGAAGAGATTAAAGTCACAAGATACTACAGAATTTGGTATACAAAGAAAAATGTTTATCCTAGTAAAAGATTTATAACTTTCATGAGATTTATTTATTGATACAGGAAATAGTATAAGGTAAGATAACTCAGTGCTTGTTTCTTGGAAACTAATATACTCGAAGGCAGAAAGTTGTCCTGAAATAAATAATGTATGCCAGTCCTTCATTTATGTTAAATTTAGTTTTCTAAATATGTGTAAATGCCTCGCCTGAAATATTATTTAACCGTATCACTCTGTCCTGTCGTAAAGCATCCTGTTATGACCTTTGGTTGATACTAACACGACATTTTAAAACACATATTTACTGTTATTTAAAATGTTAGCGACTTAAATGTTAATTTTGCATTAATTTTAGTATTCTATTAGTAACGAACACTGATTCAGGTATTTTATTAAACAACTTTATTCATAAACGCAAGGACATATCCAAATTTCACATTCATTTCAACATATCCTAAATGTTTGCTGATCATACCTCGCAGATGGTCTGCTGGTATTCTGGTTAACACGGTATATGGCAGTTGGTGCATTGGGTCTTCACCTTTCTACCCAAAGAATGTGGACATAGCTGGCACCGTACTTTTTTATTCGGCTCTTGAATTTCAGTTGCGGCAGTGTGTGCTTTCTGAATTTCCAGCCCCAATGATTTGAGTGAAAGGCGAATTCCAGACTGCAGCACTTGGGGGATCTAAAGTCATCAATAGATGAGGTCGTTGGCTAGCTCTCTCTCTCTCAAGGTCTTTCAGGAACAAGCAACATCGACGGCGCTTCCCAGATTCTCAATCTGAGTACTTCAAAATCCAAATTATGTACCATGCAGCGGCTGCACAGTCCAGCATGTTGAACCAGAAGACCATAGGCCAAAGGCGTTTCTTTCATCTACACGTGTACAGTCTGCATAAATTGTCAAGTTCTTCACTCCAGATTTTGTTTCGTTTCAGTGAGTAATAAACTGTGGCTTGCTGTTTATTTCCTGAATGACATTCTTGTCATGATGCAAGGAATATAGCAGAACAACTGCTTTCCCTTTCTTTGGAACGTAGCTAACTAGGGGTAGTTGTTTATCAAAACAAAAGATAGCGACTTCACTTCACATTGACGAGTTGGTAGTAATTCTTTTAGGACTTATTTTAAACTTTTTCAAATTGTTCCAACTGAATTGTTCTACTGTAGTTTTCACAGCCAGTAGATACTCTGCTAACTGAGAGCTGGTGAAGAAATTGTCCACTGTAACGTTGCGTCCTTTGTTCTTCCAAGTGTCAACTAATCGTTTCACGAGATCTAAAACGTTATTTGATCCAACTGCAGCACCAGGTTGTCGTTCGACCTATACTTCTTCTTTCAAAGGAAATGAGGTATCAGCATCACAGCACAAAAATATTTTTATTCCATACTTTCCGGGTTTGCAAGGTATGTACTGACGAAAGCTGAAATCGACCGCGAGTTGCCACCAACTGCTCGTCGACTGTCAGTTCATTTCTGGCTTATAAAATTTTGTCATGTTTTCGAGAATATTATGTCAGATATCACGACAGGCAGCCAGTTTGTCGACCTGTAATTTTTGTTCCCTTGTAGCACCATTGTCGAAAAGACAGAAGCGGAGCACATTTTTGAACCGTTCCATAGACATTATAGCACGAAGTATTGGCCTTCCACTGTACAAGGACCACATTTCTTCCAAACTTTCATTCGCAGATTTGTATATTCCAGCAATTAAGTGTAAGCCTACAAAAACGTATAATTCTATTTCATCTGTTTCAGTCCACTTCTTCTCATTTGCCAAATGGAACTTCATTCCATATTGCAATCACTTGTTTAGCCCTTCTGTCTCCCGGACAATAACTTTCGCTATTTAGGACGGGATGAACAGTTTTAGTGCATCGAATTTATCAAACACATTCTTGGCATCTCCTGCTAATCCGCATGTCTCTCGTAAAATATTAGCTGCTGAAGTGTGCGCCGTATTAGCTTCTTTCGTAGTCCACTTACGTCCTGACCGCGATTCAAAAATGTATGTTTGATCTAGAAAATTGGCATGTCGAACCCGTTTGATTGATGGGGCCCGGGGATGATTGATGGTCGCTAAAGTTGCCACTTTTCGATTCACTAGCGGTTTCAATGTTCTGAATATCATCCCCGTCATTCTCTTCACATTCAGATGATTCGCCAAAGCTATCCAAATCGACATTATGCTCACTATCCCTTTCTTGTATCATGCGAAATGCCTCTTCTATCGAAATTAGCTGTCGTGACATGTTGCAGTTTCAAATCACAGAGCACAACTCAGAAGCACAATCTGATGACAGTTGCAATGCTGTGTACATAGAACGCCACATATCAGAAACACGCAGAGCCATCTGTCGAGAAACATACCGCACCATCTGTTAGGAATCAAGATGGTCCTCCTGTCCCGCAAATTCTTACAGGAACAATTTGTAATGAGAGAGCAAACTCATGCAATGATAATTCTACTTTATAACTCTGGGATCCACACGAACTCCAGGCCGCAGAGATATGACATAAAATTAAAAAAACCTAACAACCGCTGGTTTATATGCAGTGAAATTTTACTTCGTATTATACACGTTTTGAGAAGAAATGTCACGGGGTTTGCCCAACCAAAGATGGATATATTTTTTGGCAACTAGTTCAAAGTGTCTGAGATCCACACAGACCCCAAGACAGAGTAATAGGGTTAAATAATTCTTTAATTTTTTTGACGTACGAAAATTTATGGTGTTTTAATGATTTCTATATATTAGCAGACAGAGATAAATTTGGATAAAAAAGAAAACCAGAGGATTTAAGGGATCTTAGAGTTATTCCCTTAGACTGCTTTCTTCCTTGGATTTATATAGGTTTCAGTACAGTATGTTACAGATTATTAGCGACATGCATTTAAGGGTCAGTTTAACATGATTGCCCAATTTAATTATTTAAGACAGGGTATATTTATCTTTGATAACGGGGAATGATACAGGTGTTGAGCTGACAATGGCAATAAGGTTGTCTGCGGAAGTCTGATTTGAAGTGTCTTTATTATTCTATAATTTGAAAATACGTTGAAAATACTTTGAATAGCTGTTAAAATTTGTAAAAGTATTACATCTTTCAGATGTGAAATTTGGTACTGATAACATTTGCCATTTCTGGAAAAAAACAATCATAAAGCTATCAAAGATTTAACATGGGTAAGACAAGCCGGTTACGGTCCTCCTAAAAACTGAAGTCATAATTTGAGTTTTCAGAATATGAAAATCAATCAAAACTGACAAAACTAATATGTTACATAATAAGAATGTGTCTTAACAAGAAAGATCAATCATGCATAAAGAATTGATTATGAAACACCTTCCAATTGCAATGCAATTTTATTTACACATCTCTAAAATGCCATAGATTCAGCGGTAATATTTTAAAATTATCACAAAACTACAATAATTTATTATATTTGAAAAATTAAAACTTCATCGAGAAAATATGAAATTTATTCAAATGACGACATTGACATATAAATCGCCTGGCTCTCTATGTAAGAGCAGTACATATTTCATACAAACACTTTTATTCCATTCCCTTCATTCATCACAATGCTACAATAATGTGTTTTACTTAAAAATTTAAAACCATGGGGGTAAAAGTAATTTAACTCTATGATTAACACTTCATAGAAGAAGTATGCTATAATATCGTCTGCTTCTCTATGTAAAATCAATAAATGTGTCACTCATATCAGCTATATTGCAGACTCTGGATCTAAATAATTTTGCATTACAAGAATTCAGCAATTCTTATATAACTCAACCTGCATCTTGATGTGTTTGCATTCTCCATAAGTGAAAACTAGGCTTCTTGGTGGAAATAATTAAATTTTGATGATAATTTGAACTCATATATATTGTAATTTTGTGTTGTTTCAGAATATCGATGCACAGAAATTAAGCAAAAATAAAGCGGTTTTAGGACAGATACAACAATAAATATAAATTAAAAAGAACTTTAAACATCACAATTTTGACACAAGATGGATGCCATATTTTATTTTGAAGTGGGTCACGTGATGTTTTCATATAATAAGGGTGTATTTATTATTTTAAATTTATTTAGAAAACTACCAAATTTTTTATGGGATAATTTGAATATTTCCTAAAACTTTCGAAGCAATTTGTGAATTTCAAATTCGTTTAAAAAATTTTGAAAAATTAGATCCCATAGAGTTTAATATATTCCAGTTTTTCAACTTGGGTTCTGTCCAAAACAAAATGGGTGATATTATTCAGTTAATTTATTTTCCCATATGTCCCACAGACCGTCTCAACAACATACTAAAATTTCATTTTGATAAAGTCATTTTTACGGTTAGTTATCGGTTAGTATACGGTTATTTATTAGTTAGTATATGATCAGTTATCGGTTAGTATACGGTTAGTTATCGTGCGAACGGAGAGACAGACAGACAGACAGAATTAACAAAGTCATAAACACTTTTCAACTATGTTGTAAAGTGTTAAAAATCTAACTGAACAGTCATATAAAATGGCTCCTAAAATGAGTCATTGTGAAAATGATAAAAGGAAAAAGTTTTGTAAATATTTATTCATGGAGTTGCATATGCATTTAAAAAATGAAATTGTAGAATGATATTTTTAGAAATGATTATCGTCGTGCTTAAACTTGATATTTAAAATACCGGTATTTAGTTGAAATGTCTGTCCTGAAATTTTGATTAATGAGCTATATATCAGATACTTTATAACAGAATTTTAGTAATTAAGGGCACTTTATATAAATAGTATAAAATGTATTAATATCTTTTTAAATTCGGATCCGCCATTTAAAAGAAACCATGTCTTTATTTACGAAACGTACATGCATACTAACATAAGTAGTCTGATGAGTTTTTATTCTTTAGATAACGAAATAATATTCCTTTGTAATTAATTCGGTTATTTAATAATATAAATTTGGTATTAATCAATACATCTATAATTGTAGTTCATAAGCCAACATAAAAAAGTTTTGAAAAATATTTATAAAAACGCACTTAGTATATTTTTCTAAATGTTATATTTTTTACTGCATGATCAATTAAATAGCATTTTTATTTTTTGATTGTCGGTAATTTAATTTTTCAGTCATTAAATATATTTGTATCCTTCCACATAGGGGTCGGTTTTCTATCAAATGAGATCGTTATAGTGTTTATTGAATATACTTACATTAAGATGGTAATTTTTACTTGTAATTAATTTAAAATTCCCTTGATAAAAATACATTTTAATGGGACATAATGAAATATTTTACTTTTAATAGATATTTCTAATTTTTTAAGGTAATAAAGGTTTTAAAAATGTGAGTAAATCATTATAAAATAATAACATAAAACTATTTTATTTTATTTTCCAAACATGCATAGGGTAAATAATGATATGGGATAGAATATTAGGATTGGATTTCATAATAAATTTACTAATTTTAGCCACTAATGTACAGGAATAAACAATTTAAGTGTGACATATATATATATGTGTGCATGCAAAATGCATGTATCGACTATATAATCTTTTGTTCAAGTTTTTTGAAATATGAAAATCAATTAAGATGTGCAATTGTGCATTAATCTGGCGCTGATTATGCTGGGGTACAAAATGAAGTTCTGACCCCCCGCCCGCTTATTTTCTGAATTCTACAAAATCTCTACTACATCTCACAAAATAAAAAATACTGAAAAAAAATCTAATGTGGGCAGCACATGACTTTCTTTATATAATGCAATGAATTTACTACTTTTACAGAAAAATATAGATTATTCTTATTGTAGATACCTGTGTTCTTTTCAGGATATTGAATTTTCGTTAATTAGCCGTCATTTTCATTGATTTAGCGTCATTTTTATCCATTTGGCGAGATTTTCGTGAATTTGGCAACATTTAAAAAGTCGCCAAGTTGGCGACATTCCGCTAAATTCGTTACCAAAATCTCGCCAAGCGTTATGGATGGAGAAATAAGTCGTTCTTATAGCAGATAAATGACTATTGGCGTTCAAATACAAAAGTATTACTTAAAGTACCTTTTCTCATGAATGGAACGAGTTAGATCCACGAGAATGATGTCACCCAATTTACTGCATGATATTACATATGAAAAGCCAACATGTTTGTGGCAACTTAATGAAAAAAAGTAACTTAAAGTTAAACTTTTAATTCTTAAATTCATTAAAGATTACATGGCCGTTAATTCTCATATAGTGGATTTAGTTATTTGAATTGTACATTGCTTGTTGTGCCGCTATATACCCTCCAATTATTTTACCTTTCGTGTGAGTCCTGTAAAGGAATAATTAATTAATAAAATGCTAAATTGATCACACCATTTAAACTTAAACAATAAAACATTTATTAACAACATTTATTTTCATTAATTATTGCAGCGGAGGGGACATATGCGACCAGAATTATTGAAATTACTATCGTGTCTATGACCTGTGAGTGTTAATGAGCACATACCTTCCAATTCGTCTTGGGCTTTGATCATATCTCAAATGCGTACTGGCCATAACTCTTTGGTATGTGGCTCCTCCTCGTACTCTGATTGCACTCACACATTAATATATCTCCATTATTTTGGAACCTCTACGGGACAGTCTACAAGTCTATTAGGTTTTTCATTTTTCTCTAGTCGTGCTCTTAAGTCAGCATCTTGATTATTCTCTGCTGGTATGCTCTTAAGTCAAAATTCCATATCTGTCTGCTTTCGCTCTCGGGTCCCAGGCTGCGGTTCCTTCGTTGGGGGGGGGGGGGGGGGTAACTCCTCCTTTTCTTACATTTGGCGCTTATTAGTTACTCCTTTACCCAATGGCACCATTCCACATTTCGTAAGGCCCTGTTCAGGTGCTCTGTCATGGCCCCCTAAATTTATGATCTCCTGACCTTTAGGTTCACGGAGTGAGAAACTGCGGTGCCAGCCGGACCACACGCTTTGTCCGCCGTTTTGCCCACAATAAATTGCACACATAAAAGTGTCTCATCAAATGTGAGATCCATTTCTGGTGTCACAATGTTTCTTAAAAGTTAATATATTTTTTAATTTATGGGGATTTTTGATAAATTTATTTGAAAAATGCGCAATATATCGATAACGATATATGCTAGCGTCCTAAAGTTTATGTCAATCGTTTTCAAAGAAAAAATTACATAAGAAATGTCTACTTTCGTAACTGTATTAAAGGTTTTGATTTTTTGATGATTTTTTCAAAATTTTACATGAAAATTTAGCGGAGTTCTGAACATTTAATTGAGTTTACAAATAATAAGCTTCCAGTATACACGGATTCTGATTTTTGTACCAAATTTCATTCGAATCGCCCCATTCAAGGGTGAGATATCGTCTCCACAGACTCACTGATCACCTCAAAAATGTTTGATTCTTGATCAGGGTTGCTTGAAACGTGCTCTCCCTTCGAAAACTCGAATTCGAATTTTCGACTCCGTGACAATATTTTCCTTAGACATTATGTATATAAGGAAAGTAAAAAAAACAAGAAGTATGAAGAAAATTGTAATTTCATGTTTTATTTGTTTTATGCCTTTTAATTACTGTTGTACTAGAAAATGTGCCCGTCGTTGCCCTGGATATTTAACAGGTATTTTATCAAACCACCCATTCATTTTTTAAAAGACGTAGTCGCTCTCTTCTGAGAATATAATACTATATTAAAATACACCATTCTATTCTTTTATTTTTTTAATATAATATATTCTATAGTATACTAAAATTATAAAATTATATATTTAAGATATGTCATTCTATAATGTAGTATTTTTTATTACAACAATACTATATTAAAAATCTGATGTGGGCAACACATGACTTTCCTTATATAATGTAATGAATTTACTACTTTACAGTAAAAAAAATAGGTTTTTCTTATAGTAAATACTAATATTCTTTCCAAGATATTGAATTTTCGACAATTAGTCGTCATTTTAATTGATTTAGCGTCATTTTTATCCATCTGGCGAGATTTTCGTTAATTTGGAAACATTTCAAAGAGTTGCTAAGTTGGCGACATTCCGCCAAATTCGTCGCCAAAATCTCGCCAAGCGTTATGGACGAAGAAATAAGTTATTCTTGCAGCAGATAAATGACTATTGGCGTTCAAATGTAAAAGTATTACTCAAAGTATTTTTTCATGAATGGAACGAGCTAGATCCACGAGAATGATGTCATCCAATTTATCGCATGGTATTACATATGAAAAGTGAACATGTTTCTCAAAAGGAAATATATTTTTTTAATTTTATATGACTTTTTGATAATTTTTATGAAAAATGTGCAATATCTCGAGAACGGTTCATGTTAGCGTTCTAAAATTTACGTCAATCGTTTCCTAATGAAAAATTACATAAGAAATGTCTATTTGCGTAACTTTATTAGTGGTTTTGATTTTTTGACGATTTTTTTTAAATTTCATTCGAAAATATAGGAGGGTGCCGAACATTCGATTCCGTGTAAAAACAATAGGCTTCTAGTGTTTACGGATTGTGATTTTTGTACCAAATTTGGTTTAAATCGGTCCATTCGTTCGTCAGTTGTCGTCTCCACAGACTCACTGACAAACACACACACAGACATCACTTAAAAAATGTTTGATTCGTGATCAGGGATGCTTGAAACGTGCTCTCCCGTCGAAAACTCGAATTCGAATGTTCGACCCCGTCACAATACTTTCCTTATACATTATGTATATAACGAAAGTAAAAATAGCAATATATATCTTAAACGTGCAAAGTTAGAAAATTGATAAATATAAGCCATTTTGCCAGCCACTTCTGCTATTTCCCAGAAAGTCTGAAAACCTACTAATACGAAAAATACGTCATTGTTTCTCATAGGAATGAACTGGTTGTGACGCCGGTTACATGAAAACTTGTGAAACGGTGAAAGAATCTAAATTTTTATGATTTGGGATGCAAGGTAATAGAAAATCAGAACATAGAATAATTAAAAACGTTTTGTTCTTAGAATGCGAAGATTTACGGCCATATTTTTTCCAAATTTCAGAATCGGATTATTTTTTTTTTAGGATAGGACGAAAGTAAGAAAATAAATAAATAAATAAATTCATATTTCGATGTATATAAAAATAAATAAATAAATATAAAGAAATTTCTTTAACGTATTCGGTTAACAGATTGTTGAAAAGAACGTTCTGCGGTCTTTCCGTTGGTGTCAAGATGATAGAGCGATGGTGACAAGATGATAATATTTGTGTGAATATCGCACAAAATCTTATTTCAACTTATAGTAATTAAATATTATTACGTTACAAATAGCACACACAGACAGCAGATGAACAGACGGACAGACAAACACACATACAAAAGAACAGACAGACAAACATACAGTAGAGGTCCGATTATCCGAACTCCAATTAACAGAACTGTCCAATTATCCGAACACCCTATATCTCTCATTTTTTTTCTTTCCTTTTAGCACGCGAAATCGAAAACATTCCCCCTACCAATGTATTGTTAGGAGCAGTAACAAGAAAATATGGGCTCAGAAAGTCTTGGAATAACATTTTAAATAGTAAAGGAAAAACTGATAATGGATCCGAAAAATCTGGTAATGAAAATGAGGAATGGAAAACAATGAAGGAAATGGGAAAATACTAAGTTACGAAGAAAATGAAATTAATGAGTGGTTAAATAGTGACGCAGGTGATCCTGGATATAAGATTTTAAATGATGACGAGATTGTGGATGAGATTCAAGATGAAAGAGAAATTGAAGAAAATGAAAACGAATGCTCTGAAAATGACCCAGATCGATCACATAATGAAGTCTTTGAATGTTTGGAAACAGCTGGAAATGGCACGGACGACAGGAGAACGCTGATTCTATTCAACTAACGTATTTAAGACTAGTCGCCTTCGGCGACCAGCCTGTTCGCTAGCCTTGAAAATTCTGGAACGGCAGGAGAACGCTGAACTTATTCAACTAACGTATATAAGACGAATTCGTAATATGGCAGCATTGAAAAGAATGTCTTCTTTGAAGCAAAACACAATCGAAAGCTTTTTTGCTTAAATTTTAATCCCTGCAGTTCAGAAAATGATAAAAGGAGAAAAAAAAATTAAAAATCATAAAAGTAAAAAAAAAAATTAAAAGATAAAAAGGACAAAAAAAGTTAAAAAGATAAAAAAAACAGCTTTTAAACTCGCCAGCACTAACAGCCAGTCCTAAGCCTGGAAAGTGTGAAGGAATATTGTGCACACACAATATTTTTTATAATCTACCTATCCACTATTAAATTTGATAAAAACATACATTTGCTGTATTAATAAAACCGTTACGCATAAAAAATATATATTTCAGCCGTTTTAGTATAGTCAGGAACAGCCCTTAAGTTGCCTGTCTAATTATCCGAACTTTTGCTTATCCGAACAAGGGCCGATCCCGACAGGTTCGAATAATCGGCGCTCTAGTGTACTTCATTAGGTCAGATAAGGAACAGAACTAGTCCCATATAGCTACGATAAAACTTTTTACAATATATTGTGTTAATTTATTTTAGGCATTGTATTTCTTTGGGAAACACCTCTTGTTTTTGCTAGCAATCTATATTTGCAAAAATATATATTTCGCAAACCATATTTTATAAGATGTTCTACTTTAGTAAAGAATCACTCAACATGTCTTATTAACATATATATTTACAATTCGTTTCATTAAATAATCACATGTCACTTTTCATTGGAGTAGCAAATGATAACTAAACTAAAATATCAAACTCATAAGATGCAATAGAATACTTTAACCTTCTATTAATAATAAGTTGAGTTATTAAAATAATGAATAATGGCACTGTTCGAAACACCTACCTCTCGGTCGAAGAGACAAAATTTCAACTTTACGTACCAAATACTGAAAACAATTCCAAGAATTTTCCGGACGTCATAGTTCCCATTCATATCTGCCTGGTATCTTGGACTATTAATTTCACTTGAGATAGGCAGGTATTAGCTTTACCGTGTAAAAGTTTCCATTGCCATATTTCTAATCAGATGAAACTCCGAAGTATTGCTCTGACATTTGAGATGCAAAAGCACTTGGAAAATATCAAACGAGAAAATTAATGGTTAGAACTTGGATAAGTCAAAACGATAGCATTTTATTTTAAGAAGTCATATTTTGAATAATTATAACAGATACTCATTTTTAAGCTGGAAGGGTGCATGATTTCATCATTTAATACTTATTAGATATCCCTGTGACTCAATATGAAGTTATTGTTCATTCAATTTCTATTTTTTCATACGATATTTTGATGCCAATATATATTTTGAAACCTACTGAACACGTTTTGACTATTTTTGAAAAGATGCCCGCCTGTCTGTCTGTATGTATGTTTGTGGTCGATATAATGTGTACGATATAGATGCCAAGAACACTAACGGATTTTTACGAAATTTTATATCCGGCTTTTTTATCAAAAACTAGAAATAGATAGAATTTTTTCCAATTCAAGCTAAAACTTCAAATTGTATTCGGAATTTTATATTTTTACTTTTTCATGCGCAGTATTGAGAAAGTATCGTCTACACGAATATTTTCAATTTAGAGAGTTTGATGCCAATACATGTTTCAAGACTTCCTGAACACGAAGTGCCTATGTTTAGAGTGATGACCGTCTGTCTGTATGTTATTGTTGAGACCCAGACCGTCCGACCTACCAGAAAGGTGTAAGGTAACTGTATGGACGGCCGGGAAGTGCCACCCAATTTAGACCGGAACCCAGTGGGGGAGGCATCCGCAGGGACCGTACCCTCCTTCCCCTACCACCAACCTCTCGGAAGGACTTACGGACCCACATGTTTAACGTGATCGTACTCCGCATGAACACGGCGGCATTTGTGGTAGCGTGCAAATCTAGCGCGCAAACCACGGGGATACCGCACCCGAGATGGCCAACAGCACGCGGTGTTCCGAGGTGGTCACCCACCAAGTACTAACCGCGCCCGATGCTGCTTGACTTCGGTGATCTAACGAGAACCGGTGTTTTCAGCACGGTACGGCCGTTGGCCCGGTCTGTCTGTATGTGTAGTTGTGATCCATTTCTACGTCATTTGTACACGATTGCCGCCATAAATACTAATGGATTATCACGAAACTTTATATCCGGCTTTGTTATAAAAAATCTAGCACTAGGTAGATTTTTTTCAAATTTCAAAATGTATTCGGAATTTATATTTTTTAACATGGCAGCACAGGATAAAATTTGACGTAATCATGCATAAACAGGTTTATTTATGGCTCCATGGATTGATTTCACGCTGACGAGAACATAATACGCGCGAAGCCGGCAAATGGATGCTGGTATATGCAACGGCAATACAGTCCATATTTTTAGAAACACCCGTTATGATAAAGTTTTTTGTTTTATAAACTTGTCTTTTCAGCTTCGTGTGGCCTAACTTACACAGTTAATATGGATACAATGGTTCACAATCAGTAGTGCAGAATCGTGGGACGAAGGTAAATCATTGTGCATATGCAAAACAGTTCAGTCTACGTCGACACAACAGTTCAGCCTACAAAAGACCAGCGCACGTCGGAACGAGTATAAAACGAGTAGTATAAATTGTAGTCTTTGGTACCAATGTATCAAGAAAATTCACGTTTTTACCACACTTAAGAAATTAGGCAGCACTGCGTACTGCTATAATATTATGGAATAAGGGGATTCCCCAGTAACTACTGTGGAATCCCCTTATTCGAAGGAATCACCCCCTCCCCTTTATTCGATAAATCTTACCTACCCATTTCGCATGATGTTTACATAACATATTACATCATTAAATTGTTTAAATTTATTAGCTCACAATATTTAATCAATTGTTCGTGTTATTCAATTGTTTGTGTTCTATGAATTATGTATTTTAAGTTTTATTGCTCAGTAAAATTACATATGTATGTATATATCATTCGTATGCATATCAGAACTTTTACAGTTTTCAGCATTTTTACGCGATTTTTAAACTACATATAGTTCTCTATTTCATCTTACACGGTTTTCGGATAACATGGACCGTATTTGCCGTGTAAATAAATATATATATATATATATATATATATATATATATATATATATATATATATATATATATATATATATAAATTGAAAGATGAAAAGTATGCATAAACTACTCTACGTACAAAAAAAACCATCTCTAGCATATCTGTTACAAATGAGTAACTATAGACCAAGACTAAGGATGAAGATAGAAGGTAACATATCACTACAATGGAAAGGGGGATGAGAAGAATATTAGGATACAAAAATCACAATTAAAAGTATATAAATATAAATAAAAATGAAAAAGAAAACACGGCAGAAATGAGAAAAGGCAATAATAATTAGCTCAAGATAAAAGATTAAGACATAGAGAACAATCAATTGAAGCTACACAAAAAATGGCGGTTAGTTCGAAACTGCATTCTCATCAGGACAGCCATACAATTCGAATTAAAACCGATAGAATAGCCAGTTTCTGACAATGGCGATAGTATTTAACTATAGCTACCATTGGAACTGTCAATTTATTCATGTCCACTATTTATTCATGTTAACTGTCGTTATATTCATATATATATATATATATATATATATATATATATATATATATATATATATATATATATATATATATATATATATATATATATATATATATATATTCAAAACGAATGCTGTATAATGGAAAAGAATTTTATCAACAAATTAAAGGCATCCCTATGGGCGGGGGTTGCTCTTCAATCTTAGCAGACATATATTTATCATATTTTGAAAGAGGTAATCATATATTATATGAAATACCATATTATAGATTCGTGGACGATGTGCTATAAGGACGATACTTGCATACTCCTGAATTTGATTTTAGCTTTTACCCCCAGGAACTGGAACTGATCAAGAACCTTAATACTAAAAAAGACGAAGTTAATTTCCTCGACATCACCATAAGATACAACAATATAAAAGGAATTCATACGGTGTTATACAATGAACGAGAAAATTTTGTTATGAAGATCAACCAAATCATAGGATGGAATTCAAAATTTGACTAGGAATCTTTTCCGTAAAATCATTACAGAACACCTCAGAAGAAATCTCCACAATAATACTTTCAATGATTGTATCATAAGCAACAGAAGAATCATGCAAGAAGCATATAAAAAATATTATCCGATTAATTTTCTTAAACATCATTATAATTCCTTCTTTAAAGAAGAATACTCTTTTAGACAAGACATAGGTAATTTGACATCATAACAGTGTATAACGATGCACGCATGTGTTAGAATGTTTACTTAAGGATGTGTTTTGTACATTTCGAATTGTAAGGTTGTCAGATAGACATTATACGTTCTATCTCTCGTTATTCCATTTCTGTCTCCGTTCTAGTGCCTTCGATTTTGCACATATCGGGGACCTGTCATTATATTGCATTGGTTTCCGTGGGCGTTGTCTAGACATAAAAGTACTTTAAACGGGAATGAGAGGTCGCTATCCCTCTCAGCCATTTATATGCAATTTATCTGGCATCCCCCTTTACATATCTTTACATACTTTTTCTTAGTTATATATATATATATATATATATATATATATATATACATACATTTTTATTACATATATATATATATATATATATATATACACATGTGTGTGAGTGTGTGTGTATAATACATAAATATAAGCATATTTGAATGACTTGAATCCCACTTAAAAGTCGCGACGCAACACTTCCAAGAATATTAAAATACATAGCCCGAAATGGAAGCATACAAAGAAAGAAGGTACGACAAGATTGGCCGTGGGGGGATTGTGACCCTGGTTCAACGGTTAAGCAAGCTTTGTGTCGCGACAACACTCCTAGAAACCGACACCATTCCATACAAATAAATACTATAGTATCAACAGTGGAAAAAGCGGTAAAAATGGCCACAGAAAGTAAGGAAAGGATAGCGAATTCTCTCAAAAACATTTTAAGAAGTGGTAAAAGTTTTAATGATTATTTCAACCGAAGTTGATTTGTGGATATCCCCTTATTTCCCAATGAAATTTTTAATTAGTGATAACTATGTCAAATTCGATCATATTGCAGCCATATTTTTGACTTCAATTAAAATCGGTATATGTAACATTTTTATAAATTGACTTTTTTCTTTAGAGGTGCTGCATAAAATATTATTCTGTTAACTTTCTACAAAAATATGGAACAGCATTTAAATTTCTATTTCATAACTTCCTACCTTAAAACATTTTTGTAATTGTAACTATGGATCTATAAAGGTTCAAATAATCTTCCACTGTTCACCTTCTCTGGGACACCCTCTATATAAAATATATTTAATAATCGATCACGATCCAATTTGGATTGCGATTTTTATATAGGAAAAAATTATGGAAAATCTGCTTGTCGAAATTATTCTTTTAACCACTTTAGGGCGAGCGGGACTTATATACCCCGTTCATAAAAAGCCCTCCTTACATAGCATTTTAAATATGTACAGCCACGTTTAATGTTAGGAGTTCTGTTGTTGTTGTTGTTGGGACCCAGACCGTCCGACCTACCAAAAATGTATAAGGTAACTGTTGTTAGGAGTTCTGTGTCATAATTCGTAGTTTAAGGAAAAATCACTAAATGGTACCACTGGACATTTTTTCTAGATTGTAACAGTACTGGTTTAATCATACTGCCTACATTTCATTGATAATCATTTCAGTTTGAGCCATGGTAAAATTTAAATGTATTTTCTTCATTGTGTAGAAAAGTAATGTTTAGTTATGTTTCCCCTTATACTTGTACGTGTGATAGTAGTTCATTGCTAATATTTTAGCTTACAAAACATTGGAAAATGTAAAAACAAAACAAAAACATCTGTGGACACAAAAGTTCCGCCTGACTTTCCTTCATTAGCTGAAGCTCCATTGAAAAAGTTAGGCAGCACAAGTTGCTTTTCCTTTTTGAAAAACATTAGCTTTGAAAACAAAGATTGCTGGAATTTGGACTATCTTAAGGCAGATGCGAGTGTTGTGCAATAAAATGTAGACTATACCTCATAATGTAATATTTTTTCACGATGCAATAAAAATAAAAACTGTTATCCCTGCGACTAACACTGTAGTTAAAACACGATGTGAAATTAAAAAATAAAATGTGCATTATGTGAAGAGAAATTGGAAATGTGAGTAACGGTATTTAAATATAATTTGTAAAAATGTTATATGTCATAATTAAAGCAACAAACACA
Source organism: Amaurobius ferox (assembly GCA_951213105.1). NCBI lineage: Eukaryota > Metazoa > Arthropoda > Arachnida > Araneae > Amaurobiidae > Amaurobius > Amaurobius ferox. Next base: position 140,855,422 of record OX578140.1, read on the forward strand.
GTATATATTAATTGATAGTAACATTGATCTTGTTCGTAATATATAAAAGTTAAAACTTAAGCTCGTTTGTACCTGACGAGAATTGTATTTTTTTTAATTAAAAAAATAATTATTTTATTTTTTTAAATTAATTTGAGTCATTATTAAATTTATTAAATATTATATATTTGAAATATTTTGAGAAAATCCGCTAATAAATCCATCCTGAAAGGATAAAAATATATTGTGAAAATCGATCGAGTAGCTTTTGTAAACACATTGGGGAGAGACGAATTTAACAAATGTCCATACCAAAAAATTGAGTGTTTTCGCTATTTAGACAAAAATATTGTCGACAGATGTGGTTTTAAACACGATCATAAAAATAGGCCGAATAGAATTTTAGAACACACTGGTGACAGCTAAAAATAAAATTTTGGTTCCAATTCAAATTTTAATGCATTTTGGAAATAATCAAATACATTCAGAAAATTTGCAGTTTTTGAATTTTCGTTTCACTAAAATGTTCAACAAACTCACTAGGAATACTAACGATACCAGAACATAAATATATAGATACTTTTCAATGTTTCTAATTTACTTTTAACATATATACGTTACATAAACTATTTTGGTTGAAAAAAGTGATTACATGCGAGTAATCACTTTTTTAACATGTGACTCATGACATCACAATTTTAACATGTGACTTCTCAAACATTTTTTTCAAAATAATAAATGTTAAGGTGTAATAAGGTGTTACGTAGCAATTCCTTCCAGCAATTTTGGAAATCATACATTCCAATGGGAAAAAATCTTGCCGATAAATTGCCTCAATCTTTTCGAACTCAGCTGTAAAATCTTCGCAATTTCAAAGCTCGAACCAATCAGAGAAAAACAAGATTGGACGTCACTCCGCTCCGTCTTTTTTCTAATCATTTGGATTCAAGATGGCGGCCGCAACTGCAAGCACATCTCAAACAGCTCAACTACGTTGGAATCGGGAGATTGAAAAAAATTGATAGAACTTCTCTTTAATTACATATACCTGAGGGATATAAAAGATCCAAATTATACGAAAAAAAAAAAACCCACTAAAGAATTCTTCCTACAATTAAATCGGCGGTATAGATAGGAATAACCTGTTAGAGAGGAGGGGTATAAAATATGATTGACGGGCGGAATTGCTGAAGTTCGGCAATAAAAAATTGGCCTGTGTAATAACACCATTAACCTATAGCAATTAGAAGAAAACTGAAAAAGTAGAATGTTATCTATAATACTAAAATACGGATTATACTCTCTTGTATCGTATTTTCAGACATAAAAGTAAAAATACATTCGTTGTATATTCAAATTTTAACACAAAAAATTTGCACTAAATACTCTAATAATCTATGAATCTTGATTGCCAACTCACAGTTAATCATATTACGGAACCTCCCTGGAGAATCAAAGATCATATATAATATTGGCAAAACTATAAAACTTTATTTCAGCGTTTTTTCCCTCGCATTTTCATTATTTATTAATCCATTAGATGATTGCTACGCTATAAATGTTGGGTGTATTTATGGTCACTGTAATTATTTTATTATTTATGACAGCTGAAGCACAATATTGAAAAACAGCTGTAGCATCATGTTTAATGGTGCCGTCCGCCCGCAGATATTACTACATATTTAAGTAATCTTTCTCATAAACAAATAAACATCTAACAGGGTAAATGCGGTTTTATATTTTTATCTATGTAGTATTTTTATAACATTTCTTAAAATACATATTCCTTTTTTAGGGTTTTAGTTACTGCTACCAATATAGATATAATAATAAAAATCTGATGTGCGCAGCACATAACTCCCCCTATATAATGCAATGAATTTACAACTTTTACAGCAAAAAAAATCTGTTGTGGGCAACACATGACTTTCCTTATATAATGTAATGAATTTACTACTTTTACAGTAAAAAAATAGATTTTTTTTATAGTAGATACTAATATTCTTTCCGAGACATTGAATTGCCGATAATTAGTCGTCATTTTCATTGATTTAGCGTCAATTTTAACCATTTGGCGAGATTTTCGTTCATTTGGCAACATTTCAAAAGTCGCCAACTTCGCGACATTCCACCAAATTCGTCGCCAAAATCTCGCCAACCGTTATGCACTAAGTTATTCTTACAACAGATAAATGACTATTGGCGTTCAATTACAAAAGTGTTACTCAGAGTATCTTTTTTCATGAATGGAACGAGCTAGATCCACGAGAATGATGTCACCCAATTTATCGTATGGTATTACATATGAAAAGTGAACATTTTTATCAATAGGAAATATTTTTTTTTATTTTATATGACTTTTGATATTTTTTTTAAATGTACAATATCTCGAGAACGGCTCTTGTTAGCGTTCTAAAATTTATGTCAATCGTTTTCTAATGCACAATTACATAAGAAATGTCTATTTGCGTAACTTTATTAGTGGTTTTGATTTTTTGACGATTTTTTCAAAATTTAATTCGAAAATTTATGGGGGTTCTGAACATTCGATTGCGTATAAAAACAATAGGCTTCCAGTGTTTATGGATTGTGATTTTTATACCAAATTTGGTTCAAATCGGTCCATTCGTTCGTCAGTTATCGTCTCCACAGACCCACTGACACACACACATACACACACACACACACACACACACACACACACACACACACACACACACACACACACACACACACACACACACACACACAGACATCACTTCAAAAATGTTTGATTCGTGATCAGGGATGCTTGAAACGTGTTCTTCCGTCGAAAACTCGAATTCGAATTTTCGACCCCGTCACAATACTTTCCTTATACATTATGTATATAAGAAAAGTAAAAATAGATTATTTTTGTAGTGGATATTTATAATTTTTCCTAGATATTGAATTTTCGCCAATGAGTCGTCATTTTCATTGATTTAGCGTCATTTTTATCCATTTGGCGAGTTTTTCGCTAATTTAGCAACATTTAAAAAGTCGCCAAGTTGGCAACATTCCACCAAATTCGTCGCCAAACTCTCGCCAAGCGTTATGGATGAAGAAATAAGTTATTCTTACAGCAGATTATTGGCGTTCAGATACAAAAGTATTACTCAAAGTATATTTTTTTATGAATGGAACGAGATAGAACCATGAGAATGATGCCACTAAATTTATTGCATGATATTACATATGAAAAGTAAACGTAGTTCACAATAGTTAATATTTTTTAATTTATGTGATTTTTTGATAAATTTATTTGAAAAATGTGTAATATATCAAGAACGGTTCATGCCAGAGTTCTAAAGTTTATGTCAATCGTTTCCTAAGGAAAAATTACATAAGAAATGTTTGTTTGAGTAACTTTATTAAGGGTTTTGATTTTTTCAAAATTTCGCTCGAAAATTCAGGGGAGTTCTGAACATTCGATTGCGTATAAAAACAATAGGCTTTCAGTGTTTACGGATTGTGATTTTTGTACCAAATTTCGTTCGAATTGGTCCATTCGTTCGTCAGTTATTGTCTCCACAGACTCACTGATACACACACACGCACACACATACTTTCACACACACACACACACACAGACATCACTTCAAAAATGTTTGATTCGTGTTTAGGGATGCTTGAAACGTGCTCACCCGTCGAAAACTCGAATTCGGATTTTCGACCCCGTCATAATACTTTCTTTATGTATTATGTATATAGGGAAAGTAATAATAATAACAATAATAATAATAATAATAATAATAATAATATCAAACTCGGAACGTGACTGTGTGCAAGTAATGGAATGTAAGAACAAACATTTGGTACGAAAACACTGTATTGTTTTTATTATTTAATGAGAGCAAGCCTGATTTGGCGACATTTCTGAGGTTCTAGAAACACTTCGAAACAACCAATATTTTACGATATATGGGAGATTTCCAGAAGTTTCTATAGAAAATCTATAAAAGGAGTCACCACTTCGTTGGAGAACATTTGACAAGATATGAGCTATATTAAACTGTGTCAATGTTTTGAGAATAGTGTCGGTTATTTTGTGAAATTAGTTGAGCATTTAAGTGCTGTTTTGCAGTATATTCTTCCTGTTTAGCTGTGCTTGTCAATAAACGTACTAGTAATCCAGGAATTTGGACTCATTCTTGTTTCCTGGGCGCACACTAACGATTCCAGAAAATGCGTCGTAACAATACAATTGAGATAATACTAATAATAACATTTTTGCAGCGAACGTGTATATACACACCGACATCGATTCCCAAAACTTTGGATTCTAGTTCAGGGATGCTTCAAATGTTATCTTCCGTCGAATACCAGAATGCGAATTTTCGACCCCGTCACAATGCTTTCCCTATACTTTATGTATGTAGAAAAAGAAATAACACGAATTTTAAAAAAATGAACATCAGAGTATTTATTTTTATCATCTTCTGCAAAATTGAAAAAAAATCATGTCATATTGCGCCCAACAATATATATTTAAAAAAAATCTGATGTGGGCAACACATGACTTTCGTAATATAATGCAATGAATTTACTACTTTTACAGTTAAAAAATGTTATTCTTATAGTAGATACTTATATTATTTCCAAGATATTGAATTTTCTTCAATTAGTCGTCATTTTCATTGATTTAGAGTCTTTTTTATCCATTTGGCGAGATTTTCATTCTTTTGGCAACATTTAAAAATGTCGCCAAATTGGCGACATTCAGCTAAATTTGTCGCCAAAACCTCGCCAAGCATTATGGACGGAGAAATAAATTGTTCTTACAGCAGATAAATGACTATTGGCGTTCAAATACAAAAGCATTACTCAAAGTATCTTTTTTCATGAATGGAACGAGGTAGATCCACGAGAATGATGTCAACCAATTTGTCGCATGATATTAGACATGAAAAGTGAGCATGCTTCTCAATAGGAAATATTTTTATTTTTATTTTATACGACTTTTTGATAATTTTGTTGAAAAATGTGTAATATCTCGAGAACGGTTCATGTTAGCGTTCTAAAATTTATGTCAATCGTTTTCTAATGCAAAATTACATAAGAAATGTCTTTATGTCTTTATTAGCGGTTTTGATTTTTTGACGATTTTTTTCAAAATGTCAATCGAAAATTTAGGGGGGGGGGGTTCTGTACATTCGATTGCGTATAAAAACAATAGGCTTCCAGTGTTTATGGATTCAGATTTTTGTACCAAATTTCGTTCGAATCGGTCCATTCTTTCGTCAGTTATCGTCTCCACAGACTCACTGACACACACACACACACACACACACACACAGTCATCACTTCAAAAATGTTTGATTCGTGATTAGGGATGCTTGAAACGTGCTCTCCCGTCTAAAACTCGAATTCGAATTTTCGCCCCCGTCACAATACTTTCCTTATACATTATGTATATAAGGAAAGTAATAAGCATCTGTTGTGTCATGATTATAGATTGCAAATTTCGACATATATTATATATTGCACTAATGGATATTTTGATAACAGAAACATTAGTTATATTCAGGTAAGCAAGTTTAGAATGTTTCTTTAAAAAATAAACTCTTAGATATATTGTCTCCTATTGCATAGAACCGCATTTCTTCATATCTTTTTTTTTAGAGATTTATTTCTCTATTATATGATTATGAATCATAATTACTGGACCTTTTAATTGCCACTGAAATGCTTGTATTTTTAGGCTAACTATATCATAGATTTTTCTGTAATTTTTTTTTTCTGTGAATTTACGGTCTCAGTTAATTTCAAAATACAAAAATACAAAATATATTAAATTAAAAGACCTAACAATAGATGTGAATGGTTAATTTTACTTTTGTAAATCTGAAAGCAAGTTGTATTGTCTTGTATGACAATTTTTTTATGATTTTCCTTCTGAAATGTATCATTCGTAAATAATCTCACACTTCTCTCCCAGTTTCCAAACAGAAATACTAATATGAATACTACTGTAAAAAATATGATGTGGGCAGCATATGACTTTTACTACGCAGGGTGTCCCAAAAACGTTAATCTCCGCTTTTGTTCCTTAAATATTGATCTTACACATTTGTAATATATAACAAAGTTGTGTAGAAAAAGGTACATAATTTTATGAAATCGATAAAAATTTTCAGGTGATTAAATTTGAAGAAATACAAATTTAAAATTTTTATACGACCACCGTACAAAAACATTTCCAATGAGAAAATGTAGCCCATACACTAATAAGGTGATGTACAAAATTTCAGCATTTTATAAAAAGTCCCAGAGGTATGTTTAAACAAAGTTGGTGAAGGATTAATCACAAATTAAAATATAAATGTTTACAGCAAGAGTGCAAATGAGTCGACGCAGAAATGCATCATAGGCAAATAATATTTGCCTCTTATCTTTAATGGATCTTTGGCATGGATGGAAAACATTTTGAACAAGCTTTGTAATATTTGTGTAAAGTTATTGTTTCTACACAGTGTATATACTTTTGTACAAATAAATAGAAAAATTATTAATTATTTATGTAATTGTTTTATTTCGTAATTTGTGTATGACCCCTGAAACGCTTTCTGCCGACATGATTTTTCCCATCTGAGAACCCATGTCGATACATCGAAAAGTGGTTTAAGTCAGCATTTTTGTCTTTTCATATCTCTAGGACTTTTTATGATAAAATGCTGAAATCGATTTCATAAAATTCTGTACCTTTCTTAACGCAACTTTGTAATTTATTATATATGTCTAAGAAAAATTTTTAAGGCATAAAAACCGAAGTCCATGTTTTTGGGACATCTTGTGTAATGCAATCATTTTAGATCTTCGACAGTGAAAATATGATGCATAAGATCGACGGCCCAATATGTTCAATGTTGAATTGTGCACATTTTTCGGTTGACAATATGTAAAACTATTTCGAAGAATTCATTTAAGTTATATTTCCCATAATTCTAAATTTATAATTATCAATATTGATAGCATTCGCAATAAGGAATAGAGTCCATATATTAGAATATTTTTATAATTAATTCATAAATCTGTCGACATTTTCGTTAACTTAGCGTCATTTTCACAATTTTAAAGAGACTTTCATCAATAAGGGCCGAATTTTCGCAAAGTTGGCTATATATCGCTAAATTAGTAACCCCGTTCGCAAGATTATCGCTAAGCGTCATATAAAAACGAAGAGACGACCATTTGTTATATACAATTGACTGTGGGCGTTAAAATAAAAAAAAAATATTTTACAAAGTATCTTCTAACGGTTACCTTACACCTTTCTGGTAGGTCGGATGGTCTGGATCTCAACAACAACAACAAAGTATCTTCTGTCATTAATGGAAACTATTAGGTCCACCAGAAGGATGTTAACAAATTTATTGCAACAAAACAGCATGATTACAGCAAAATTAGAGGGGCGACAGTACCCATTAAGACGAACAATATTTACAATAGAAGCCAGGGTCGCATTCCACTCTAAGTGTCAGAAAAGGGTAACGTTAAAGTTGAACTTTCAACAGTGAAAATAAGGAGAATTAACGTAATCGTAAGTTGTACAATCCCATTTATTTACACTAAAGAAAGTCTCAAAGTGACGGCCAAGGGTTGCGTTGTACAATTCACAATTGCGGATGAACGACTGGCCTACCCTTTAGAAGACACCTGATGTGTTTATCCTGTCCGCTGCAACAACGATTCTCGGAGTCTACTAGTCGGAGTCTAATTTTCTACGGAGTCCACAGGCGTCTCGTACACCAATGATTTCATGTGCCCGCAGAAGAAGTCCAGTGGGTTGAGGTCCGGTGAGAGTAGAGGTCAAGCCATAGGTCCACTACATCCAATCCACCGTCCGGGATATGTGGCATTCAAGAAGTGTCGTATGACTCGAAGTGACGATGATGTTTTGGAGATGTGATACTTCTCCGGCACGACAGCTTTGTCGTCCGAAGTGGCGACTTCTGCTTGTTGGACGTGCTTCAAAGATACTCTTTTCTGACACTCAGAGTGGAATGCGACCCTAGGTTACCTAGTAAATATTGTTCGTCCTGATGGGTACTATCACCCCTCTTATTTTGTCAAACCAATGTATATACTCTCTGTATATATATATATATATATATATATATATATATATATATATATGTATATGTATATATATATATATATATATATATATATATATATATATATATATATATAAAGACATAATGGAAATATAAAAGAAGAAGGAAGGTAACGTAAAGTGCTTACACAATGGCGGTAAGGGGTAGTGACCTTACTCCCCAGTTATCAACATGCATGTCTTTAATGCCGCGGCATGCACTCCTGGACGCCAGCACTGACATTAGCCAACCTCCGTAGTGACAATCAAAATTATCACAAGACCCTTGATAAAGGAAGGTGAAATGAAAAAGTATGGTCCAAGTCATAGAGACAGCCAAGTTCCTGCACATGCCACCTATTTACAACATCAAAACATTCAAATCAGCACTTTAGATGTCTGTGATGTCATAACTTACTATGATGTATGATCAAAATTCCTGATGACCTCAAATATTTACACAAACTCAACCCACATATTTCATTTTTTCCGTAGTAATTTTTGATGTAATGTATCATAAATTGCTTTGGATATTTTTGCATGTATGCCTGTAGTAAGAATTTTTTGTCACTTTCCAGTCTGGTGACGTCACTGCTTACTATTCTTTTTGTTCTCGCTAGACCACCAATAAATACATTTCTAAATATATTCAAGTGTAAATTAGAGGTCCAATGTATGATTCCTGCTGTAGTAATATTATAAGTTATTCTGTTATCATATATATAGAATGAAAGTATATTATGGCTGAAATCAATACTGAGATCTAGAAAATTTACTACATTATTCTGGGTTGGTGGATTTTCTTCCAATATTAAATTTGAGTGATAAAATTCAAAATTCGTTTGAAAATCTTCGTTTTCATGCCATTCACAAAGGAATACGATATACTGTTGCCATTCGTAAGAAATAAATAACAGTAACGCGAAAAGATATGTACAAGAGATAATATTACCATCAAGAGGGGCAATAATAGAAAGGCTAATGTCTAAGTGGATTTATAAATAAAATATAATTAAAACAAGAGAAGGGAGATGTCAGGCTAAAATTTAAAGCAATATTAAATAAATAAAATTCAAGAAAATCCAGCTATTCTAAGTTTTTTAACTGTACCATTTACAAAATAAGAGGGATATTTATATAAATTGCTGGTAATTTTTAGATTATCAATATGTAAAGCATGGAATTTTTTATCAGATAATCTATATATTCTAAAAAGCTGATTAAGAATTATATTTCTAAACAATAGAAAAGACTTGCAGGAATTAAACGGTAAGATTTTATTAATTTTAAAATTAAAAGAGTCTTTTTTACCATATAAATTAGTAACAATTCTATTAGAAGGTTCAACAAAAAATTTAAATCCAAAAAATTAATATTTTTACTAATAGTAGCTTCATTGGGAATTAATTCCAAATTATCAGGATAGAAATCAATATTAATGACACAATTTTCAGTATGTACTGAGCAAATCAGATCATCAACATATCTGTGTATTGTAAAATCTATTGATGTAAAAGACTGTTCAAAATGATAAAGATATAAATTAGCTAACATACTGCTACTGCAGTCACCCTGTGGAACTCCTGAGACTGGTAGGTATAATTTATTTCCTTGAAAAATATAATTATTGAAAATAACAAAGTGAAGAAGTTTAGGAAAATTAACAAAACTGGCTTGAGTTGTAAGATTAGTAATATAATCATTGTATAGAGCTAAAATTACATCATGCAGGTCAGAGTTCTTGATATTATTGAAAATATCTTTAAAATCAAAAGTTTGAAATCCTATTAAATTTTTAAGGGATGTTAATCTATTAATTATTTACTATTATTAAGAATAAGGTAATTATTGCTAGACTGACGTAAACGATCATTTATTTGATTTAAAGAATTTAGAAGTAATTTACTCGCAGTAGTAGAGTAAGTATTATGCTCACTAGTTACCGTTCGAAATTCAATGGGATTTTTATTAAATTTTGGAATAAGTACAATAACTGGAAATTTAAGAAATTTATATTTAATATTTAAATAACTATACATATTGATAATTTTTAATTTAATACTAATGTGGATCAAGTATGGAAGTAGGATGGAATGTAAATCAAATTTAAAAATACTATTATTTTTTAAATAATCTAATAGAAATTGTATATAACATTTTTTACAGATAATAGCATAATTATTAGAGGCTTTATCAACTTTAATATATATATATATATATATATATATATATATATATATATATATATATGTATATATACACTCGTCAAACGTAAAATTCTAACACCATTAAGGAATAAACGTAGCCTACCAGTGCTGGTAGAAGATAGACTCATATGCAAATGTACCGTATGTATCGAATTACGTAACCCTCAATTTCGGATGATACGGCTCTTAACGTAAATGCTGTCAGCTACGATTTGCAGCAGCCGAACTTTCGAAAAAGTGAAGAAGCGATGCCTTGGTGACGTTAGTGAGATGTATATCAGCAGTTACCGTCTGGGGAGCGAGATCGTATCCTGGGGCTGCGTGAACTGGGTTTGTCAATGTGTGAAATTGTCACTCGTGTTGGTCACCACACGTGAATACCATCCCACGATGTGTGACACTATTGACACAGGAATATCGGAAAACACACCGAAGAGGGAGTAGATGGTACCTGCATACGACAGAGAACACAGACAGCAGATTCGCAGAACATCTCGTCGAGACCCGTTCGCAACGGCAAATGACATTCGAAACAGTTTGTCACCATCCACGGTTGCACCTGCATGTCCCCCAAATCATTCGGACAGATTGCATAAAGTACAGCTGCGCGCGTGATGACCAGCCATTGGGGTGTCATTCAGCTCTCGACACAGATATACACGTCTGGAGTGGTGTCGTCATCATCGCAAGTGGACCAGTGAATGTCAGAAATTATATTTTACTGGTAGATCTCGCTTCTGCCTGTGGAGGAAAGACCGCAGTGGACATGTGAGTCGGCTTCCCGGGGAACACCACTTGCCAGTCCATATCACCGAGCGCCAGACCTGCCCCACACAGACCATCATGGTTTGGATTGGTATTATGTTCAATCAGCGAACAGATCTGGTATACGTTGCAGGTAATCTGACAATGGACCGGTACGTCATACAAGTTGTGATGCCTGTGGTTCGGCCACTGGTGGAGGCTGTCCCCGGCAAGGTGCTCCAGAAAGACAATGCTAGAGCGCACACCGCTCGGCGAACTCTCAACAGCCAGAACGAAATTCACATCATTTCTTAGTCGGCAGCCTCGCCGGATCTCTCCCCTATTGAACACGTGTGGAGCAGCTTCGGACGTCAAGTGCACCCGAGACTACCGGTACACACCTTAGAAGAACTGCGTGCCGCAGTGGACGTTGCTTGGCAAGGTGATTCCCTCAGACAACCATTAATAGCTTCATCGATAGTATGGCTCGCCGTTTAGAGGCCTATATAGCTACTGTCCGTGAAGGACACATTCTTTACGGAATAAACAGTTGCACTGTGTTTGTTCTTTTAATCATTTGCATATTAAACTATCATCTAAAGGTACTGTGGTTTGCATACAGTTACGTGCATTTCTTCATGGTGTTGCAATTTCATTCTTGAAGAGTGCATATATATATATATATATATATATATATATATATAATTATTTAATTTATATATATTAATTGGCCTTTTCCGGCCATTGATTGGAATAATCGTACCAAATTTCATTCAATTCACACAATGTGTTCTATAAAGATATCGCATTACAGGCTCACGTACAGGGATAAGGAGATGTAATAGAGATCATTAATAAATAATTAAATTACAATTCAGAAATGTGCAAATCGCGTAGGTCCGTTCACAACCAAGTGTCAAATTTTTACTTTCCCTGCAATACATGGTAATGTATAGGGAAAGTATTGGAATCATGCCGAAAATCACAACTCGAGTTTTCGACGGATCTACACGTTTCGAGACCTCTAGAATACGAAAAAACCATTTTTAGCGTGACGTCTGTGCGTGTGTCTGTCTGTCTGTCTGTCTGTCTGTCTGTCTGTGTGTCTGTGTGTCCGTCTGTCTGTCTGTGCAGATTTTGTATCCACTGTAACTAAAAAACTAATGGACCGAATTTCACAAAATTTGGTAGGTAAGTCACTTGTGGGCGGGGCTGGTGCTGATTAGTTTTGAGTACGATTCGGAATAAAAGAACCCGCCTTTTTTGCGAAATGGCCCGTAAAAGCTTGTATCCACTCTAGCTGAAAAACTAATGGACCGAATTTCACAAAATTCGGTAGATGAGTCACGTATAGGTCACTCTGGTGCTGATTAGATTTTGGTAAGATTCGGAAAAAAATAACCTGCCTTTTCTTGCAAAACGGCCCGCAAAAATCTTCAAAATCTAAACTAAAGAACTAGGTATACTCAGATATATCCATTAAATGCCCGTTTAATACGTAATGTTTAACGACGAAAAGAATAAGACCAACCCCATTACACTAGGACTGGCCGTTCTCGAGATATTTTAGTTTTTCGTACTTTCCCCACGCCACCTTTGAAAATAAGCCCGGTTACCGCATGAGAACGAAAATTGAATTAAAAGTGAAATGAATTTAGTTAAAATAAAGTGAACGTAATATAAGTCTGCAGGGAAAGTCATGTGCTGCCCACATCAGATTTTTACCTCTTCCTCTACTTTATCTTTACATATTGTTATACTTGGTGTTGATGTTTATAGATAACAACATTTATATATATCATGTAACATTAAGGGAAAGTTGGCTTGACAAGCGCTTGACACTGATGACAAATTTAGAGAAATGTCACCAACTTGACAAATTTGAGCACATTTGGAAAATTTCGGAAATTGAAGAATTTTTTTTTAGCTATGGTTAGTTTTCGTTATTATAACATTTAGTTATCCTGATTTTAGGATTCATCCGTGTACTTTGTGAGTGAATTTGTGGATTCGGAGTATACGTAGCAACACTGTACTATGTATTCCACGAAAAGTATCAAGATTAATATTTTCGTATACTTTGTTATTAGCTTATCTTATTTAATCGAAAACGAAAAGGGATAATTTCCCAAGGTACGGTTTAACATACATTGGCAGAATGTTCTACTGTCAGAAATGAATACAAAAAATGAAATATGCGTATAATCTTTCGAAACATTTTCTTCGAAGCACACATTTGAGGATTAAGTAGAACCTACTTTTGCTCGTTGGGAAGTCAACAAACAACTTGCTATAGGATTTATGAAGAAACAGTGTTTATCTTATGATATGGTTGAGAACTCTTATTGGCTGAGTAAATACTGCATTGTGGGTAATACTTGGTTTTTTTCTGCAGTCATTTTGGGCAGTAGATGATGGGTAAATTGTTTGGGTTTTAAAATTTATTTCATTAGAAATATCTTATATAAACAGCAATTGAATTTTCACAGGGATTAAAATTAGTATTTTATATTCTTACTTTTCCGTTATACATAGTATAATTTACAGGTAAAATATTGTGACGGGTGAAAAATTCGAATTCGACTTTTTGACTGAAGATTACATTTCAAGTATCCCTGAACTCGAACTTTTTTGTGGTGATGTCTGTGTGTGTGTTTGTTTGTTTATGTGGGTGTATGTCCGTGAGTCTGTGAAAGCGATTTCTCACGAACCAATGGGGCGTTTTGAACGATATTGAGTACATCCGATCAATGAATACTATAACCCTATTTATTTTAGGTGAAGTCAAATATTAGGAAGCCCCCCCCCCCCCAAGTTTTCGAATGAAATACAAAAAGTAATTCCTTAAGAAGTCAGAACCTAGTACAATGTTATGTAAATTATAATTTCTTATGTAATTTTTGATAACAAAACGATTGACATAAACTTTAGAAAGCTAGCAGGAACCGTTCTAGAACTATTGTAGCGTTTTCAAATCAAATTATAGAAAAATTACATAAAATTAAATTGCAATCTATTGAAAAATATATTCACTTTTCTTAGATACGAGTAATATCCATTTGTCAACGTCATTATCATGTATTTAGTTCTTTCATTCACGAGACAAAATACTTTGGATAATAGTTTTGTTTTTTACGCCTAAAAATTCGCCAATAGTCATTTGTATAAAAAGAAGCATTATCTCTCCGTTTGTCTGTAAAGACTGGCAATAAAATTGATAGACTCGATGACTAATTTTGCAAAATATCGAAAACTTTGCAATATTTTGCCCTAGACTGACGAAAATATCTTCGAAATTGCAAAATTGAAGTTAAATTAACGAAAATGGCTTCAAATCCGTGAATTTAATATTAAAACATTTTATATATGGAATATATTGCTTTTAATGGATGATAAAAATATTGATAATTGTCAAATTAGAGTTGCCCGAAATATAAGTTCAATGTACAATATAAGTTCAATGTACAATGTAAGTTCAATGTATAATGTAAGTTTAATGTACAATATAAGTTCAATGTACAATATAAGTTCAATGTTCAAATTCACAATTCAACGATGAAAACATTGTACCGTGGATCTTTTACATACGTTTTTCACCGTGAAAGGAATAAATACATTGTATTATATAGGGAAAATCATGTGCTACCCACATCAGATATTTTTGATACGTTGATTTATATCGTGTAAAATAACAAATGGAGTTCGTTACTTATTTGCAAATGCAAAGACGTGTCAGTGTTAAAATAATGTAGTTTTTTGTACGACATGGTGCATTAAAATAAACACTTGGGTATGTTTAAATGTATCTAAAACATATATTTTAGTTTAATGGTAAACAAAAATGTGCATATTCACTTATTCTTAGAATTACTTAAAAACTGTAATACTTCGAAAAGTAAGCTATCCAAGTATATTAGTTGTATTTTTTTTATTTTTTGGGGGAGGACTTAATATTTTTGAATAATTTACCAACATTTAAACGTTCCCAAAAGATTAAGATTATAATATAATTAATTATATTTAATTCAATTATTTTATGAAATCTACTTCCATTTTATATCAGCTACTATTGCTACCTATCATGTTCCACGACTAGCCACGTCGGTTTTAAAAGAAGTACTTGAATTAAAACGGCTCAGTCGCTGACTGTGCGTTATCGTTTAGCTGCTTGTTTACAGAGCACAAGCCTTTTGAAAAGTTCTTAACTTGTCATAGGCCACAAAT
The DNA here is from genome assembly GCA_951213105.1 of Amaurobius ferox. Classification (NCBI taxonomy): domain Eukaryota; kingdom Metazoa; phylum Arthropoda; class Arachnida; order Araneae; family Amaurobiidae; genus Amaurobius; species Amaurobius ferox. Next base: position 140,870,692 of record OX578140.1, read on the forward strand.
ATTTTCATAGAGCCCGCATTCCGACACTCGTCATCTTCCCGATAAATTCCCTACACATTTGTCTTTTTCTTAAAATCTGTAACCCTTCCTTGCTCCATAATTATCTATGGAAACCGACGAATTTCCAAGAAGCGTCTTCAGTCGAAGTGACTTGACTTTTCACGGGGGCATGTTGTTATGGACAAATTAATGCGTTGTTATGGACAAATTAATGCGTTGTTATGGACAAATTAATGCGTTGTTATGGACAAATTAATGCGTAATGAGTGAAACTTAAAAATTTTTAAATTGCCAAATCATGCGCGATAAATAAGGTGATAAAGAAGGCGAATTCTTAAGCGTTAACCTTCAACAAATTTTAACATTGTAAGATGTATTTTTAATTTTATGCATGACCGAATTTTACTATAAGCGTTGTTGTTTTCTTTTAAACGTTATATTTGCACCTAAACATCATTCTATCTAAAACGGCAAAACTCGGAAATACTTATTATTGATGCTGTTCAAAATTGCATCAAACCAGTTTTTGTAATGGTGTTAAGAATGAAACCGCAATAATTTTTCCTTGCTACAAGTACATTAGTTTATAAGTACATAAGATATGCAAAAGAAAGCTGTTTATACGATAAAGAATGTGGCCTCCACGGCCAGCTATACAGGCCGCTGAACGGCGAGGCACACTATTAAAGAGGCTATTAATGGTTGCCTAAGGTAATTCTCGCCAAGCAGCGTCCGTTGCGCCAAACAGTTAGTCTACGGTATGTACCGGTAGTCCCCGTTGCACTTGACGTTCGATGAGGGCCCACACGTGTTTAATGGGAGAGAGCAATTCCAGCAATACAATGCCCCCTCCGTGTGGAGGGGACATTGTATTGCTGGAACACCGTGTCGGGGACGGCTTGCATTAGTGGCCGAACAACTGCCATCACGACTTGTGTGAAGTATGGGTCCGCTGTTAGAATACCTACAATGTGCATCAGAGCTTTCCGCTGAGCGAACATGGTACCGCCGCAAACCATGATATCCATTGCGGGGCCAGTGTAACACTCAGTGATATATGCTGGTAAGTGGAGTTCCCTGGGAAGCCGCCACACACATCCACGACTGTCATTCCTCCACAGGCAGAAGCGAGATTCATCCGTAAACAATACCTGGTGACTTTCATTGGTCTAGTTGTGAAGACGACGACACCACCTCCAGACTTGTGTTCTTGTACCGAGCACTTAATGGCACCCCAGTGGCTGGCCGCCGTGCGCTCAGCTGTACTTCATGCAACCTATTGCGAATGGTTTGGCTGCACGCAGCTGCAAATGTTTATGGCGACAGGCTGTTTTGGATGTCACTCGACTATCCGTTCGGCGAATCTGCTCGTTTATGCGCTCTGTCTTGCAACTATTCGATCCACTCACTCATCAGCGTGTTCTCTAATATTATTGTGTCACACATCGCTGGATGGTACTCATGCCGTGCCAACACACATGGCAATTGCAAGCATTCACAAACCCGCGTCACGCAGCTCAAGGATACGGTCTCGTTCCCCAGCCGTTAACTGCTGGTATATAGCTCACTGACGTCATCGAGTCCTCGCTTCTTCAGGTTTTCGAATTTAAAATTCACAAATTGCTTCGAAAATTTTAAGAAATATTCAAATTATCCCATAAAATATATAAAAAAAAAAATTCAGTCAAATATGTTAGGTAGTTTTTTAAATAAAATTATTCAAAATAGGGAGAAAAATAAATTCAATTGAATGCTGACTCTTGCTACATCCTCCAGAAAGAAAAAAGAGGTATATTATAAAATAAATATTTTCCTACGTGCTTAATTATTTTATGTATAAGAGAGGTTTAACATTTTAAAATAAATCTGGTAGATAACAATTTTTCAAATTTTTAAATAAAATAAATTATAGTATTGTGATGAATTAAACGCTGCATTAGTGTGACCAATGGAAGGGAGTCCCTAGTCCGAAGACTTTAACCTCCGGTATAATGCCTATATTTGATATTCATGACATAAGTTGAGCAGATATGATATGAAAAGTAAAAATAAAATAAAGTTAAAACTTAAGAAAATTAACATGAGCATCCCAAGAACTAAGAAAGTGTTATGGATATAATATAATATAAACGCTGCATTCGTATAGAAGCGGTTTATATTTCGATGACGTCATTTGAATAAATTTCATTGTTTTTCGATGAAGTTTTTAAATATAGTAATTTATTGTAGTATTATGATAATTTTAAAAAATATTACGGATAATATTATAAATATATATATTATATATATTTATAATATTATATATATTTATAATATTATATATATTTATAATATTATATATATTTATAATATATATAAAATATACGGATAATAATATAAATCCATAATTTTAAAAAATATTATGGATATAATATAATATAAACGCTGCATTCGTATAGAAGCGGTTTATATTTCGATGACGTCATTTGAATAAATTTCATTGTTTTTCGATGAAGTTTTTAAATATAGTAATTTATTGTAGTATTATGATAATTTTAAAAAATATTACCCAGGAATGTAATGCATTTTAGAAATTTTTAAACCAGGCAATTTATATTTCAATGCTGTCATTTGAATAAAGTTCATTTTCTTCGATGAAGATATCAAATATAATAAATTAATGTAGTATGGTGATAATTTTAAAAATATTACCGAGGAATGTATCACATTTTAGAGATGTTTATATAAAATTGTATTGAAGTTGGAAAGTGTTTCATAATCAATGCTTTATGCATGGTTGATCTTTCTTGTTATACAGATGATTTTACATATTCAAAATATAACTTTTTACTTTCCGTATATACATAATGTATAAGGAAAGTATTGTGACGGGGTCGAAAATTCGAATTCGAGTTTTCGACAGGAGAGCACGTTTCAAGCATCCCTGATCACGAATCAAACATTTTTGGAGTGTTGTCTGCGTGTGTGTGTGTGTGAAAGTATGTGTGTGTGTGTGTGTGTGTGTGTCTGTGAGTCTGTGGAGACGATAACTGACGAGCGAATGGACCCAATAGAACGAAATTTGGTACAAAAATCCCAATTCATAAACACTGGAAGCCTATTGTTTTTATACGCAATCGAATGTTCAGAACCCCCCTAAATTTTGGAATGAAATTTTGAAAAAATCGTCAAAAAATTAAAACCGCTAATAAAGTTACGCAAATAGACATTTCTTATGTAATTTTTCATTAAAAAACGATTGGCATAAATTTTAGAACGCTAACATGAACCGTTCTCGAGATATTGCATATTTTTCAAAAAAATTATCAAAAAGTCATATAAAATGAAAAAAAAATATTTCCTATTGAGAAACATGGTCACTTTTCAAATGTAATACCATACGATAAATTTAGTGACATCATTCTCGTGGATCTAGCTCATTCCATTCATGAAAAAAGATACTTTGAGTAATATGTTTGTATTTGAACGCCAATAATCATTTGTCTGCTGTAAGAATAACATATTTCTTCGTCCATAACGCTTGGTGAAATTTTGGAGACGAATTTGGCGGAATGTCGCCAACTTGGCGACTTTTTGAAATGTTGCCAAATTAATGAAAATCTCGCCAAATGGATAAAAATGAAGCTAAATTAATGAAAATGACGACTAATTGTCGAAAACTCAATATCTTGGAAGGAATATTAGTATCTACTATAAGAAAAACCTATTTTTTTTTACTGTAGAAATAGTAAATTCATTACATTATATAAGAAAAGTCATGTGTTGCCCACATCAGATTTTTTATGTTTTGTATCCAATCATTTCATTGATAAAAAACAATACTGTGAATTTTCCAAGATACACTTTAGCACACATTCGTGGAACGTTTTTTTTTTCTCAACACAAAATATGAAATATACTTATACTCTCCTGAAGCATATGCTTCCAACTGTACATTTGAATAAAATAAAATATCTGCAGTGTTCTATAGAAGAAATTTGTGCCAGAAGATTATCAGACATTCGGTCTACGAAAAGGCAATGTTTATCTTGGGAAGCAGTTCATAGCATTCAAGAGCTTTATTTATTGGCAAAATAAACCAACTACGATAATAATCGTTTCCTTTGCTAACAATATAAAGCAGAGGTGCATAAAGTATAGGTGTATACATCGAGGTGAGATGAAGTTAGATAGACTTATGGCAGCATTTTCGTGACCACTGTTCTAAGTTACATGACTGTTGTATTTTCCTATGTGCCTATTTTCTTGGGAATAACCTTTGATTACAATTGTATGGTGCATTTGTAAGAATGTGTTCATAGCATATGTTTGCTTACGCTTTTAAGCTGAAGATCGTAATTTCCTGCTCTGCATATGTAACTCAAAATGTAACAAAAGCTGATACCCTGCGTTTCATAAATAAATATTTTGTATTTATTCTATAAATTATTATTAAAGTATAATTTAAAAAAATCTAATGTGGGCAGCACATGACTTTCCTTATAGAATGCAATGAATTTACTACATTTACAGTTTAAAAACATGTTATTCTTATAGTAGATACTTATATTCTTTCAAAGATGTTGAATTTTCTTCAATTAATCATCATTTTCATTGATTTAGCGTCATTTTTATCGATTTGGCGAGATTTTCGTTAATTCGGCAACATTTTAAAATGCCACCAAGTTGGCGACATTCCGCTAAATTCGTCGCCGAAACCTCACCAACCGTTATGGACGTAGAAATAAATTATTCTTACCGAAGATAAATGACTATTGACGTTCAAATACAAAAAGTATTACTCAACGGATCTTTTCTAGTGAATGGAACGAGTTAGATCCACGAGAATGATGTCACCCAATTTATCGTATGATATTACATATGAAAAGTGAACATGTTTCATAACAGATAATATTTTTTTAATTTATAGGATTTTTTGATAAATTTATTTGAAAAAAATGTGCAATATCCCGAGGACGGTTCATGCTAGCGTTCTAAAGTTTATGTCAATCGTTTTCTAAGGAAAAATTACTTAAAAAATAGCTATTTGCATAACTTTATTAAAGGTTTTGATTTTTTGATGATTTTTTTCAAATTTCACTCGAAACTTTAGGGGGTTCTGAACATTCGATTGTAGTTTAAAACAATAGGCTTCCAGTATTAACCGATTGTGATTTTTGTACCGAATTTCATTTGAATCGCTCCATTCGTTCGTGACATATCGTCTCCATAGGCTCACTGACACACACGCACATACTTTCACACTTATACACACACACACACCTTCTTCCCGGCCGTCCAAACGGTTACCTTACACCTTTCTGGTAGGTCGGACGGTCTGGGTCTCAACAACAACAACAACACACACACACCTACTTTCACACACACACACAGAGACATCACTTTGAAAATGTTCGATTCGTGATCAGGGATGCTTGAAACGTGGTCTCCCGTCGAAAACTCGAATTCGAATTCCCCGTCAGATTATTTTCCTTATACATTATGTATATAAGGGAAGTAAAAATAAAGAGTTAACTGGCATGTGCGACTATGTTCGGTATGTGCGACTATATGTTCGGTAATAAATGTGGATTTCACGGCCTTGTAAATAAAATAACATCCTTGAAATAATTTTTCAAATAAATTATTTTATACAGATATGTGTACGTATATTAAACTATAAAGACTTAAAATTGTAGCATCAATAAAATAAACTGACACAACTTTAGATAAACCTATCTTTCTGTGTTGGCGATATTTTTTTTATTCCTACTCGAATTGTTTGTTGCCATGTCCATGCTATTGTCTCATGCACATTTTGGTATGTCATAACATGCTCTAAACTTAGTCCAGAAAATTTTAGATATCCAGATGTATAATTTATGTATACTTATTTTTCAAAGCAAAAATGATGTGTAGTATTTTAATTAAATTAAAAAAAATATCTAAATAGCTTAATATTCTCATGTATAAAGCCATTTTTTTTTCAAAATAGACTATCTATGTAAAAAGTTTAAAATCTACTTTTATAAACATTTATTTTTACTTTCATTTATTCTAATATGCCGACGTGGTGGGCGAATGGTCAAGGCATGCGTTTCCAAAGTAATCGCTCGATCGCCACGTTGTGGCGGTCGAGCCGCCCCCTCTGGTGCCGCCCCCCCCTCTGGTGCCCCCCTTGGTGACCGCCCCCTTCTGGTGCGCCTGGGGCAACGTCCCTAGGACGGCTAAATGGTTCACGTATAAGGCCGATTTATGGGCGACTGACAATCACTCAAGTGCCTGGTCATTGGATAAAAAAAAATAATAATCTAATATAAAGGAAAAAATCAAACAGACTCTTTTAAGTGAAATATCTCTTGAAATTCGCAACGGATTTGAATGAGATTTTTTTTCAAACAATGTGGTTGAATCCATGGAACATTTTGATAAGTTTTATTCCTCTAGAGTGATGTGTGGGATTACGGGAAATTAAAATATCTGTTTGTCTATCATGTCTCGCTTATGATTCGTAAACGACTTAGATTAACATATATTATTTTCCTTGCAATACATAGTAATGTATAGGGACAGTATTGGAATAATGTCGAAAATTGCAACTCGAGTTTTCGACGGATCTACACGTTGGATCTTTAGAATACGAAAAAAACTATTTTTAGCGTAACGGCTGTGTGTGTGTCTGTCTGTGTGTATGTGCAATGTATGTATCCACTCTAACTCAAAAACTAATGGACCGAATTTCATAAAATTTGGGAGGTAAGTCACTTGGAATTGACCTTGGTGCTGATTAGGTTTTAGTATGATTCATGAAAACAGAACCCGCCTTTTTTTGCGAAATGACCCGTAAAAATGTCATTTATCCTCTCGAGCTAAAATACTAATTGACTGAATTTCACAAAATTAGGTAGATAAGTTACTTGTTAGATACTCTGGTGCTGATTAGAATTTGGTATGATTCGGAAAAAAAACGCTTATTTTACGAAATGGCCTGCAAAAATTTCATGTATCCACCCTAGCTAAAATACTAATTGACCAAATTTCACAATATTTGGTAGATAAGTTACTTGTGGGACACTCTATGCTGATTAGATTTTGGTACGACTCTGAAAAGAACAACCTGCCTTTCTTTACGAAATGACCCGCAGAAATCGCTAAAATCTAAAAAAAAAAAAAAAAGACTACGTATACTGAAATGTATCAATTAAATTCTTGATTTTTACTTAATTTTTGACTGGGAAAATAATATAACACACTCCATTATAGTTTAGAACTAACCACTCTCAAGATATTTAAGATTTCTGGCATTTTTGTAACGCCGCTATCGGAGAAATGTCCAATTAGCAAATAAAAACAAAAATTGAATTAAAAATACAAATTTAGTGTTATTTGTTGCAATTAAACTCAATCTAATGAATTATTAAAGAAATAAAGAAAATATGAATTTAAGTGTGCAGGGAAAGTCATGTGCTGCCCACATCATATTTTCTTCACTGATTTATAAAGCTTCATTAGCAGCAGGTTTAAGAAAATATTTTCTATTTTATATTGCGTCAGTATATAGAGTATATTGGTTAAGGAAACTTAGTTAAGAGTCCATTATTTAATGGTCAGGGGGAGTCACTCTGTGGAGTCGTTTGAAATTTCACTGGTAAGTGTCATAAATAGGAAGTTTCCTTAGCTCTTAATTTGGTATGAGGGGAATATTAATATATAAGTTACTTTCCAATTTTTCTATTTCAGTGTTAATGTGTTTGACTCCTATGGTCCGATGTATGATGTCATTACGAAGGTAGCGGGGGCTCTTCTAATGGCCTTTAATGTTTTGTTCTGAGCCATCTGAATTTAACTTGTGTTTTCAGAGCTAATCCCTTGACAACTGCTCCATATAATAAGTTGTTGTTATAATAAATTATTATAATAAGTTGTTGTTATAATAAATTGTTATAATAAGTTGTTGGTATATATATAATAAATTGTTATAATAAGTTGTTGTTATAATAAATTGTTATGATAAGTTGTTATAATAAATTGTTATAATAAATTGTTATAATAAGTTGTTCTTATAATATATTGTTATAATAAGTTGTTGTTATAATAAATTGTTATAATAAGTTGTTGTTATAAGTTGTTTGTCCACAATTTTGAATAGGAATACTTTGTTTACATAACTTACATATTGTAAGTGAAGGGTGGAATAAAGGATAACTCGCGTGGAGAGAATTTTTTTATTGTTTCTGTGATATGTGTTTTATTGTTCAGTTTTTTATCAAAGTGTAGGCCGAGATTGTTGCAATTGTTTACGTAAGTTATGTGTTTTTAATTACAAGTGGTTTGGGAAATTTTGTTTTCTAGTGATTTTGGGAATTGGTCATTTTTACATTTATTTTTCCAACTCTGAAACTAGGAAGAAAATGATTTAGTTTTGTACCAAAGTGTAGGTCGAGTTGCAATTGTTTACGTAAGGGATGTGTGTTTTTAATTACAAGTGGTTTGGGAAATTTTGTTTTCTAGTGAACTTGTGAATTGGTCTTGTTTACATTTATTTTCCCAACTTTGAAACTAGGAAGAAAATGATTTGTAAGGTTTTTTTTTGTAGTCTGGAGCAAACATAATTTTTATTTGAACCGCGAGTGTAAATATTTGTGTATTTCGCGTAAAGTGCAATATGTGTAAGAATATTTTAGATGTCATTTATGTAAAGGTTGAAAGCTTCAAATAATATTTGATAGAACGCCTTCGCTATGTGGAGCTTAGTACCCCAGTTGTCCTCCCACTTCCATTTCTTCAGAGATATACTCTGTGATACGCAATACCTGGTGTATTGTGGCATGTAAAGGACGGAGGCCATATTGTCCATGGGAAATGATGTCATTGGAGGTAATCCATTGTTTGAGTCGCGTGTGAATAATTCGCTCTATACGCTGAAGGGCTTGTAGCTCTGAGTCTAGATGGCGTTTTCTCCTGATATCAAATTTGGCACAATTACTGCAGTCTTACAGTGTTTTGAAACGAAGTTAAATTTTAGTATGGCATTTATGGTTATGGCAAAATAAATATATGATGTTAATGGAAAGTGAGTTTAGAGTTTTGTCGTCGATCCCCTGCAACTTTTTGATTCTTAAGAGATTGTTAATTTCCCTAACTACTTCTGAGGAAATAGTGGGGATGGTCGTGAGTGGGTAGGTCCAGAAAAGAATAATAGAGACCTCAATATAGACCTCAGTTTCTGTAACAGTGCAATTAAGATCATCATTTAAGGTTAATGTTATTCGTAGTTTCCGGCAAGGGATTTAGCTATGTCACAGTTTGTTTGAAGAAGTACGTTGTTAATGGTTAAATGTATATATATATATATATATATATATATATATATATATATATATATATATATATATATATATATATATATATATATATATATATATATATATATATATATATATATATTTTTTTTTGGGGGGGGGGGTTCTTTAATTTTTTTAGTTCCCAAATGAAATTGTCGAGGGGGGGGGGCAGAGATTTAATGTACTGTTTGCAATTTTTTAGTTTGAAGTCATGGATTTTGAATTTTAATTGGCAGTTAAATGTATTAAGTTTGAGTTTAATAGTGGGTTGTCTGGTGATTTATACAGTTATTCTAATGTCGATTATTTCTCTTAATAGTTTTTAACAAAGAGTGGAAGTTTGTTATGTGAAGCGGCAGGGAAGTTTGTACTTGGTGGCTATGGCGATTTTGCTTCGGACTTCATTTGTGAGGATTTAGGTTTTGTCATCTAGGTCCTTTGTGATTTGGATATTGGTGAAGATAGTACGTGAATTCGCAAGTGTGATGAAAATTTATTCCAGTTTGTCGATTCATTGAAGGGAGTTATATATATATTTTATCTGAGGGAGAGTGCGTGATCAGAGCTAAGGCCGTTAACAGTGCACATTTCTTGAGAGAAGGGGATATTGTTTAACAGAGCAAAGCCAGTTGTGGTGTCATCAGTGTTTGGGTTTAAATATTTGTGTTTTGGGAGAAAAACGTATATGGTGTTAATGTTGTGATGTAGTTATTAATCTACATATCTTCCATATATATATTTGTTTTGCCTCATACAATTCCAGTCCGTATGGTATGCCAAGTCAAAGACAGGGACGATAATAAAAGCCCAGCTCTTATTGTCGAAGTTGATTCTGTATTCTCCTACTGCTAATATTAGATTGACATGCAAATTGATACTCTGACTAACCACTCTTCTCAAATTATCCTCCTAATACTACTATTTTTGTCTAGATCAATATCCTGGGTGTTTGTTGGCCTCTCAAATTTAAATCGACGTACAATATGACCAAATTCACTGAATCTATACTAATCGTACTAGGGTCAATTTCGGACTTCCAATATCACTGCACTTTCTTACAGGGCTAATTTTTCGGACGCCATTTTAAAGAAATTTACTGTCTCATCCAGAAAACAAACCGCAGATCGCGTCCAATCAAAGTTCTACCGTTGAGCTACTGTTACGGAATTGTTCTTAACGTCGAAGTAAACTTTGCATATATAATTTTTGCTTTTATTAAATTTTAAGCTGTGCTCCTTGTCAATTTGAAATGTGTAGTTATATGATCTAAACTATTTTTATTTAAATATCACTATGGCATTTAGTCGCAATAAATATAAGTCAAGAATGAAATGATCCTTTGAGAAGAAGTAGTTGCATAGTCTTTAAAGCAGACGAAAATTCTATTATATTTCCGAAACCTTCTAAATCATTGAATCAGTTGTAACTGTACTCTTACTTACGATATATTATCCAATAAGATGTGTGTCTGAGAATGTCAAATAGTGTTCTTAACTGATTAAAAACATAGCAATCAAAGCGTGTACAAGACATCTCTAATACCCGTCAATCTCATGCAAAATTAATGGGAATTCTTTGCGTCTGGTAAAAATAAATAAAATTTAAAGAACGGTAAAATTTCATATAAGTAGTTTGTTTGCTTCAGCACTTTCGATGAGAAATTTATTCTGATCTATCGGAGCAATAATGTTACAATGCGTCATAGCAAGATTTTCAACGCTAAATTTAATTTATTCTTTACGTAAAGGCAAATATGTCGTTGCAAATATAGTCTTCCTAGAAGTGCTGAATTAATGAATAATGGCCTATGGTCAGCGTAAAATGATACTATAGGACAATTTCAGAATTGTCAATAAAATTACCAAACTACATAATTTCGAGTGTGGGTCATTTACACGCGTTATTATCGTTTGCCAAAAGGCATCATGTTACCAAATAACATAATTTCGAATGCAAGAAATTTAAGCATGTTATTATAATACGCCGATTGGCAACAAACATATGATCACACAATATTCAGAGTCCACTTCACGACAAAGTGCTTGCAATTTCGTCCCAGTAGCTTAGTAGAGCATGGATTGGTAAGCACAAAGATGTGTGGTTTAATTCCGTAAGGTTCTAAACATAATTTTGAGTACGAGTAATTTAAGCACGTTATTATCGTTTGCCAGAGATATAACAACTGTTTGACTTTGTTTACATTATTTGCTTTTAATAAAATAAGAATACGTTATTTTAAAATACCCTTTTGCAATAATAACACCTTACACACAATACTTGTGTGTTATGTTATAAATTTCAGCTGATTAATTAAATCTTAAACAAGAGTAAAGGTTCCATACGTTTATCGAAAGTTCTATTTAAGCATACAATTAGACCTAACAAAGTCTTGCGCTTCCATCATTTTTCTGAGATCAGTTGAAAAAGAGAATATCAGAAGATATTTTACATTTATTAATTTTCATAGAATAAACATTTTCTCATGATAGGTATTTCACGCATATTCACTAGTAGATATGACACTATATGATGCTATATGCCATGACGAAAATTTCATATTAAATGAATGAGTAATATAAAAATCAAAAATACATACAGTTGAAAATTTTAGTAACAAAATATATATAAAAAATATATATTTTTCAATGAGTTTGATTTTTAATTACTTTTTAATAGACAATATCAAATGTCGTATTAATTTTGGGCAACAAAATCGAGTTTCAAAAAATCGAAATAGAGTTTTACATTTGAGTTATTTCTAAATGATATATCGGTGTTTTCTGCAAACCTGATTTACGCTCAAATTATTTCTAATGTAAAAATCTCTATAACTTAAGTATTTATATACTGAACTAGATCACAGCGTAACAATCAGCGTAAAGTCAAGTAAGCAACAGAAGAACGTTTTGGAAATCTTTGGATTTCCTTATGTAGTGCGAACAAGCCTGTACCTGAACGTATAAATGAAAGGCTAAACAAAAAATGGTTAAACGTCAGAACCCGATATATATTATTTCCAAATGTGACGAAAGGGAAGTAAAACGAAAAATAAATATAAAATGAAGGAAATATGAACTTGAGAAGCAAACAAGAAAAAAACAAATAAAATAGACACTATATGATCTCAACGTATGGGGAAGGAAAATAGTGATCATATTTGCTTCTCAAATTCATATTTCTTTCATTTTGTATTTTTTGTTTTACTTCTTTTTTTACCCTAGGTAGTGCGTATATTAGGTTCGGTCGTTTAGCCATTTTATGTTTGCCTGCATTGTCTAGCACATATTTGAGAGTTCAGGTCCAGACTTGTTTCCATTGAATAATTCTGAAACGCACGTTTGCTTACTTAACTTTATTACCTTTGCATTTTATATTGTTGTCTAGTTTGGTATCAATAGTGCACTAAGTAACGTTAAATACTTACTATATTTAATGTACATTAATAATGGTTCTTCAAGTGCCTGGCCATTTGAAAAAAAAATAATAATGGTTTTTCAAGTAAAAGAGTCCTTGTAATGTTTAAAACTAAACGATGAACTATTTAAATTTAACAACCTGTGCATTTTCAACAGCACTCAACATCTGTACATTTTTCATATCTGTCAACCTCTGTACATTTATAATAGCAGTCAATTTGGGGGAGAAATATTGAGAACTTTTGATGCCTGTTAAAATAAATCAGATTTGAAGCACAAAAAAAAATTTTCTTAAGTTATTGGCAAGCTTTATCACTTACGAAATGAAATTTATTCTGAACTGTTGAGGTAAAAATATTATTATACGTCATCCTGATACGTTTAACACACATATTTTTAATTGAATTTGCTATTTACGCAAAGGCAAAGTTTTGATTGTAAATATGCATCATTGTCTTTCTGGAATTATCTGACTTGATGAAATGTGTCGTATAACTATCGCTAAATGAATAATAGCCTTGATGAATCTTTCATATAAGTGGATGTGATGATAACCCCATGTGGATGCTAGAACAGTTTCTTTGTTGATCGGAAAACTCTCGAAATTAGCTTAGACACTGAAATAACCTATGTCTTCGGGGTAAATTCAGAAATTTTCGCAGATTCAAGTAGATGACTTCTGAATAATCTGAATTTCTTTAGACGTCGGATAAAAATTACGGTCAGTCAGTATAGAATGTTGTTTATAACACCATATTTCTCCGAATTTTGTTATGGTCTTATTTATATCTTTATCTGTATATCATTCCAATTTTGAAAAGTACATCAGGTTTCTGCATTTCCATTAATATTTCTCGTCTGGCTTCTCTTCCTTTACACTAGGTCCGTAGCTTAAAATTTGCAGTTCCATCTCGTAGTTAAGTTTTCCTTTTGTGACCAGCTTGTTCGCTGAAGAAGAAAATACAAGCATTATCGAAACGATCATCTGCTTTTATTTATTTTTTGAGCATTAATTCACATCGTGTTCGGTTTATTTATAGGTGACTTTATACTTTCAAAAGATAGTGTTTTTCTCATGTATTGCCTTCAGTCATGTCGTCGACGAAAAACCAATACGATGAATTTCACCATGATGGACTTTAGCACACATTCCCAGAATGTTGTCTATCATAATTGAGCACAGAGAATGAAATATAGATACTACATCCTGAAGCATTTTCATCCAAGTGTACATTTGAGGATTAAGTGGAAGATACGCATTGTCCTAAGAAGAGATTAAATTCCGGAGATTCTCTGATGTTCGATTCATGAAAGGACAGTGTTTATCTTAGGAAGTGGTTTATAACATTCAAGAGCTATCTTTATTGACAGAGTAAATCATACAGAATAATACTCGATTTGTTTGCTGCAAATATAATGATTGTATGGGTAAAGAGAATTGTTATTATTATTTATTAAAATATTTATGGGTTAAGTCTTTAGGAAATAGAATAATATAGAATAAAAAGATATGATGTGGGCATCATATGGCTTTGTCTACATTATCCAATGACCGTATTTCTTTTATAGCGAAATACTGATATACAAAGCATAATATATTTGACTCTAAATAATTGCACATTAACATTTGGCCTTTACCTGGATGACAACATGTAAATTTATTTTGAAGTAGGCAATTAACATATATTTGACTAAAATCTAATACGATATTAAAAAAACAAATTACTATCTTCCATTAAGCAAAATAGACGACCGCTAAATAATCCTACATAAAGTCACAACCGACCACACAAACAGCTACAGAAGCCTTCGGGTCAGTCGTGTGGTCTGGGTTTTTCACATAAAGTCGCCAAATGTTTGTATAAATAGTTAATGCCATAACATATTGTTATTGAGATTGAAAGAACATCATATAAATTAATATTTGGCTTTCTGGGGTGTTTATTGGTCAACCATTATTAATGCCATAACATATTGTTATCGAGATTGAAAGAACATCATATAAATTAATATTTGGCTTTCTGGGGTGTTTATTGGTCAAAAGAGAATTAATTATCCATACTCACATGCAAAATTCATATCAAAATCCAATTCACATTTAAATAATACTCCTTATAATAAATGACAACTGCTGAATTATTTGAAGTCAAAATGCAGAATTGTTGAAACAAGTGTTTCAACAGTTCTTTAGTCTATTACTGTCTTACAGTTATTAGTCTCTTACTATCTTACAGTTAGTAGTCTCTTAATACCTTACAGTTCTTAGTCTCTTACAATCTTACAGTTCTTAGTCTCTTACAGCTCTCAGTCTCTTTTTGTCTTACAGTTCTTAGTATCTTACTATCTTGCAGTTCTTAGTATTTTTCTGTCTTACAGTTCTTTGTCCCTTACTTGTAGTCTTTACGTAGGATGATTTGATTTCGATTAGTAGAACCTAGCAAATTTTTCTTTATCATTATGCTAGATTTGAGTCAAATAAAAGTCAAATGGGTACATCGACATAAATTGTGTTTCTTCTGTTCTCAAGTCTCTTCTTTCTCTTCTAATTCTTCTTCGACCCAGACCGTCTGACCTCCTCAAAGGTGTAAGGTATCTGTTTGGACGGCCGAGAAGTGCCACACAATTTAGACCGGAATCCAGTGGGGAAAGCATCCACAGGGACCGTACCCTCCTTTCCCCTACCAACAACCTCTCGGAAGGACTTACGAACCCACATGTTTAATGAGACCGTACGTTACGCGAACACAGTAACAATTTGAGCAGATGCGTGAATCAAACTCGGGTAGTACG
Source organism: Amaurobius ferox (assembly GCA_951213105.1). NCBI lineage: Eukaryota > Metazoa > Arthropoda > Arachnida > Araneae > Amaurobiidae > Amaurobius > Amaurobius ferox. The sequence goes on from OX578140.1 coordinate 140,886,221, forward strand.
AGTGCAATCCCCACGTGCTAACCACTGAGCTGTCGTTTTCAAGTCTCTGGTGAATGCCAGGAACTAGATCCACGAGAAGAATATTACCATATGTATGAAATTTACAGCAAAATTAGGAAACAAGGGCAACATCGCCATCTACTAGAGATGAAAGGAAACTGTCTCATTATCATAAAGCGTAATATTGCATATGGGAAGTTCTGGAAATGTCTCGAAAACTTTTTGAGCTAGAATTCAAAAGTTTCTGCCATTCGTTTTATAATAAAAAATTACGTATAGAATTGACTATTTAACAGTTTTGAGTGTCAATATTTCTTAATAATTTTTTCAAAAATTCATTTAAAGATTTTGATCGAGAAACGCTTTTACCAATGAGTTTTTAAAGGAGTGCTTAAAATAATATCCTCACTGTAAAAAGAATCGGGGATAATTGCATGTTGAACACGTAATTCATTTTATAAAATGCATATTGACCGACCTTGGGAATTAGGGAAGAAAACTAGCTGTTCTGCTCATGGGCCGATTTATTGCTAACTAACCCTATGTGTTGATATGATAGCAGAAATATTGAACGATGCGTAAAAAATTGTAAAACACCTTAGAGCTTACACATTATGCACAAGGTATGCCCGCCCGCGTTTTTTTGAAGTAAGTGATTCATTTTATATTTTGTATCAATTTCTATAAACAATGATTACTTAAGTAGCCCAAAATAGTGAACTCTGACCTCGGCACCTCAACTAGTTATTTCTTAAATTACTATGATAATAAATGTCTATTATTGATTGATTATGGTGAATAATATACTTCACACGTATAAATATAGTGTATTTTTTCTTAAGGTTCATTATCATATTTGATACTTGTCTTTCATGCATCCCTCTTCCAAAAGTTTCAGATAATGGATATCTTTATTTAGCATAAAATACAATATACCGATTTATTTTTTTCATATTGGTAGTTAAACTATATTATTTAATATTTTAAAGATGTAAATAAATGAAATAACATGAATTTCAATTATTTAACAAAATGAATTCCATTTTATTAACAATTTTCAAAATTTTAAAAGTGTTATGCCTTTTTTCATTCTGTCTGTCTGTCTGTCTACTCGTTCGCACGATAACTGCCGTAAAAATAATATTATCAAAGTGAAACTTTAGTATGTTATTGAGACTGTCTCTGGGACATATGTGAATGTAAAAGAATAATATCACCCAATTAGTTTTATAATGAACCCGGGTTGAAAAAGTAAAATACATTGAACCCTATGGGATCTAATTTTTCAAACATTTTTTAAGCAAAGTTAAAACAGACAAACTGCTTCAAAAATTCTAGAAAATATTCAAATTATCCCATAAAATATATAAACAAGAAAGATCAGTCATGCATAAAGCATTAATTATGAAACACTTTCCAACTTCAATACAATTTTATATAAACATCTCTAAAATACGATACATTCCTCGGTAATATTTTTAAAATTATAACAATACTACATTAATTTATTATATTTGAAAACTTAAAACTTCATTGAAAAAAATGAACTTCATTCAAATGACGGCCCTGAAGTATAAATTGCTTTGTTTAAACATCTCTAAAATACGATACATTCCTCGGTAATATTTTTAAAATTATCATAATACTACAATAATTTATTATATTTGATAACTTCATCGAAACAAATGAACTTTATTCAAATGGCGTCATCGAAATATAAATCGCCTCTACATGAAAGCAGCATTTCATTCATAAACTTTTTCTATTCCTTTCAATCATCACAATACTGTAATAATTGATAAAAATATAGGAGCTCGGTTGTGCATAGGTAATGGCACTCTGCCTCACTAATGAGAAAATATGTTACTATCATTTTTCTTTATAAACAGCATAATTATAATAAGGTAAAATGCTTACCTTTCTGTGTGAAGGGCGTAGGGCAATTTGACTTCGTTTCCCCTAAAGTCTTAAAAGAAATATCATTTTATTGTGTTTGGTTACCATCTTGATGTCAGGAATAATTGCGCTTGATTGAAAGAAAAATATTATTTAATTAGATTCTGCATTTAAAATTACATAGAAAAGAAACAAGCATTTTGCTCCGACATCATTCGAAACATCAACAACACAGAACAGAACTTCAGTTCGTAAGTGTACCGGTAGTGTCTTATGATGCGCGCGCAGATCACACGATGTAAACACATTCCTTTTCTGGCGGAAAGGCGAGAGTCAGTGTTTTTGGATATGTCGGTCTTCCGTAGCGAGGAGAGATCATTTATTTCTAACAGTCCCCCTTGATCTCTGGAGCTGCATATCACGGCTGTAGCAGTTTGGATCTGTGCTTCAAAAATTCAGGCTTTGGCAGCGGTTTTGTCATCATGTCCGCTGTCATTAGCTTAGTTGGAAGATAACTCAACTGGATTACACCCGATTCCTGAAAATCTCTTATGGCGTGGAATCTGATGTCAATATGTTTGGTTCTTGACATGTACTTCGGTGATTCAATCATTTTTATACATGATTAGTTATCTTCGAAAATAGTAATCGGGAGCTGTTGAAGCATATCGAGATCTTTGAGTAGGTTGATTAACCACAGTACTTCTTGAACTGCGTTAGCAGCGGATATATATTCCGCCTCTGCTGAGGAAAGCGCAACACATGATTGTTTTTTGCTTAACCAGTGTATAGGAGAATCATCAATTAAGAAAAGATTACCACTCGTGGATTTCCGATCCGTTTTATCGCTTGCCCAGTCGGCATCAGCGTATGTTGTAAGAATTGGTTTTGTCGTTGATTTTATTACCAAATTTAGTTCCTTTGTATGATTTAGATAACTTATTAGACGCTTTACTGCGTTCCAATCCATTTGACGTGGTTTCTCATTTCTCCGACTTATAATGTTTGTTGCGGCTCTGATGTCTGGTCTTGTGACCGTGGCAATATATAGAAGAGCTCCAATAGCTTGGCGATATTTGGTGTTATTAGGAAGCAGGTTTTCTTCTGTTTCATTTCTCAAATATCCAGTTTCCATTGGTGTACTATAGGGCTTTGAATTTTGCAAATTAAATGTATCTACAATTTCTTCAATCTTATTTTTTTGATTTAATAGATAATCTCCATCATGGTTTTTTCTTATGCTAATTCCAAGGTAATAATTAACTTCACCCAAATTTTTTAATTCATATTGCCTGCCCAATTCTTTCGTTGTTTTGTCAATTTGTTCTTCTGATCCTGATATTAGAATATCATCCACATATACGATTACATAGACAGTTTCTCTTCCTTTTCCCTTTTTGAATAAACATGGATCAGTAGTACTCTGCACGAATTTTAATTGTTTTAGAGAGTCACCTATTTTTAGATGCCAGGCTCTTGCGGCCTGTTTCAACCCATATATAGCTTTATTTAATTTCCATACTTTGTTTTCGTTACCAGGGGAGATGTAGCCATCTGGCTGTTGTATGTAAACTGTTTCGTCTAGATCCCCGTGTAAGAAAGCAGTTTTGATATCAATGTGTTGTACGTTATGTTTTCTATATGCTGCTCCTGTCAGGAATGCTCTAATTGTGCTGTGTGAGACCACTGGTGCGAAAGTTTCGTAATAATCTTCACCGTATTTTTGTGAAAATCCTTTTGCTACCAGTCTAGCTTTGTATTTAGCTATTTTTCCCTGAGAGTCGTGTTTAATTTTTTATGTCCATTTTGAACCAACTATTTTTCTTCCATGCGGGGGTTCCATCAATGTGAATGTGTTATTTTCTTGCAAAGATTGCATTTCTTCTTCCATAGCGTCTAGCCAATTTTGTTTCTCTTGTGGGCTCTTAATTTTTGTACCTCATTATAGTCTCTGGGTTCGACGGTGTTAGCTTGTTGCGCTAAGTAGATGAGTCGATCGGGAGGTACTCCCTTGTTCGATCTCTCGGATCTGCGAGGTTGATTGGCGGTTATGTTATCAGAATTTATTTGTTCATCATCTGACGGTGCCTCAAACTCAATCTCACCCTCTTCAGGTTTTTCTTTTGTTTGAGCATTAGTTATTTCGACTTCACTATCTGGTCCTTCGAATAATTCCTTTGAGCTTAATTCTGAAATTTGCATTGATTTTTCGAGGAATTTAACTGTTCTAGCAAGTGTTATGTGTTTTCCTTCTGTATATATCCTGTAAGCCTTTGATCTGTCGTCGTATCCGACAAAAATTCCTTCTTGGGCTTTTTCATCTAATTTTCCTCGTTTGCTTTTATGGATGTAGGAATATGCTTTGCAGCCAAAGACCCTTAAATGACGAAGGTTTGGTTTCATACCAGTCCACATTTCGTACGGTGTTTTTGAATTGGCCTTTGTGGGAAGTCTATTTTGTAGGTAATTGGCAGTGTTTATAGCCTCTCCCCAGAATTTTTTGCCTAAATTTGCTTCTGACAACATAGCTCTTGTCATCTCGATTAGTGACCTGTTTTTTCTTTCCGCTACGCCATTTTGGGATGGACAGTGTGGCACGGTCAACTGGTGATGTATGCCGTTGTCACTTAGATATTCCTCGTATTCTTTACTGACGTATTCGCCGCCATTATCGCTTCTCAGTATTTCTGGTTTTTTTCCGAATTTGTTTGTCGTAAAAGCGATGTATTCCTTCAGTTTACACAAAACTTCACTCTTTTTTGATAAGAGATAGGTCATTGTGTACCTGGAGAAATCATCAATAAATGTTAGCACGTATGATTTTCCTCCTATGGTGGGAGTTTGCATTGGTCCGCATACGTCGCTGTGCACAAGTTGTAGAATATGAGTCCCCCTGTTTTGAGTAGATTTGGGGTATGGCATGTCGGTGAGTTTTGATTTTATACAAGTTTCGCAATTTAGTTCATGTTTACATTCGTTGATGTTTAAGCCTTCGGCTAACTGTTTCGATTTAATTTCCTTTATAGAGCCGAAGTTTTTGTGACCCATTCTTCTGTGCCATAATGTAACACAATTGGGGTTGTTACAGTTATTTACCATATATGTAACATTTTTGTTTTGTGGTGTGAGCAGGTCTAGCTCATATAGGTTATTTTTTATTTTTCCTTCTAAGAATACTTCATCATTGTAAGTTAACTGACAGTTGTCTTTAGTAAAAGTTACTTTGCATCCACGTTGTGTTGCTTTTCGTACGGAAAATAAATTAGCTTTCAGTTCTGGCACAAATAATACTTCCTGTAGTGTTACTTGTCTTATCTCTCCATCCGAGGCTCGACTTTTTATTTTTACTTCGCCTGACCCATAGGCGGTTAAGGCTTTACCGTTAGCAATAATAACTTCAGATTTGTTTGCATTATTTATTTTAGTGAATAAATTCTCATTATTTGTTATGTGGGATGAGGAACCACTATCAACGATCCAACTGTTTTCTTCAGTTTGATTCGTTATGAGCGCTAAGTCTCTAAATTTCGATCCTACTTTATCTACAGTGTCTGAATATCTTTCTTGTGTTCGTGATTTAGCGGCATGTCTGTCGTTTCCCTCATACACTAACTGTGATGAGTTGTGTCTGAATTTATTTTTATAATCTTTATATCTGCCGGGCTCGTTGCTCTTATTCTTTAGACGCCAACATTCAGATTTGTTGTGGTTCGTCATTTTGCAATGTGAGCAGTATTTGTTATCCTTTTTGTAGCCGTAGGTGTTAGAGAATTTTTTATTCGCGTGAAAAGCCTTTGCCATGTTTTGCGGCATTTCTTGGTGATCCCTACGTCTATTATATTCATCAATCAGTTTGCTGCTAATGAATTCCGGCGTCAGTTCATCCTCCGGTCGCGCTTCCAACGCCGTTATCAGCGTTTCGTAACTGGGGGGTAGCGAACACAGAAATAGTGCTGATACATGCGAATTATTAATCTCCTCCCCGATTGCTTTAAGTTTATCCACTGTCTCCAGAATTTTGGTTATATGTTGCTGCATGTTTCCTCTTTCATCTAACTTTATACTGTACAACTTTCGTAAAAGGTATAGCTTGCTGGATAAATTCGTTCTTTCGTGTATTGCGCGAAGTGCATTCCACGTATCGCACGCCGTGGTGAGATTTTTGACGTGAACGATTTGGGAATCCTCTATACATAAATTTATGAGCGCTCTGGCTTTTCTATCTTTTTTCTGCCATTCGTCGGTAATTGGGTCAGGAGCCACTTCGGTTATCGTTTCTGATAATTCCTTATTCAATAACGTCATTTCCATTTTGAATTTCCAATTGGAGTAGTTACCCTGGTTTAATTTTTCAATCAAGTGACTTTCCTTGATAGATGCCATTATATTTTATTTTTAGTTTCCTTGAGAAATATTTTCCTTTTTTTTTTGTTTATTTGCAGTGCGATATTTCTTTTTATCTTATTCCGTAAAAAAATCACTTTCGGTTTGGAAGTTTTTTACGAAGTCAATGGGGAATGAAAAATAATAGTGATATATTTGTATATCAATTTTCTTTTCGGTTACTTATGCTTATGCCCTTCTTCAAATAATAATTTTATTGTTCATGAAAATGCTGCTATTTTATTTTGTTAGTACCAATTTCTCTAGCGAGACAGGCAACGACTTCAGTCTCATAATCTGATAAAAATATAGGAGCTCGGTTGTGCATAGGTAATGGCACTCTGCCTCACTAATGAGAAAATATGTTACTATCATTTTTCTTTATAAACAGCATAATTATAATAAGGTAAAATGCTTACCTTTCTGTGTGAAGGGCGTAGGGCAATTTGACTTCGTTTCCCTTAAAGTCTTAAAAGAAATATCATTTTATTGTGTTTGGTTACCATCTTGATGTCAGGAATAATTGCGCTTGATTGAAAGAAAAATATTATTTAATTAGATTCTGCATTTAAAATTACATAGAAAAGAAACAAGCATTTTGCTCCGACATCATTCGAAACATCAACAACACAGAACAGAACTTCAGTTCGTAAGTGTACCGGTAGTGTCTTATGATGCGCGCGCAGATCACACGATGTAAACACATTCCTTTTCTGGCGGAAAGGCGAGAGTCAGTGTTTTTGGATATGTCGGTCTTCCGTAGCGAGGAGAGATCATTTATTTCTAACAATAATTAATGTTTTTAAAAACTTAAACGCATGGAGGTACAAGTAATTTAACTCTATGCCTAAAACTTCATCGAACAAATCGTCTGGTTCTCTGTGTAAAATCAATGAAGTTTCATTCATATCAACTATATTGCAGACTCCATGAACTAAATAATTTTCGTTAAAGAAATGCAGTAATTCTTATACAACTAATTCTATATTTTTTGGTGTTTACATTCTCCATAAGGAAAAATTAGGCTTCGTTGTAGAAATAATCAAAGTTTGATGATCATTTAAGCTCAAATATATTGCAATTGTTTTGTTTCAGTTTGTAGATGCACAGAATTTAAGCACAAATACAGCTGTTTTTGGACAGATACAACACTAAATATGAATTAAAAAGAATTTTAAAAATCACGATATTGAGTTAAGTTCGATGCCATATTTTATTTTGAAGTGGGTCTCGTGATCTCTTCATATAATGGTTACGTGATCTCTTCATATAAAGGGTGTAATTACTATTTTAATTTTTATTTTAAAAACTGGTAAATATATTTTGCTGAAATATTTTTTATATATTTTATGCGATAATTTGAATATTTTCTAAAACTTTTGAAGCAATTTGTGAATTTTAAATTTCGCTTAGAAAATGTTTGAAAAATTAGGTCTCATAGGGTTCAATGTATTTCAGGTTTTCAACTCGGGTTCAATCCAAACCTAATTGGGTGATGTTCTTCATTTATATTCCCATTGGTCCCACAGACTGTCTGAACAACATACTAAATTTTCATTTTTTTTATAAAATAATTTTTGCGGCAGTTATCGTGCTAATGGACAGATAGACAGACAGAATGAATAAAGTCATACACACTTTTCAACTATGCTGCTCATGTCCTCGGATGAGTCGGTCGTTCTGGGCTTTCGACACTTTTCAACTATGTTGTAAGTGTTAAAAATTTGCAGCAAAATATGTTCGGAAGTCTTTTAAGTAAAAATTAAAATGATAATCACACCCATATTATAGGAAGATTTCACGTGACCCACTTCAAAATCAAATATGGCATCACTCTTGTTTTTCCTTATACTAAATCGTAATTTTAAAAGTTCTTTTAAATTAATATTAAGTGTTGCATCCGTCTTAAAACCGCTTTATTTTAGCGTATAGAAAATACGTGCATCTATATTTCTGTGCATCCGTCATTTAGTGTTGTATCCGTCCTATGTTTCTGTGCATCTATATTCTGTGCTAACGCAATTACAATATTTTTTAGATTAAATGATCATCAAACTTCATTATTTCTACAACGAATCCTAATTTTAATGGATGCAGAATGTAAACACGTGGTTTCAGAATGAATTGTATAAGAATTGCTGAATTTTTTATTCAAAATTATTTAGTTCTGGAGTCTGAAACAAAAGTGATGTAAATGAAATATTCACGGCTTTTACATGGATAGCCAGTCGATTAATATGTCGATGACGTCATTTGAATTAAATTCATTTTTTCCGATGAAGTTTCATGTTTTCAAATGTAATAAATTATTGTAGTACTGTGATAATTTAAAATGTATCAGCGCTGAATGTATAGCATTTTAGAGATGTTTAAATGAAATTGAATTTCTGTTGGAAAGTGTTTCTTAATCAATGCTTTATGTATGATTGATCTTTCTTGCTTAAATAATAAGTTGTTTTACTACAATTAATTAGTGTGTACATTAAAGCAGTTAATCCTCAGTTTCCTGAAAGTATTGTTTAATTTTCCTAACAACTTCTATTTAATCGAAAAGAAGAAAAAAAAAGGACATAATCCATTTCCCAAGGCGCAGTTAAGCAGACATCGTCAAAATATTTCTTTTTTAAAATTTGTATAACGAGAGAAATGTGCTTTTAATCTTTTAACTCCTTTCTCCAAGTATGCATTTGAGGATTAGGTAAAACCTACACTTAACTGTGTGGAAAGGATTGGAACAATGCGATACTGCAAATCGGAGCACTAAAGACGACTGTTTATCGTCGGGAATAATTTAAAATATGAAAAATATTTCTTTTTTGAAACATTAAATAATGTTTATAACGATATAACATTTAATGTGCTGGCTGAGAACAACAACCTATGTATGTACAATTAATTCCAATTAATTTTACTGCGTTTTCGGCAGTGTGTGATTGGGGATTTATTATTTATCAATAATGTCATATAAATGTACTAGATATTCAGAAGTTACCAACAGATTACCCTAACAGAATTTTTTTCACAGTGACATAAGATTTATGTCACACCGTGACTTTGGGACGTCACAGGACGTCGCAGTACGTCCCAGCAATGTCATATTGAGGTCAGAGGAAAGTTAGTTTGGTCATCTTCATGGTCATTTGTGACGTCGCATATTAACTTGTTTGTGACGTCATATTGTAATTGCCATTGTAATGTCGTCACATTGTTACGTGTTAATTAAATTATGGAAAGTTCACAGAATATAGTCACAATGGAGTTACAAAGTTACTAATACGTAACGTCGCATAGAAGTCACAAATATGATGTCACACTGTGACCCAGGTGCCACGTAACTACAACGTCACTGTCACACATGTGGCGATCTTTGCTGTGAGGGTATAATGATGCTATGGACTAGAAAATTCTCCCACATCTTATCAAATGGGTCCGGAAATAAAGCTAAATATATATAAAACTCTTCCCCGCCCTATTATTTTATGTAGTGGTAAATCCCGGATAATTTTCAAACTGAAAGGAAAAAACTTAACACATTTGAGAAAAAAATCCACAGAAAGAGTTTTGGCTTTCTGAGGACGTGTGTTTATGCAATATGGCGCATACGTTTCAATCATGAGCAGTATAAAATCTATCATGAGCCATACATCACTAGAGTTAGTAAAATCAGTAAAACAGATGACTGGAACACTTACGGAATTATCAAGACGTATATCCCAACAACATTTTACCTTTCTCAATTCATAGGTATCCATTAAAGAGACCTCTCCCAAAGGATAGTATTAGATGACTGGGACGCTTACGGATATACCAAGACGTATAACTCAACAACAATTGACCTTTATCAATCTATAGTATCTTGCAGAGAAATACTCCAAAAATAAAACTGCGGCACTGACGGAAATATCAAGACGTATATCCCAACAAAAGTTTACTTGTCTCAATTCATAGGTATCTAGGAAAGAAACCCTATATATATATATATATATATATATACACCAAAAGATATAATTAGATGACTGGGACACTTATGGATATATCAAGATGTATATATCAGCAAAAATTGACCTTTCTCAATCTATAGGTATCTTGCAGAGAAATACTCCAAAGATAAAATTAGATATCTGGGGCACTTATGGAAGAATCAAGACGTATATCCCAACAAAATTTTACCTTTCTCAATTAATAGGTATCTAGGAAAGAAACCCCTACCTAAAGATAGAATTGGATGACTGGGACACCTTCGGATATATCAAGATGTATATATCAGCAAAAATTGACCTTTCCCAATCTATAGGTATCTTGCAGGGAAATACTCCAAAGTTAAAATTAGACAACTGAGACACTTACGGAAATATTAAGAAGTATATCTCAGCAAAAATTGATTTTCTCAATTCATGGATATCTCGGAGATAAATCCCCCATAGAATTAGATAACAGGGACACTTACGGAGATATCAAGACGTATATTTCAGCAAGAATTGACATTTCTCAATCCATAGGTATCTAGGAGTGAAATACCGAAAAGATAGAATTATATAACTGGGACATTTACGGAAATATCAAGACGTATATTTCAGTCATAAATTGACCTTTCTTAATCCATAGGTATGTAGGAGAGAAAGACCCCCCCCCCCTCCAAAAATGGTAGGATGGCGTCGTAATGGGTCTACAGAGTATGGATCTCGAGGCTGATATAGACGCATTATGACATGGTATACACGCATTATAGGCTGATATATACGCATTATAGGATGATATACACGCATTATAGGATGATATAGACGCTGGGTCGATCGAGTTCGCAGCAGGACGTAAACCCGAAGCAGCTATTATATATTCAAATGTAAATACATCTCTGATATTTTGAGCCATCATATATAAAGTTATCTACTATTCTTATATTAGAACTTCAGCATTAATAATAATGATTGTATTTGTTCGTAACACATCAATTTTGCTTTTATTAAAAATTCCAATCCACTATAGCTACTTTAATTAATATAACCGTATTAGGTCTGTTTATTTTTATAAAATTGAACCGGAAATGAACAATCACCATTTGAATTTTTTATGGTATTTGATATTAAAAGATATAAATCACAAAACGTATGTATGCTAATTATAAACTAATTATTGAACATCATGAGTGCCTTTTACCTAGCCTTGAATGACCTCATTTTATAAGGTATGGCGGGCAGTTTTAAAATCAGAGGATTTTTTTTTCCCGTTTTCGAAAATAAGTGCAATATATCTCGAATTCATTGATTTAGAAAAAAAATTACGTTTTTCGTAATTTATAACTACAACAAGCCTAATTATTTTATAATAATCGATTCATAGATGTTTTACTTCAAGCGTGCTCAAACGAAATTTATTTATATATTTTCCCCCAAAATCGGAATGTGATAATCTGTTGTAAAGTCATGGACCTATGGGAATATAAATGAATAATATCACCCAATTAGTTTTGGATTGAACCTGGGTTGAAAAAATGGAATACATTGAGCCCTATGGGACCTAATGTTTCAAACATTTTTAAGCGGATTTAAAATTCACAAATTGCTTCGAAAATTTTAGGTAATATTCAAATTGTTCCATAAAATATATTAAAAAAAAATCAGCGAAATATATTCAGTAGTTTTTTAAATATAAATTAAAATAATGATTATACCTCTTATATGAAGCGATCACGTGACCATGATATGAAAAGATCACGTGACCCACTTCAAAATGATATATGGCATCCATTTTGTCTCAAAATCGTGATTTTTAAAGTTCTTTTTAATTCATATTGAGTGTTGTATCCGTCCTAAAACTACTTTCTTTTTGCTTAAATTATGAGCATCTATATACGGAAACAACGCAATGACAATATATTTGAGTTTAAATGCTCATCCAAATTTGAATATTTCTACAACGAAGCCTATTTTTCACTTATGTAAAATGTAAACAGCAAAATATGTAGAATGAGTTGCATTAGAATTGCTGTATTTCTTTAACATAAAATTATTTAACTCATGGAGTCTGCATAGCTGATATGAATGAAATATTCATTGATTTTACAAAGAGAAGGACGATTTTTATCGCTGAAGTTTTAAGCGTAGAGTTTAATTACTTGTAGCTCCATGGTCTTTATTTTTAAATGAAATAAATTATTATAGTATTGTGATGAATGAAATGAATGGGAAAATGTCATGAATGAAATGCTGCTTTTATAGAGAGAGACAGGCATGTTATTTTTTCTATGACGCCATTTGAATGAATTTCAGTTGTTTTCGATGAAGTTTTCAAATATAATAAATTATCGTAGTATTCTGATAATTCTAAAATTATTACCGCGGAATGTATCCCATTTTAGAGACGTTTAAACCAGGCCATTTATATTTCAATGCCGTCATTTGAATGAAGTTCATTTTTTTTTATGAAGGTTTAAGTTTTCAAATATAATAAATTAATGTAGTATTGTGATAAGTTTTAAACTATTACCGAGGAATGTATTGCATTTTAGACATGTTTAAATAGAATTGCATTGAAATTGGAAAGTGTTTCATAATCAATGCTTTAAGCATGATTGATCTTTCTTGTTAATATATGTTCAGTGCCTTACTGCGTCATTCTTAAACTGAGTTCGCGAAGGATTTCATAGGGGTCGCAGAGAATTTTAATAAATATATATTTTACTATTTTCTGCCTTACTGCATTTTGGATTTGAGTTTATTATGATATTGTTTTATTTATTTTTTTTTTATATTCTTGTTTTTTATTATAAAAGATGTGTTTTATATTACATAATATATCTGACTGTAATCAATATTATGAGTATTTAATGGAAATTAAACATTATATTTTTTAGTACAGTTATATATGGTTAACATGCTTATTAGTAATGTTATATTTGTTAGTACTGTTTTCAGAAAATAAGAATTTTCTTTTTCTTCAGGGAGGAGGGTGGCATCACTTACAGCTAGCTGGTGAGGTGGATCCATTGCAATAATTAAGTATGAAAGGGCATTGTGAGACCACGAAGTTTAAGAACCACTGCCTTAGATGATAACATTCGATTTGCCTATTTTTGGAGTGATATCCGTCTCTAATCGAATTTTAAGTATACGATAATTGCTACAAATATTAATGAATTTTCACGAAACTTTATATTCTGCTTTGATAACGATAAATCTTGAAATATAAAAAAAAAATTATTTAAAGAAAAAATTTCAAGATTATTTTGAAATTTTATAGTATATTAGCATGGACACATAGGAAAAAATTTGACATAATCATGCATAAAAGGGTCTATTTATAGCTCAATGAACGCGAAACTTAACAGTTTCAATAATTTTACCGTATAATAGCGGATATATAATCTTTATGTTCGTGACGTTAGTACTTCCCTTCTGGGAAAGGAGTGGGGGGAGGGGGGTACATTATCAAACTTGGTATCAATCGAAAAATGTTTTCAAGTCCTTTAAAGTGAAGAGTAACATGCTATAAATGGGGTAAAACATAAAATAACTAAAAACCTAATTCGGAATTTTTAGAAAATGATGCCGAGGTGTAATATTGTACGTTAAGAAGTAATTGTGTACCAAATTCATGATCGAAAGACGGATTTTACACACACAGACACACATACATACACGTACACAAATACACATACACGCACTCACAAATACATAAAACTTCTTTTATTGTGTAAGATACACTCCCAGTTATATGCATAATTATTTTTATTAAATTAAAACTGTGGAATATAAACCTGTTAGAAATACATCAAGAATGAAGTAATCTACAGACTGCACACACACACACACACACACAGTTGCACACACACACACACATACATGAACCTACGCACTACACGCATATACACACATACACGCACGTACACACATGCACGCACACACACACGCTCATACACACACGCATACAGATATTTTCCTTTATTGTGTAAGATACACTACCAGTTGTATTTATAATTATGTTTATTAAATAAAACTGTGGAAATTAAATTTGTTAAAATTACAGTAAGAAAGAAGTAATCGACAGACTGCACATACAGATACACACGCACATACAGATGCATACACACATATGCACAGACATAAAGACATACACGACACACACATACACTACACACACACATACACGCATGCGCACACACACTCAGACACACATAAATACATACACACACACATGTACACATACACACATAAACACATACACGCTGACACGCACAGAAACACACACACACACACAGAAATCTTCAATTATTATGCAAGACACACTACCAGTTATATATATAATTATTTTCATTAAGTTAAAACTGTAGAAATTAAACTTATTAAACATGTATTAAAAATGAAATAATCTACAGACTGCAGAAACGGACACGCAAACACATATACACACACGCATACACGTTCACACACATACACTCACACAAACACACACATACACGCACACCCACACCTGCAGACACCTTCCTTTATTATGTAAGATACACTACAATTTATGCATATAATGCTTTTTATTAAAACAAACTGTGAAATTTAAACTTGTTGAAATACATTAAGAATGAAGTAATCTATTAAGCATAACCAGCTATATTATCTTTTGAAATGGCAAATATTCATTTAAATTTATCAAACTCTTTTAAATCACAGCATCCAATCTCTAAGTATCAGCTTTCTTTCAATATATTATCCATAAAGTATTGTGGCTGAAAGTGTCAGAAAATAACTCCTGTTACTGATTAAAAATATGGCAATCAACGCGTATACAAGACATCTCTAATACCCGTCAATCCCGAGCAAATTAATGGGAATTCTTGGATCCTGGCAAAAATAAATCAAAGTTGAAGAACGGAAAAATCTTCTTAAATTGTTTGTAAGCTTCAGCAGTTTCGGAGTGAAATTTATTCGGAGCAGGAATATTATTATGCGTTAGTCTGAGATTTTGAACACTAAATTGAATTTATTAGTTGCACAATGGCAAAGTTTCCATTGGGTAGCGGCGCTATTGTCTTTCTCGAAATATTCTCGATTGATGAAAAGTGTTATATTACTATCGCTAAACGAAAAATGGCATTTGTGCGAATATTTCATATAAGAGAAATAGGGCTATATATAAATATATGCAGTTCAGTAATCCCTATTAATCCGTAAAACTTGTGTGTTCATTCTTTCAGCTTGACTCCTTTGATTAGGTGTATAATTTTGAATTTTTAACTTCGAACTAATTAAAATAAAAATGTAGTAGTAATGCTGAAACTTGGTTTTCGAAAAATTTCAATATTTAATATTTTAAAATGTCTTCTTTTCTAAATTCCAAATTATATTTTCATTGAAATGGCTTATAAAATTTTACTTCCGTTCTTTCATGCAATATAATTAAAGATACAGGATGAGCCAAAAGTTAGGAAAAATTAATAATTCATGAACTAATAAAGATAAATAGATGCCGTTTACACAGAAAGAATGGAAATAAAGTCGGACTTTCTGTCAAGAAAAAAAATTATTGTTAGTATAATTTACATTTCCACCAACAGATAGCTCTGTATTAAGTACAGACATGGGATTATACAAATTATCAGGCAGTATGAAAAGAGCAGCTGTTGTTGATAACGCCATTCTTGAAGCAGATAGTAGTGGTGGTCCATCTGTCCTATGTAATGTAAACTAGGTACCTAATACAGCGCCATCTTTTGTTAGAAATGTAAATTATGCTAACACTAATTTTTTTCTTGACAAAAAATCCAGCTTCATTTCCATTCTTTCTATGCAAACGGCATCTATTTATCTTTATTAGTTCATGAATTATGAATTTTTAAAATTTCTCCTGGCTTTTGGATCATCCTGTATAACAAAAACAAATGGCGGGAAAACTCTATATTTTCCTTTGTCCTTGGTGCACGAAAGCTGATTAAACATATCCATAAAAAGAAATCATAAAACATAGATTGAGCTGATTTTGAGGGTGTAGCTAACACATGTATGGCGGCACTCCTTCGGATCAAGCGATTAGTATATATGCGATTAGCATACATGTGATTATCATAAATGCGATTAGCATAAAAATTTCCAATCTTGCTCTCCACAGAGATTCTCTGATATTTACATGTGACGAATGTGCATCAACTCTGACGAGGCACATAAAAGCCAACACAGGACATTGTCATTATTCTTTGATTCGTCATTCGTATTTCGGATGACTACGATGTACAAGCATTGTCATATAGCTCTTTTAATTATGTTCATGTTGTGAGACCAGAATTGACATAGACAGGAGGTTTGTATGTGGATTTATGATATCTAACATGCCAGACAAAGGTGTTCTATCTGGTTGACGCCAGTGTTACAGCGGCCCTGATTCGAGAGGTCAAAGAAGCCATAGAAAAGGGGCTGAGGATAAATCCATGAGACTGGTTCAAAGTTAAAGCAATATGGAAGATGTGTTATCGCATCGTCCAGAGGTTAACCAATGATAGCCAAAGAGGTGTTGTTGTTGAGACCCAGACCGTCCGACCTACCAGAAAGGTGTAAGGTAACTGTATGGACGGCCGGGAAGTGCCACCCAATTTAGACCGGAACCCAGTGGGGGAGACATCCACAGGGACCGTACCCTCCTGCCCCTACCACCAACCTCTCGGAAGGACTTACGGACCCACATGTTTAACGTGATCGTACTCCGCATGAACACGGCGGCATTTGTGGTAGCGTGCAAATCTAGCGCGCAAACCACGGGGATACCGCACCCGAGATGGCCAACAGCACGCGGTGTTCCGAGGTGGTCACCCACCAACTACTAACCGCGCCCGATGCTGCTTGACTTCGGTGATCTAACGAGAACCGGTGTTTTCAGCACGGTACGGCCGTTGGCCCCAGCCAAAGAGGTGTCGAAAACCCAGACCATCCGTCTCGTCCGAAGAGCCAAAGAGGTGTATCAGACCTCAGACGAAAAGATGTGGCAACCGACAGAAGGTTCTAGAGATTCAGATATAATAAAAGAGATCAGTAATGTAGTAAGAAATGTAGTAACAGTTAAAGAGTAATAATAGGAGCATTTAAAACCGATATGCAGATATGCATTGAAGTCGGCTCAAGTGCAAGAGTTCATCAAGGTTCTCATGTAGTGCAGTATAGACGAGATGCAGTTCCACACAGCCTCAGACGATTTTGCATCAAGATACTCATTGCAGTGATGATACGGTGGTTTAACAACCAATGATCCATAAATGTCTAACGGCAACAAGAAAGTATGTGCTTAACAACATATGTTGAAGGTCATAGTCAGTTTAGGAATATTTGTATGCTTGGTTTCACATGTCAAGTCCGTAAATGTCAAGTCCGTAATTTCACCGTCCTTCCGTAAATTTTTAAGTATAATTGTTCTAATATAATTATGATTATAAGATGCTTAATAAATATATATTTTAAAGTTAAAATGGGTAAAGTTATTTGTTTGGTATTATGTTAATATACTTTATTCCAGGAACTCATACTAAAGATTCAATGGTGGGTTTCAATGCGGCATAATACAAATGTTACACGACTATAAGATAACGATCACGTTACTGGTGGGTTATTGTGGCATTTCAAAGTATCCACACCTCTAACTTTCTTCAATAATGTTTTTATTTGTGCACCACACTTGAAATAAAGTTATATTTTATAATTGCCTCTGTGATGTATGCCCTATAACATCGCACCTCCGCCATATATGTTTTGGTAGTTCTAAAGGATAAGGGTTTACAGCATTTCACTATAGTAGCGTATCCTCGGTCGTACGTAATCTGTAAGATTTTTCAATAGAACTGAGATCACTGAACCCATTTACTGGATATCTAATGTTTGGGGCGTTTCGCGAAATGCTTGTTTTGGCTTGTTCTGGCTAAGTTACTAATCTGGCTAAGTCAATTTGAACGAAAGTGATAGTCACTTGGACCAAATAAATTCAATGTAAGGAAGTATGTTAATTTTCTCCTTCGGGCGTTTTCCGGACTTAGAAGTGAATTAAGTCTATACCTCCGTCGTTATATATTCCCCTAATTAGAATTAAAGATAATTTAAAGAGAATATGTAATTTAAATTATTATGTGCGTTTCAAGTGTGAAAAAAAACATAGTTTAATGGTGAACTAAAGGCTCTATTGCTAGAAGCAATTTTTATTGCCGGAGCTGTCGAAATTTCAACCGATAACCCTGTTTTAAGACCCTTCTTTCAAACATTTGATCAGTAAGGTTGCCAGTATATTGCAACTTATTTACATTTATCAAATTTAGCGTCAGGTCACACACACACACACACACACACACATATATATATATATATATATATATATATATATATACTCACAATTAGCAGCAGTAGATCTCTACTTTTAACTTTAGCGAATGGCAACATTGGTCTTGTCATTCAATCGTCATGGTTGAAACATTTGCAACAAGGATTTTTGTGTTTGTTTCGATTGAATATTTGGACTTAATTTTTTTTTTCGAAATAAACAATTCTTAAGCTTAGCGCATTTCCACGTGCAAGCTTTAATGCTTGGTTTTTTTTTTTTTGTATTCCTATTTTCGATTCCACCCCATTGATATTGTTGATTATCTTTAGCTTGATCACCAGTAACATTCATTTAAATTTCCTCATTATGGCTGAATTTATTTTTTACTTCTTTGTATTTTGTAGACAATTTTTAAGTTAGTTAGTGTATTATGAGTTACTACTTCTATTCTATTATTAGATTTTCATTTTTAATGTTACTTCAATGCTCTGCTCGTGTGGGTTTGTTTCGAGAATATTCTTCATATAGTATCTTCATAGCACCTCTTTTCTTTATTTATATTCTTGAAACTCCTACCACATGGATCTCTCAACAGTATCAATCTACCATTTTATATGATTTTGTATAAATAAACTCAAAATGCCTCATTTACAAAACGTTAAAATTCGCAGTTGTTAAAATTTTAAAAGTTTTACTTTTTACATACATTAAGCAATATATCAGAAACACGTACACACACATAAGAAGGAAAAATTAGGAATTAAGCGATTCGCATGGAAATCAAGAATAAAAATATGGAATGAAGTGATTGAAATGTAATTTTATTATTAAAATCGTTTACTTTGATGGGGAACATAAAAAGCCATATTGCTTTTAAGCAGGGAATAATTCTAAACACGTTCTAGTTTGTGTTATTATACACTCATTGCCATCCGGCCACACAACTTGATACCATAAACCCCCTGGGTTGGTCGTGTGGTCTGGGCCTTCAACACTCATTGCCATAAAAATTTGCGCACCAAGAAGTCATCGTGGGATCGTAACGAAACTTGGCATAATGGTACGTGTCAGGCAGATATGCAGATGAGTTGAAATACAGCGCAATTGCGCATTGCGTAATGCCACCAGAGGGCGTTGAACATCGTTCTCCCTGGCGCAGAAAAAAGGTACGCAGAGGCCTTTTGTCTGTACTTAATCTGCTGAAGAGAGACTCTTTTTCTTACGCCGCCATCGAAGACAGTATGATCAGCTGTTAGAATTCGAGAGGGGAAGAATCATCGGGATAATGGAAGCCGGGTGGTCAGCTCGGCAAGTAGCCCGTCACCTAGGCCATTCTGACTTTGCTGTGAGGTAGTGCTGGGACTAGTGGACGAGAGACAGGTCGCATACACGGCGACCAATCTCAGGAC
This sequence comes from Amaurobius ferox, assembly GCA_951213105.1. Lineage (NCBI taxonomy): Eukaryota > Metazoa > Arthropoda > Arachnida > Araneae > Amaurobiidae > Amaurobius > Amaurobius ferox. The sequence continues at coordinate 140,906,191 of OX578140.1, forward strand.
GCACGAGGTAGACCAATAGCCGTGAAGACCGTCTCATCAACCGACACGCACGCACAGCGCCAACTACATCATTGTCCGTCATTCGGACACAGACAACACCTTCACTACTGGCCCCTGTGTCTGTCCATACCATCGGGAGGCGCTTGGCTGAACGACGTTTGGTATCGCGGCGTCCATTACGTGTGCTTCCAATGACACCCACCGTTACCTCCCACCGTTTGGAGTGGTGTCGCGCTAGACGGGATTAAACCGCAAGCGACTGGAACCAGGTCGTCTTCAGCGACGAATTGAGATTCAATTTGAACAGTTATGACTACCGAGTACGTGTCATTGTTGTTGAGACCCAGACCGTTCGACATACCAGAAAGGTGAAAGGGAACTGCTTGGACGGCCGAGAAGAGCTACCCAATTAAGACCAGAACCCAGTAGCAGAGGCAACCACTGGGACTGTACCCACCTTCCCCTACCATCAACATCTCGGAAGGTTTTACAGACCCACATGTTTAACATGATCGTACGCGGTATGAACACGGCGCCAATTTTGGTAGCAGAGGGAATCCAACCCAGGCCTACCGAGTGCAATTCCCGCGCGCTAAACACTGGGCTACCGCGTCCCACTTTGTACGGGTGTGGAGGCCCCGTGGGGAACATCCCCAATCCTGCCTTTGCTTTACAGCGACACACCTCTCCCACAGTTGGTGTGATGGAATGGGATGCTGTCGATCCGTTTGCTTTGATTTTGTAACCACTTATATCAATGTTGCACTCACATATATAAAATTTTGTTCGATTCTGAAAAATCTTTCTTTGTGCGTAAATTTTTAAAGCAATGAGTGTATATCAGTAAAATTTAAAATCTTCTAATTCGTAAAAGTTGTGCATTGTGTAATTAGTAAAAGTTGTGCATTGCACCCATCAGATTAAGTTTAGGGAATTCATTTAGTTTAAACATTAAATGTACGTTAAGAATGGAATAGTCCGCAAAGAAAAAGAATTTTAAAATCAAATAGGATTTACTTTTATTTACACAAACCATACTAATCTAAAAATCCAAAAGGTAGAAATTAATTTTCTTTCATCAATAAGTATAGTGCTTTAAGGTGTCAGAAAATAACTTGGGTTTTATATTTAATTCCATATATGACAATCAACATGTGTACATCTTTAATAACAGTCAATCTGATTAATGGGAATTCTTGGTGTCTGACATAAATCAAAGTTACAGAACGAAAAATTATTCCTTAAACAGTTTGTAAGCTGCAGCACTTGAAATTTAGGCTTGAAATTTATTCTTATTTATCGAGACAGGAATGTTAATATACGTCATCCTGAGATGTTCAAAATCAGGCTGAATTTATTATTTAAGCAGAGTCGAATTTTTCATTATAAAGATGCATCATTGTCTTCCTTATATGTGTTTACTTCCTTGAATAGTGTCGTGTGTATCAATTGCTAAGAAAATAACAATTTTAATGAATCTGACATGTAACTCAGCGATATCGTAGAACGCATTGGTACGGCATAAAATGCGACGATAAGCGGTCTGAAATTGTTACATTGTTTTAAGACAATACAAAATACAATACTAAAATTGTTTATAGACAATACTAAAATTGTTATAAGACATATAGGCAATACTAAACATTACAGACAAAACTAAGCATTGTAACACATTATAGGCAATACTAAAATTGTTTTAAGACATCATAGACAAATCAATTTTGTGACCAGGTTTATGACCATCACAGGGGCTGAGACGAGAACCCCGGAAATAAAATGTCCATTCAAGCGACTGAGGTGAAGTCAACTATAATATGAATCAGAATGCGTTACCTAATGCAAGATAACGGGAATCAAGCAATTTTACCTGTCAGTGGCCAGGGTCCATAGTCTGTAATCGACCGTTCAGTATGAGCCAGAGACATATCTAGTCAGAACATATCTATTGGACATAATTTGATTATTATATTATTGGTTTCATGTCTAATTTATTTAACTCTATTGTTATTTTGTGTAACATTAGTTTTTGCAATCAATATACTTCAGATAATTTTATTGATGAATATTTAATGTTTCTTATCAAATTACAGATTATATGTGTATGAGAAAATGCAAATGACAAAAAACATTTTCTGAATTAAATTAAATTTTTATGATCTTTTTGCATCAATTAAATTGTTCGTAGTAGGGTTAATTCTTCATGATATTATTTCATAGTAGAAAACGAAATCCACTATAAAAATGTAATACAAAAATCTTAATAAGGATTATCCAACAATTTTCTAAAAGTATTTCATACAACTTAACAAAGCGTATATTGTGAATAAAATGACCATCTTAGAAAACGTGTGTCATTGGAGTTTTGTATTGTTTCTCTCAGTAGTAAATGCTTGATATATTATTAGTTATTCCTACCAATTAATATTTCCATTTTTTAAATAAATATATATAATTTTATCATATACAGTATATATTAATGGAATGTCCTATATTTTTCCAAAAATAGTTTAAATATAACCATTCATAATTAAATATGTATTTAAATACAAGAAAAAAAATCTGATGTGAACAGCACATGCCTTTTCTTATATAATTCAATGAATTGAATACTTTTACAGTAAAAAAATCTGATGTGGGCAGGACATGACTTTTCTTATATAACACAATGAATTTACTACTTTTACAGTAAAAAATAGATTATTTTTATAATAGATATTTATATTCTTTCCAAGATATTGAATTTTTGTCAATAAGTCATCATTTTCATTGATTTACAGTCTTTTTTATCCATTTGGCGAGTTCTTCGTTAATTTAGCAACATTTAAAAAGTCGGCAAGTTGGCGACATTCCACCAAATTCGTCGCAAAAATCTTGCCAAGCGTTATGGATGGAGAAATAAGTTATTCTTGCAGCAGATAAATGACTATTGGCGTCCAAATACAAAAGTATTACTCAAAGTATATTTTTCATGAAAGTAACGAGCTAGTTCCGCGAGAATGATGTCACCAAATTTATCGCATGGTATTACATATGAAAAGTGAACATGTTTCTCAATAGGATTTTTTTTTATTTTATATGATTTTTTGATAAGTTTCTCTGAAATATGTGCAATATCTCGAAAACGGTTCATGCTAGCGTTCTAAAATTTATGTCAATCGTTTTCTAATGAAAAATTACATAAGAAATGTATATTTGCTTAACCTTATTCGAGGTTTTGATTTTTTGACGATTTTATCAAAATTTCACTCGAAAATTTACGGGGTTCTGAACATCCGATTGCGTATAAAAACAATAGGATTCCAGTATTCACAGATTGTAATTTTTGTACCAAATTTCGTTCGAATCGGTCTATTCATTTGTTAGTTATCGTCTCCACATGCTCACACACACGCACACACACACACAAACAGACATTACTTCAAAAATGTTCGATTCGCGATCAGGGATGCTTTAAACGTGCTCTCCTATCGAAAACTCGAATTCGAATTTTCGACCCCGTCACAATACTTTCCTTATACATTATTGTATATGAGGAAAGTAACAATATATTTACAAGATCAAAAACCAAATGTTTTGTCTAACAATATTTTATAATCATTTCTTCTTTGTTATAATTATATCTCAGAACAATAAATATACATAGTTTCAATCGGATTAAAATCATCACAAAATAAAAACATTAACAAAACTCCTATAATAACTGAGAAACTTAGGCAAAATTAATAGGATTTCTTAGATTCCACAGAAATATAACAATGTTAACAATACATTGGAAATATTATGTTGATTTATTTGTAAACACTTAAACATTCAAAAGGGTAGAAATCAATTATTATTCATCGGGCAGGAGGATACTTAGAATGCAATACTGAGATATTTAATACTAAATTGAATTTATTATTTATTCAATTTAAAACCTTTCATTGGGAAGTTGTGATTGTGTCCTTAAGGAATTTGCTTACCTGTTGAAGTGGGACTTATAGATTTCGCTGAATATTTTCATCTAAAAGAATGGATAGATAATTGCATGCATACGCTTTAATTAGCCTTACCTCTATTTATCTGAAATTCGGGTATAAATATTATTAAATTATGTTAGCGCTTGAGCATATACAGATTAATTATTTTCGTTTGATATCGAATAAATATAATTGTAAGCTCGAATTAATTTATTTGAAGGCTACCATTTAAATTGTCTGAATAATAATTTTCTAACGTGTTTAAATCGTTATAGACCCCTACAGAACATTGCCGGTGATCTATAAGGCTGGATCTTAGCACACTAGTAAATAGTATAGGCTATAGGGCGGAACCTATCGACTTCAGAATTGCCATTTCACACCAGAGGGGGGGGGGGGGGGCTGAGAAGGAAATGTTTTATATTTTTACAAATTATAAGGTCTTTCAGAAGCACTTATGGCAATTTGGATGTCTTAATCATTTCACACTTACTCCTATAATATCCTCCGCGAAACATAATTTAACAGTCGGCCCTTCGATTCTCCCTTAAGGTTGAAAAGATAGAGTTAAAAAAAAAAGCTTCCTAGATAGTTCCTTGAGCACTACTCCTAAGGTACATTTAGCATTTTGCACTTATAGTATATACATATATATATATATATATATATATATATCATACCAAAAGGAAAACAATCTAAGTCCAACACACACAATACAATAGCTTAAATTAATTATTAGGCGCATTTGCAGCTCTAACAAACAAAGCAGTACAAGTTTCAAATGGAAAAGGTGTATAAGAACAAGAAAAATGAAAAAAGAAGAACAAAAAAGGGTTGCTTAAGGGGAAGTAGAAATGGTAAGGGGGATTTTGACCCCTTTTTCCTGGTTGAAGCAAGCTTTGATACCCGAGAAACACTCCCAGAACTACTACAAGCCCGAAGCAGACACCCATCCGTACATGTAGGAAAAGCAGAATCCATAAAGGAATACGAATACCAAAAGTTGAAATGAAAGAAGACTCCGTCACACCTTATTACAATACCGATCTAAGAACAAAAATCATACCAAAAGTAATTCTACCTAATATAGAGTACAAAGATACTGCCTATCTATATCCAAGGTAATGCGTGAACGTATTGTATATATATATATATATATATATATATATATATATACAATACGCTCACGCATTACCATTGTGAATTTATATATATATATATATATATATATATATATGCTTAAACTACAAATCACACACTGTGCCCTAAATAAGCACCTTATTAGACCTTGGACTGTTGCTCGGTAATGGGATACGCGTTGGTCCCGGCGTTGGGCACATCGAACGGTATGTAATAACACTATCTCGTATTCTGCCACGAATACATATTTTGCCCTCTACACGGGTGAGTAAGCTTTATTATTATGTCCTAAATAACGCTCTTTATACGCCTTAAATATATAATTTAATACACAAAAAATAAGCTATTTTAATGGTCCCTAAATATTCTCTTTTGATGCACTTTATATAATGTATTTTGATGCGTCCTGAAAAATATATTTTGATACGGCGTATAGGTCCATATTTTTGGATCTGATGAAGAAAATCCACTTGATTTCAAATACTTATGTATGCTTATTTATCCTGATTTATGCTGGACTTTACATTGTAAACCAGTTTATCATACATTCGATATTTTAATATCCTGAACTGCTTTGAAAAAGTTATTCGAATTTTTATATTTTAATATTTTGAAGTGCTTAGAACTGTCTAAAGAAAACATTCCACCTGCAAAGAAAGATGTTATTCACTAAACCATCTCAGCTCCATCAGATTGCAGTCACTGAACACTTTTTACCTTTTATCTCCTCTCGCTGGTATAAACCCCATTTCCCTGCTTCAATGATGGTTGCTGTTCTAACTTCAGTTTCTGTTCTTGCTCTGAAGAGTGAAATTTGCGTTTCTTTTTTCTCCGACGAAGAAGGCTATTTCTTGATTTCGAAACCGGTCTACACTATTACCTTTGTGTTGAATGTGTTGTAGTTTTAATATATATAATGCACAATCAGAGTTTCATCCGTTTAAATTCTTAAAAATTCATACATATAACGCGCATTAGGATATTTTTCAATTGTTGTTATGTTTAAAGACATTGTTTCGTTTTCCACAACCAAAATATTTATTTGAATATAAACTATTTATATCACAGAATTCAGGCTGCAAGTATTTATTTAGAGTCAAAACATTATTTGAAAGTGTCAGAATAATAACTTCAGTTTATTATCTGGTAGGAAATATAGCGATGGACGCATTTACTAAAATATAATACCCGTCAATCTACAGAATTAATGGGAATTCTTGAAGCCCGATAAAAATAAATCAAAGCACGCTGAACCCCTCTTTTAATTGTTTGTAAGCCTCTATTGGGGGATAGAAACTCATTCTCATCCATAAAGGTAGGTGTTATACTCAACTTTATTTAGAGATCTTCAGCACTAAATATTGAATTTATTGTTTTGTAAAAGAAGGAGCATTTCTTTGTGAATTTATATTTGCTTTCTAGAAATTTGCATGTTAATGAATATCGCCATATCTATTTATATATACTAATTGCCAAGTGTCCGTCTGTCCGCCTGTCCGTCTGTCTGTCTGTCTGTCTGTCACGCTTTTTTAGGCACTTCCCGAATTGGTAGATACTTGCAATTCGGTACACGGTTCGGTCGTTCGATAAAAACCCCTGGAAAAATCGAATTTTTCGAAAACGTTCTCTAGAGGGGGTGCTGCATACTAAAACGTTCGAAAAGTGAAATGATAGGAAAGATGCTTTGCGATGAGATAGAAACTTCAAATTTAATGTATGGATAAATCGTTAGAAAGGAAAAAAGTGTGCAATTTCATATTTCCAATATTTTCTACTTAAGGGGGTGTCGCACACCAAAATGTTCGATTTGCAGAATCAATGATAAAAGGCTCCTTTAAAATTTGATGGAGGCTTGAAATTTGGTATATGGGCTAATCTTCTGATAAAAAAACCAAGACAAACAGAGTTTTTCAAAAATGTCCATTTATGGGTGTGCTTCACAGAAAAAAAAGTTCTAAAGGAGAAATAACAAAATAGGGGTGCCCCGAGATGAGATAGACTTTAATGTAGTGTACGGGTAGATAATTCGAAAAGAAGAAATGCGCAAATTAAGTTTTCCAATATTTTCTTCTTTAGGGGGGGGGGGTTCTGTACACCAAAATATTCGATTTCTCGAATAAATGTGAAATGCGAATTTTTAAAAAATTTTTATATACAGTATTAACCAATGACTGATACTATGACTGATACTAAACGTAACTGATACTATGCATGTAGGGGAAGTAAACTGCATTATTACTTTTCCTTTTCAAGTAATGCATTTTAAAAGTTCAGTGTAAATACTTACTTTTTTTAAAAATGACAACATATCTGTCGCGCTGATGAATTGGAATCGTTTTACTGATTTTTAACACTTTACAACAAAGTTGAAAAGTGTTTATGACTTTGTTCATTCTGTCTGAATGTCAGTCTGTCTCTCTGTCTGTCTGTCTGTCCGTTAGCACGATAACTGCCGTAAAAATGACTTAATCAAAATGAAATTTTAGTATGTTGTTCAGACGGTCTTTGGGACCTACGGGAATATAAATGAATAATATCACCCAATTAGTTTTGGATTGAACCCGGGTTGAAACAATGAAATACATGGAACCCTATTTGACCAAATTTTTCAAACATTTTTTAAGCGGATTTAAAATTCACAAATTGCTTCGAAAAATTCAGATAATATTCAAATTATCCCATAAATATATAAAAAAAATTCAGCAAAATATATTAAGTAGCATTTTAAATAAAAATTAAAATAATAATGACACCTCTTATATGAAGCAATGACGCGACCCACTTAAAAATGAAATATGGCATCCATCTGGTCTCAAAATCGTGATTTTTAAAGTTCTTTTTAATTCATATCGAGTGTTGTATCCGTCCTAAAAGTGCATTATTTTTGCTTAAATTCTGTGCATCTACATACTGAAACAACGCAATTACAATATTTTTTAGTTTAAATGATCATCTAAATTTGATTATTTCTACAACTAAGCCTATTTTTCACTTATGTAAAATGTAAACAGCAAAATATGTAGCATGAGTTGTATCAGAATTGCTGCATTTCTTTAACGCAAAATTATTTAGCTCATGGAGTCTGCATAGCTGATATGAATGAAATATACATTGATTTTACAGAGAGAAGGACGATTTTTTTCGATGAAGTTTTAGGCATAGAATTTAATTACTTGTAACTCCATGGTCTTAAGTTTTTAAATAAAATAAATTATTATAGTATTGTGATGAATGAAATGAATGGGAAAATGTTATGAATGAAATGCTGCTTTTTTACAGAGAGCCAGGCGTATATTTCGATGGCGTCATTTGAATAAATTTCAGTTATTTTTTATGAAGTTTTGAAGTATAATGAATTATTGTAGTATTATGATAATGTTAACATTACCGAGGAGCCAGGTGATTCATATTTAATTGACATCATTTGAATAAAGTTCATTTTTTTCGATGGACTTTTAAGTTTTCAAATATAATAAATTATGTTGTAATGTGATAATTTTTAACACTTTACAACAAAGTTGAAAAGTATTTATGACTTTGTCCATTCTGTCTGTCTGTATGTCTGCCTTTAGCACGATAACTTCCGTAAAAATGACTTTATCAAAATGAAATTTTAGTATGTTGTTCAGACGGTCTGTAGGACCTATGGGAATATAAATAAATAATATCACACAATTAGTTTTTTATTGAACCCGGGTTGAAAAAATGAAATACATTAAACACTATGGGACCTAATTTTTCAAACATGTTTTAAGTAAATTTAAAATTCACGAATTGCTTCGAAATTTTTAGAAAATATTCACATTATCCCATAGAATATATAAAAAAAATTCAGCAAAATATGTTAAGAAGTTTTTCAATTAAAAATTATTTAATATAGGAAGAAAAAGCAAATTCAATTAAATTCTGACTTTGGGATATTCTTCAGAAAGAAAAGAGAGATATATTATATAATAAATATCTTTCCAAGTGTTTAAACGTTTTGCATATGAGAGAGGCTTCACATTTTAAAATAAAATTGATAGATAACAATTTTTCATTTTTTTTTTAATTTTATATAACTCTTCATGATATACTTATTTGATGGCATTTTTAATGCACTTTCCTACGTCCTAGAGAGTTAAAATTTGGTACACAGCTTAAATTTGTTGAACATTTTATTCGGCAAAAATTTGATGGATCTTTAAAAATAGATCATACATTTTTTTCGAAATGGCCTGAAAATAATTCACGTTCACTTCTATAAATCATTGTTGTAATATTGTTAAAAATTCTGATGTGGACAGCACATGTCTTTCACTGCAGACTCATATTCGTTCTCTTTATTTCTTCAATAATAATTTGAGAGTTTATCTGCACAAAATAACAACCATAAGCATTTTAAATGACATTGAATTTACACGTTAAACTTAAATTTGGTTCTCATCTGATACTTGGACATATTATCAAAGGTGGCGTAGCGAAAACGCGAAAAAACTAGAATATCTCAAGAACGGCTAGTCCTAGAGTAATGGGGTTAGTCTTATTATTTTTGTTGTCAAAAATCACGTATAAAATAGTAATTTAATTGACATAATTGAGCACACGTAGTCTTTTATTTTTATATATAATGATTTTTGCGGGCCATTTCGCAAAAATAGCCCGTTCCATTTTCCCGAATCGTACTAGAATAACCTACAAATGATTTATATACAAAATTTTGTTAAATTTGGTATATAAATCACTTGTAGGTTATTGAAATATTATACACCAAATTTTGTTAAATTTGTTCCATTAGTATTTAGCTAGAGTGGATAAAGGCAATTTCTGCGGCCATTTCGCAAAGAAGGCAGATTCTTTTATTACGAATCGTACTATAATCTAATGAACATCAGGATTTCCCGCAAAAAATATAACTTCCAAATTGTATGAAATTCTGTCCATTAGTTTTTTAATTAGAGTGGATGTAATATCCATACAGACACACTGAAACATTTACAGATACACCCTTACACACACAGACGTCTTCCTAAAAATAGTTTTTCGTGTTCTAGAAGTCCCAAAACGTGTAGATCCTTTGAAAATTCGAGTTCCGATCTTCGGCACGATTCCAATACTTTGAGTACATACACATACACATATATATTATCTATGTATTATCTGTGTATCTAAATTCCGTGCCTATGCAATTACAATAGTTGTGATTTTAAATGATCCCTAAACTTTTATTATTTCTTCAACGAAGCCTAATTTTAACATATGTAGAATGCAAATATCTCAAGCGATTGTAAGATGAATTACATAAGAATTGCTGAATTTTTTTCAATCAAAATTATTTAGCTCTGGAGTCTGGAATACAAGTTATATGAAAGAAATATTCATTGATTTTGCATATAGAATCAGATGATTTATATTTTGATACAGTTTTAAATATTTAAGTATAATAAATTACTGTAGTACTGTGATAATATAAAAGATATCACCACTGAATGTATCACATTTTAAAATTTTTTAAATGAAATTACATTTCAGTTGGAAAGTGTTTCATAATCAATGCTTATGCATGTTTGATCTTTCTTGTTAAAATGTTACCGAGGAATGTATCGCATTTTAGAGATGTTTAAATGAAATTGCAGTGAAGTTTGGAAAATGTTCCATAATCAATGCTTTATGCATGATTGATCTTTCTAGTTGTTAATATATGTCATCCATTGCGTTTGAAATGATTAACATTAGTAAAGGTCCTGAATTTCAATGATTTTTTTTTTCAAAAATCAGTATAGAAAATCAGTATGCTTCGGGAATGGCTCACGATAGAACTCTAAAGTTTGTATCTTTCGTTTTTGATTAAAAAATTGCATATAAAATGATATTTATAATGTATAAAATGATGTTATCAGTATTGAAGATCCCAATTTTTCAATATTTTCTTCAAAAACAGTGACTAAAAATATTTCAGTGCCTTTGCTAAAATAATATAACGCATATCTAACAAAATTAATGAGAATCCTTCGAATGCGATAAAAATAAATGAAAGCACCCTAAATAATCCTTTAATTGTTTATAAGCCTTTTGTGTGGGGTTGAAATCCATTATCATCATTAAATGCGGGAGATTTAACCAACATAAATTTTATATATTCAGTACCAAATTGAATTTATTGTTTATGAAAAGATAGAAGATTTAATTGGTAAGTTCTATTTGCCTTCTAGGAATCTGTGTATTAATGAATATCATCATATAGCTATTGATAAATGAATTGTGGCGATAAAACATATTTAATTTTACGGATAGGCTGAAAAAATATAAACAGTTATTCAGAGATTATTGCAATTTTACAGGTTGTAACTAAAAATGCATTATTCATTATTTTGCTTGTCATCTTCAAATTTTTCGAAGTTGTTTTCTCTTCCTTATCCATTTAATATAAATGCGTTTTATGAATGTTCGCGTCAAATCACATTTGAATAAAGTAAGTATAATGGTACTAATTATTTGTAAACTGTTTATTTGAATGTAATGGAACTAATATTTTCAATCAACAAGTACTTGATCTGTAAATTGTATTTAAAAACACCATATTCGCGTACAAAAATTTTTTACATTTTAAAGTGGCATAATGCTTTTAGACATCATAATGTTCATCATCAGTGGCATTATGATATCTGAAAGCGCTATAGCACTTTAAAATGTATTGCCACTGATGGTGGGCATTATGATGTCTGAAAGCGCTATAGCACTTTATAATGTTTTGCCACTGATGGTGGACATTATGATGTCTGAAAGCGCTATAGCACTTTAAAATGTATTGCCACTGATGGTGGACATTATGATGTCTGAAAGCGCTATAGCACTTTAAAATGTATTGCCACTGATGGTGGACATTATGATGTCTGAAAGCGCTAGAGCACTTTAAAATGTATTGCCACTGATGGTGGACATTATGATGTCTGAAAGCGCTATAGCACTTTAAAATGTATTGCCACTGATGGTGGACATTATGATGTCTGAAAGCGCTATAGCACTTTAAAATGTTTTGCCACTGATGGTGGGCATTATGATGTCTGAAAGCGCTATAGCACTTTAAAATGTATTGCCACTGATGGTGGGCATTATGATGTCTGAAAGCACTATAGCACTTTAAAATGTATTGCCACTGATGGTGGACATTATGATGTCTGAAAGCGCTATAGCACTTTAAAATGTATTGCCACTGATGGTGGACATTATGATGTCTGAAAGCGCTATAGCACTTTCAAATGTATTGCCACTGATGGTGGACATTATGATGTCTGAAAGCGCTATAGCACTTTCAAATGTATTGCCACTGATGATGGACATTATGATGTCTGAAAACGCTATAGCACTTTAAAATGTATTGCCACTGATGGTGGACATTATGATGTCTGAAAGCGCTATAGTACTTTAAAATGTATAGCCGCTGATGGTGGACATTATGATGTCTGAAAGCGCTATAGCACTTTAAAATGTATTGCCACTAATGATGGACATTATGATGTCTGAAAGTGCTATAGCACTTTAAAATGTATTGCCACTGATGATGGACATTATGATGTCTGAAAGCGCTGTAGCACTTTAAAATGTATTACCACTGATGGTGGACATTATGATGTCTGAAAGCGTTATAGCACTTTAAAATGTATTACCACTGATGATGGACATTATGATGTCTGAAAGCGCTATAGCACTTTAAAATGTATTGCCACTGATGGTGGACATTATGATGTCTGAAAGCGCTATAGCACTTTTAAATGTATTGCCACTGATGGTGGACATTATGATGTCTGAAAGCGCTATGGCACTTTAAAACTTATTGTCACTGATGGTGGACATTATGGTGTCTCAAAGCGCTATGACAATGTAAAATGTAAAAATTTCTTGTACGTCAAAATGGTGTTTTTATCCAGTTTACAGATCTTGTAGTCTTTGATTGAAAATATGTTATATATTTTAGACATGTTTACCATAGTTATTAAATATTAATAATGGAACTATTTATATGCTTTTAATAATGGAACTTTATAATAATGGAACTATTTATATTATTTATGCTGCAAATATTAGTTCATCATTAACATATTATAGTATTTGAAAGTGTCAGAACAGTAAATTCTTCTTATTATCCAGTTAGAAATATAGCAGTAAACAAACACCTTTGCTGAAATATAATAATACCCGTCAATGTCTAGCAAAATTAATGGGAGTTCTTGCAGTACAATAAAAATAAATCTAAGCACGCTAAATTATTCTATTAATTCATTGTAAACCTCTTGTGTGGGATGGAATTGTGTTCTCATATTTAAAGTCGGGAGTATTATTCAACTTCATTTATATATCTTCGGTATTAAATTAAATTTATTGTTCATGCAAGGAGAGCATATTTATTTTAAGTTCTCTTTTCCGTCTAAAAATGTCTCTCACAATTTGAACTCTACAATATTTAAATAAAATTAAGGATATAACTTCGTTAGGCAAAAACCCATTTATTAAAACATCTTATAAGACGTACAAAGTATTTAAATTGCCAGAGCGCTTTCGAGCGTTAATAAGTTCTTCGTCAGTGGCTACATGAAAAGTAAACATGGTATGTTCATATATAGGTCTGCTACACAGCAAATTTGCATAAGAATACAAAATTAGTAAATGAACAGACTATTAATTAACACAAAATTAACACAAGAAATATACACGGAAAATATAAAAAAATATACTTTAAACGGATTCAAATTGTAAGAATATTACAAGAAAAATACTATCATAAATTTATTATTTTATTACAGGAAAAGCACGGATTCAAATTGTAAGAATGTTGCAAGAAAATTAGTAACATAAATATATTATTTTATTACAGGAAAAGCACAATTTCGAAAGAACTACCAAGCCCAATTTTCATGAGAATGACGTCATAAATAACTATGGAGAGACTTGAATTGCATAGAGTCGAGAATGAGCCGCAAAGCATAATTTAAAATTTGAACGGGATAAAAATTACAAATCGAATCACGGTAAATATAAATAAAAAGGGATTCATAAAGGAGAATATTGGGTAGGTTATTACAACGAATTAAAAGGAAAGTTTTTCAAAAATGGGCAGGAATTTATCATTAACCACATATTGAGCAAGAGCCTTACAAAGTTTGCCACATTTGACATCGCGAGCGTGTTCCGCTAAATGGATGCCAATATTGCGTTTTGTACTACCAGTGTAAAATGTATAGTCGCTTCCAGGAGACAACAGAACTACTACATACACCCATGCATTGCTTTTAAAGTCATCAATATCCCCAAGTTTATCAGAACGAATACGATTAAATAAAGTGGTAATATTATAGTATTCAATATTTTCATAAAATATTTACGAGTATTAACATAAACAAATGTAAGTATTATGAAAAAATATATATTCGCTAAATCCCTACATTAGCACTGAAAAAAATTAATATGAACCCTGTTTTCACACTGCCCAAATTCTAGTTTCGTATTCCACAAATTGCAATATTACTGCACTTTAAAAAACCCCAGTTAATCTTACATATAAATATGAATTGAAGTGAAAACGGGGAAAGCAATCGTGAAGTGATTTTCAATGGGAATTGTACACTATATCTAACGGGTACACTGTATCTAAACGGGTTGTAATTAAGGCGGGCTAAGCACAATAATATTCTTCTATTAATAGAAACATACGATTGCTGCAATTAGAGTTTATTTAAATATTTTCACATTTAGGACTATAACCCATGTTGGCAGCTAATGATTGAGATCTGTATTATATATCTTGAGAATGTATTATGTATCTTGAATATTTCTGATAAATAATTTTCTGTTTGTGACCCGGGTAACGTTGAGTATAGCTGCTGGAATATACATCAGTTGACGAACATTCTTGGCATATTTCAGTATGCAAAAACCTTTTACAAAAAGTGAATTTCTACCTATAAAAACTTTAACAAAAATGCTTTGTGCCTTTCTTCGCACTACTTAGGTGTGGCAAACTTGGGAATTCCATGTCAAGAAAAAGGGCAACCCACATCCATCGTTATTGCTCGCAAATGAAAAAGCAGAGTGAAATGATGTGTATAGCGATAGATAAAGAAAATAACATCGCGTCGGAAGAGATATGAACAGGTGTAGCTACGCATTTCTCCGCACTATGCAAATGGAAAGAACTTTGGAATTGATTGTCATGAAAACATGCAATCCACTTTTGCCGTGACTACTCACAAATGAAAAAGGGGGGATATATTTTGTATATAAAGATAGCTAGAGGATGGAACATCGCGTCAGAAGAGATATAAACATGTGTAGATGGTTTCGCCAGAGTGAGGTGGCTGCGTTGCGAAAATTACCGTATTTGACTGGCTATTGAGTTGCCAGAAGTTGCGTTAGGTGTTATTACGTTTGAACCTATTGTAATAACGTTGAGATTCGACTTGATAATGGAGCCTACGACATTCGGCGGCTCATACATCGACATGATTTTCTTAAGAAAATTAGATAGTTCGCGATGCAGCCGCCACATATCGCACTTCTCATATAATCGTACTATGCTTGCCATATATGAATCTACTGAGTCCACAGAGTGCTTTGCTTTGTTGCAACATATAAATGGTGATTGTATTTATAACCATGTTTTATTTCTTGCACCACCCAGGCGTACATCTACAAAAATATAAGGAGCATAGTAAACCTATGCTGCTATTTAGTTTTTAAAGCTCAGTTGTTTTTGACATAGACAACGTCCGGTATATTATTTAGTATTCTATAACATAAACCTTGCAATTGCTATTCATAAACCCCTTGGCTTAGAAAATGTTAGACCAAATCCAAAATGAAGAATCCTTAGAAAATGTTAGACCAAATCCAAATTTCTTGTCACTTGAGTAGAAGAGAAAATGTCTCCTCTTGGTCCTCAACAAACACATTCAAAGGGAAATAGATACAGCCGATGATTTGAGAAGGAGTCATATTTTAAATAAAACCAGAATGGGTATTATTATACTGAAGTCCTCATATATTGTATATATTTGATATTTTAAAAATTGAATTTAAACTTTGCATAATTGTATGTATTTCTGATTATACATTATATGTCAGTAATTAATCCGTCAAAATATATATATAAATTTTTGAAACTTTAACGAGACAAACTTTGCTAACATAATTCCCCCTAACGTCATTAAGTTTATCGAAACAATTAAAAATTGTTTTATCTAAAAAGAATCAGGAAACTTTAAATAATTAAAATTATTAATGACTTCCGCTGAAAAATTTCTTGCAAGGTAATTTGAAATCAATTAATGCATAAAAACAATATAAGCGCTATCTCTAGCTAATTAAGGTAAAACTAAAGGTCTCATTTATACAAGAAAACATCACTTTTGCTTATAAAAATAAGAAAATATTAACTAATGATTGAATAATTAACTTGATAAATAACACAGAATGAATAATTAAACTTTACATAATATATCCCTTCTTGAAAATAATAGTAATTAACCTCAATGCGTTACTTTTTATGCAAAAGAAAAGTTATTATTTAAAGTTTAAAATAAGAATACTGTTTTCACTATCACTTTTTATATCGAAATTCCACGATAATGGAATGACCATTTGGCTGTTCGCTGTGTTCAAGAATTTTAACATTTAGGCAGTTTTATTTTTCAAGAGAAATTGGTACTGTACAGGTAGGTTTCAGTAGCAATATATACATTACAGGTTCAAAAGATACGAGGCTCGTCCACAAAGTAAGTTTCCCTGGGGTCGTTTACAGAAAAGAAACACAATTTCATGGAAATATTTATTGCAAACAGATACAGCAAGTGTTCAGCTATTTTTCAACATATTCACCATCGGAATTGAGATATTTGTCATACCGTGGGACCAACTTTTGAATACCTGTGTCATAGAAGTCTGCCGCCTGGGACTTGAACCACTGTGTGATAACCATCTCTGCCATTCTCAAAAAGCTGACGCTGACCGGACAGGAATATCTTGAGGTGTAGGAAAAGATGGAAATCACTGGGAGCGAGGTCCGGGCTACCGGCACTAAACATCCCGCGCCGCTTGTTCTGAATGGCCCGTCGCAATTTCTGCAGTGTTTCGCAGTAACGCTCAGCAATCACCGTTTCACCTCTGGTCAGGAATTCGACGTGAAGTCCCGTCTGTCCCAGAACACCATGCACATCACTTTCCGCGCCGACAACGTCTGCTTGAATTTCGTCCTACAGGGAGATCCACTGTGACGCCAATGCATTGACTGCTGCTTTGTTTCTGGGGTAATGTGGGCATAATGCGTTCCTGCACAAGCTCCACAAGGTCATCCGTAATGATGGATGGCCTCCCACTGCTCTTCTCATCATGCACACTTTGTCGACCTGCCGAAAATTCTCTGCACCAGCGACGCACCATCTTATGACGGCTTATGACGTTAGGCCCATAGACCCGGCACAACTGACGATGAATTTCGATCGGCGCTATGCTATGTGCATTCAAAAATTTTATCACCGACCGCACTTCACAGTCGGCGGGAGCTGGAATAAGAGCCTTCATCTTCAACAGCTGCAGCGATGCTACTGTGAGAATGCGCGAAGTACCGTTAGTGCATGCGCCATGCTACGTCATTGCTCTATCACGTATGCACAGTCGTTTCGCGCAATATAAGGTTTGCTAGCTGTGGGACGAGTGGGAAACTTACTTTGTGGACGCGCCTCGTATATAAAAATATAGATAAAACATACAGATATAATATAAAAGGTATATAAAATATAATTCAAAGGATGGATATTTTAGAAATTTAAATGTATTTTTTGAAATATCCAACATTTTGCGTCTCGGAAGAGAGGATAGTAATTCCTATCTGTGGTTCAATTCCTTTCCTTAGAAAAATTGGCGCGAAAATCTTAGTTCTAATTCAGAATTATCCAACTGGTGGTCTACACACACATCCAATGTAGCATACTTATAATAAATTATATGACTAAAATATATTTCAGAACAAAGCAAATACTGATACTTAATGAAATGCATAACTGTAATAAAAGAAGATACATAAATATTACTTACATTACTATCTACCACGGCTGCAAAATATTCTAATTGGAAATATTACTATGTATAGAACTTAAACAGCGTTGTATAAAAGGCAGAAAATAAAAAAATTAAAAAAAAATTAAAAAAAAAACTAGAATGAGAAAAATGTTAAATATATGTGTTTATGACAATGCTTTACTTTCTTTGGAGATAAATCATAAATTTATATATACACACAAAACCCACTGTGAACATTTTAGTAAACTCACAGTCTTTCAACTGGGACTCTATGAATTTAATAACACATCCAGGCCCACTAAACCTTTTTGTAAAATATATATCCGCTAAAGTTTTGTACTGTATTATACCGTAGAATTCCGATAATACCTCTTTTTTTAATAATAAGTGAGTGAAAATAACGGGGGAGAGGAAGTATATATATTTTTTTTGTGTCTGTGTTTGAAAAGAAAAATAGTGAGACTTGATGGAAATTTCTATAGAAAATTACAAACACAAACACAAGACGTGGGATTACATATTTATTCGTAAGAAAGTGTGATTTTTGTATTATGCATTATAGTAAAATATTAACACAGCTACACCGCATCCTCTAGATTCGTGGGCATATTAAGACGAAACATGGATTGAGTGTGAAAGTCTGGAGCGAATCTAATCTTTATTTAGAACAGCAATAAGTGTCAAAAAGGATCAGATCTATTTTAACCATTAGACTATCTAGGCACGTGTCTAAAGACCAGGAAACAGATGAGTGTCCAAGAAGGTTTAGGAAAATAATTGTGGCGGAATTAACCAAAAATGCTTCTTTTGATGTAGCAATGAATAAAGTGTGTTCACAGAAAACTTGAAAACGTATTTTCTGATCTGATTCTGAGATGATCCACTGCTGCTGTTTTGTGCATGTATATTTTGCAAATGTAATAAAAAAATAATTAGGAATAGTTATTGTGTATACAGAGAGTGGCCCCAAATCAGCTTAATGGACCGAACCACTTTTAACCCGACCCCAGATAAGGACGCTTATTAAACTTTTAGGTGTCTATCAGACTTACAAAATAATCAGAATGAAACAGTATATTAATAAATATTCAGCTAACTACTACTATTGTTCGATTTTTCTTGAAATTATATCCAGCTACCTGTGATCTTCTTTTCTATCAACCAACCGCCACTGTACATATATTACGCAATTAATACACCATGGTATTATAGTGTGTGCATAAAAGGAACGATACGGTACCATAACTCGTTCCAATAAATTGGAGACCTGTAAACATTGGCTGAAGAACGTTTTCTTGTTAAATTCTGGATGTAACAAGAAGCAAATTCTACTTCCTACAGCGACTATTCCCAAGCACTTGACAAGAAGAAACGCCAGATTATGAAAATGTAATGATGTAGTCAATGAGTCAAGATCCGTGTTGCAGACTTTGGCAAATTTATTTAGAACAATTTTCGACTTAACATAAAGAAAGGGCATACCATTCTAGGATGATGTAAGGATATGTAAGAAGAGTGGAAATCAAGAGTGGGCAAGTGACCCACCCACTCAACGAAAAATACCAAATTAACCATGACCACACCTTTGACACAATCAACAAATAATAAGATGTTACTACTATTACCCCCCAAACCCAAAGGTCGGAATCATGAAAAGAAAAAGAAGATAGTGCTAACAAATAATGTTCCTGAGAAGAGAGGAGATGATGTTGCAAATAGTCTGGAACGAAAATATACAAAAATAAGTCTGAATAATAAAAGTTGGCTCATGATGGCTTAAGTAATATGTATCAGATACATAAAATAGGACGGGCGTGTCTATAATAAGAGCTGTCTATGTTCTAAATATGAATAGCGCAAGTCAAGCTGCATGGGGAGGTATTGTGAAAGTTCTTGGTGTTGTAAGGAGATATAATAATTATAGAAAATTAGTAATAGACAACAAAAAATAACTAATGGATCTGGCGTGAGGTCTGCGTATTTTCAAATGTCATTATATATTAAAATATAAAGTAATCGTTTTATATACAAAATAATGAACTCTACAAGGAGAATATTTTGTAATATATAGTAGTGAAACCTTGTTTTTTTGTAAAAATTTTGTAATCGCTAATAATTTCTACATTGCTAAAATACTAATTAAATGCTTTATAGAAATGAAAAACGGAGGACTCGTGTTGTTTAAATTAATTATTAATAATACTTATATCTTTCAGACTTTTTATGCCAGTTTGCAGCAGCTTAAAAAATGTTTGAAATCAAATAGGGTTCCAAGTATATCATTGTTTCAACCAGGGTTCAATCCAAAACTAATTGGGTGATATTATTCATTTATATTTCTGTAGGTCCCATAGACCGTCTGAATAACATACTAAAATTTAATTTTGATCAAGTCATTTTTACGGCTGTTATCGTGGTAACGAACAGACAGACAGACAGACAGAGAGCCAGATTGACATTCAGACGGAATGAACAAACTCATAAACACTTTTCAACTTTGTCGTAAAGTGTTAAAAATCAGTAAAATGATTCCAATTCATCAGCGCGACAGATATGTTGCCATTTTTAAAAAAAATAAGTATTTACACTGAACTTTTAAAATCCATTACTTGAAAAGGAAAAGTAATAATACATTTTACTTCCCCTACATGCATAGTATCAGTTACGTATAGTATCAGTCATAGTATCAGTCATTGCTTAATACTATATATAAAACACCCTTCTCTTCGTCTGACTTTTTATATGTATCGGTTGGAGACAAATTCGCGACAATTTTTCGACCTCTGCGACGAACTTAGTCAAACATTGCCAATTTGACTGGACGTTTAATTAACGAAAATGACGCCAAATTGATGAAAATTCAATATTACGGAGAATGCAGTTCAGTTTATTTGATAATCCCTGTTGATTTGGGCGAATTTACATTACTGAAATAGGTAAATTATGCACTTCCCACATCAGATTGTTTTTTTTATTATGATATTGGATGCGACAAAAGTAAACTTAAATAATTTAGAATGTGAATGCGTGGAGAAAGTGCAGTGGAAGCTGTCACTCCACATTGTGTACTTAGAATATTACATCTTTGGAGACATTATTCCGTTATAATTTTATTTAAAAGTAACTTAACGGAGAAATTTATATAACGCATTTAAATTAAATGCATATGGAAGAGATATAAGAAAATTATCTGGAGTGTGACTCAACTTCACTTTCTCATAAAATAATTCATTTTTCTTTTTTAAATTTTACAAGAAAAAATTTAAAATTTCGTTATCATCGTTTCGAATGATTACAACGACATCGGATTACCCTTCACTTTAAAGGGCTTAAAAAACTTTTGATTGATACTATACTTGATATAACTATACTTGATACTATGTATATATATATCCGCAGGGTGGTAAAATACCCCCCCCCCCAAGGGGACTAAAGGCGTCACGAGCAAAAAAATTATATCGCGGCTATTTTTTGCAACAATGATTAAAATCATGAAGTGTCGTGATCATTGAACCTTTTGTGCATGATTATATCAAATTCTGTCCAATGCTGCCCTGTTAACAAAATATACAATTTCGAATACATTTCGAAGTGTTCGCTTGAATCTAAAAACACATTCCATCCAGTTCTAGATTTTTTAAAATGTATCGGATATAAAGTGTCGTGGAAATCCGTTATTATTTGTGAATGCTACGTGTACACAAAAAATCGTCCACAAACATCAGACGGACAGACAGACAGTTAGACACACAAAAAGTAGCCATAACGTGTTAAGGAAGTCTTATAGCATATATTGGCTTCAAAAATTCTAAATCGAAAGTTTTAGTGAAAATAATTCTTTCTCAATATTACTTATGAGAAAGCAAATATAAAATTTCAAATAAATTTCGAAGTTTCGTTCGAATTAAAAAAAAAATCTGTCAAGTCTATATTTTTTATAACAAAATCGGATATAAAGTTTCATTAACATCCATTAATATCTGTGGCTACTATAATGCAGACAATAATTTGACCACAGACATCAGACAGATAGACGGGCATCACTGCAAAATTAGTCAAACCGTGTTCAGGAGGTCTTCAGACATATAGTAAAATCAAAATCTCGAATTCTAATATCGAAATTCTCGAATTACTTTCTCTACACTATATCACATAGTATAAGAAAGTAAAAATACAGAACTTTTCAAATGACAAGCTAAAATAACAGATTAATTTTTAGGTAAATATATATTCATCTTGTAAAACTATACTAATATGTAAATACCTTTATATGTAAATACCGTATAGTAATGGTATCAAAACTCAACCTAACGAGACTGGGGGGGAAAAATCATGTCAGCAGATCGCGTTTCAGGAGTCATACACAAATTACGAAAAAAAACAATGGTTACAAAATACATAATAATTTTGCTATTTATTGGTACAAAAGTATCTACAATGTGTAGATATAAGAACTTTACACAAAGATTACAAAGCTTGTTCAAAATGTTTTCCATCCATGTCAAAGATACATTAAAGGTAATATGTAGATATTATTTGCCTATTATGCATTTCTGCGTTGTGTCATTTGCACTCTTGCTGCATTTACATTATAATTTGTGATTAATCCCTCACAAAATTTGTTTCAACGTATCTCTGGGACTTTTTAAGATGAAACGCTGAAATTTTGTACATCTCCTTACTAGAGCATGGGGCACATTTTACTCATTGGAAATTTTTTGTCCGGGGGCCGTATAAAATTTTAAATTTCGTATTTCCTCAAATTTAATTCTCTGAAAATTTTTATCGATTTCATAAAATCATGTACCTTTTTTTATGCAACTTTGTAATTTATTATATATGCCCAAGATCAATATTTAAGGAGTAAAAGCCGAGATCAATGTTTTTGGGACACCCTGTATAGTTTCGATCGCAAGACAGAATATAATAGCACCGGATTTTCGATTTATCTGAATGGCGTGGACAAGATGGGGGGGGGGGGGTAAAATTCTTCCAGACCTCCAGTAGCACCTTCGGTGACCAAGAAGACTAAAACGTTGTACACTTATATTATTGACTACGGAACAGAATCTGATATAGATCCATTTTTACTTTCCCTGCAATTCATGATAATGTATAGGGAGGGTATTGGAATCATACCAAAAACGCCACTCGAGTTTTGCAAGGATCTACCTGATTTGGTACCTCTAGAATATGAAAAAAATTATTTTTAGCATGGCGTCTGTGTGTGTGTCTGCCTATGTGCCTATCCGTTCAATGTATGTATGCAGCATAACTCAAAAATTAATGAACCGAATTTCATAAAATTTGGTAGGTAAGGTCCATATGGGTGACCCTGGTGCTGATTAGATTTTGGTACCATTCGGCATAAAATATTCCGTCTTTTTTGCAAAGTGGCCAGCAAAAATTGTCTGTAAACACACTAGTTACAAAACTGCTCAACCAAATGTCACAAATTTTCGTAGTTATGTCCCTTTGAAGGTTACGCAGGTACCTATTAGATTTTGGTGCGATACGGGCAACAAATTTGCCGTTTTTGTAAAATGGTCCGCAAAATCGTTAAAACCCAAAATAAAAGACTACTTATTCTTAAATATATCAATAAAATAATTGTTTTATACGCAATTCTTGACGATAAAAATAATAAGATCAACCCCAATACTATAGGACTAGCCGATCTCGAGATATTTTAGTTTTTTCGCATTTTTACTGCGTCATCTTTAAAAATAAGACCAGTTATGTTTTACAAATGCAAACTAAAATTGAATTAAAAGTGCGATTTTAGTATAATTTAAAATAATTATGTGTGTTATTTTATGAAATTAAACTCAATTTAATGAATTATTGAAGACATAAATAGAACGTGAATATGAGTCTGCAGGGTAAGTCATGTGCTGCCCACATTAGATTATTATTTTTTTTTATGAAGACTGTGAGGGCAGAATTTGTCCTCACATGAGACATTTTTATTGCAATATTTTATGGTGCCTAGAACGGCTAACAAAACTCGAGTCTGGCTGGCGCCGGTGTTTACAACAGCGTGAACTTTTAGGTCAAATACAATAAATTTGGGTGTTCCAGGCCAAAAAAGCTGTGAGGGGCCTTGATAAATGTCAAGTGATGCCATTGGGTTCAGAAGAACCAGTGAGCACCAAGGGGAAGAAGGGCGGAGCTACCTCCCCCCCCCCCCCCCCCGCCGAAGGAACCACAAGTAACTCTTATACAAAAGGTTGCAGAAGTGAGTCGGATGCGAAATGTTGTAGCAGTTGGACGGATACGAAAGGAGTTGGGAACAGATACTCATACGAAAGAGGTTGCAGTTGACTATAAGTACGAGATGCAAGCCACACACGAAAGAGTTGTGGCCGTACGGTCAGCAATAAGACGGATGCAAGCCTCAGCGTGATGAGCCGAAGATTAATCTGTAAGGTATGTGCTCATTTCCCCAGGTTATAGACATTATCGAAATCTAATTTTGCTGGTCACATATCTCCCATTACTAGAGTAATTAAATGATAGTCGATAATTATGATAAATTGTTGTTAGTGATAAATTGATGTTGCAAATTAATTATATTGTTAAAGTTAAATAGGTTAGTCTTTTTATAATGATTAATGAATTATTTTCAGGACTTACACAAAAGGTAAAAATAATTGGAGGGTTTTGCGGCACAACGAGCGATGTACGGTTTAAATGTTAATTCCACTATATATGAATTTACGGCAATGTTAATGTGATTTAAAATAATGAATTTAATAATTAAAAGTGTAACATTTCTACTCTTATTGCCACAAAGACTATAATTTCTAACGTCAAATATAGTAATATACATTGTTAATCCAAATAACGAATATTTAAAATATGCAACTTAAATCTTTAAGAATGTCAGTTTGCATATTTTTGAGAGACTTAAATATTAGTATATGATATCTGCGTTAAAGTACATGTAACAGTTTATAAATTATGATAGATTTTGTAAATTATTGAAAATAATTTAAAAGCAAAAGTGCTTTACATTGAAACATAGTATATAAAATATAACAACTGTAATGTTAATTCTAATCTGGAGAAAACGGCTTATTAATAGCTAAGTTAATTAAAAATTTATTTTTGACTTCCTGTATTTTTTAAGGAAAATAATAAATTAACGAAATTGAATCAATTTATTCAGTTTGATTAATGTCGGATGCTTTTATTTTTTAATTAGGCGATACTTCGGTAGACGGTATGTGTTATTAATGGATTATGTCGTTTATCTTAGCAGAATCAAATTTCATATTTAAATGATTAATATTGAAACCTGTTTGGAAACAAAAAAAATATTGTCGGCAACAATTTATATTAGGGTTTTGTTTTATTACTATCTTTCATAGCAAATCAAATCAGTTCACTTCAATTTCAAATAAAAGAATTTATCCAAAAGAATCTATCCAATATTAATAATATTTTCAGCTGAAATAGTACACTCAGCACCCCTGACAACATTTAATATACAGGGTGTTCCATAAATTCCTAATTAGTTTAAAAATTCCTAAAAATTGAAGGAATTGGTATATTTGAATGCGGTTTGCGACAAAGCTAGTCTCATGAAGGGGGATTTTTTTGGTAGAGAAAAAAAAATATTACAAAATGTTGTCAATAGAGGGCGCTGCACGCAGGCAATCACAGAATTCCGTGAAAAACTACGTTTATTTGCATGCAGACCAATGTTTACAAGCACATCACAGCACTAGAGTACTTGTTCTGTGTGTCCGCCAACACCACAAATGATAGTTTGCAAGCGAGTGACAACACCGTTAACTGCAGCGTGTAGTATATCCGGATGGATGGAGATTTCGTGGCGAATGGCATCCTTTAACTGCACTAAAGAAGATGGGCTGTTACGGTACACTCGGGACTTAATGTAACCCCAGAGCCAAAAAGCTGGGGCTGTTAAATCCAGTGAGCGAGGGGGCCATTCAATTGTACAGTGACGGCTGATTAATCGTTCTTCAGTAAAGGTTCTGCTCAGAAACTTCTTCACTTTGTTTGCGATATGAGGAGGTACCCCGTCTACCATGAATGTCACTGTGTCAAGGACATTATGTTCCAATAAGCACAGTATCACTTTCTCCGTTAAAATTTGCAAGTAGCGTGTTCCATTAATTGAGCACGTCTGCCAGCCTGCTTTTGCACAAGTTCAAAGGAAAACGGGCCCACAATAATAGACGCAGTGAATCCACACCAAAGAGTAACATGTGGGGAATGTACGGGCTCCTCACTGTAGGCATATGGGGTTTTCCTTTGCCCAGATTCTACAGTTATGGGTATTGACTGTTCCATGCAATGAAAAATGAGACACGTCTGTCCACAAGATATTGGACAGCCATTGTGGATATCTTCGTCCATTTTCGGCAAAGCCCAGTTTGCGAATTGCACTCGCTTAGCTGTGTCATTTGGTAGGAGTTGGTGCAGTGATTTCAACTTGTAGGGGTACAATTTTAATACACCATGAAGGATGCGGAATACCGATGTCTTCGGTATACCACTTATTCTTGCCAGCTCTCGTGCTCCACTTTCTGCACTCGTTGACTGTTCCCTTAGAGTGTGCATTTGCGGAGGTACGGACCCCTGACAAACCTGGTCTACCACTGCGAGGGCGATTACACAAATTTCCCGTTTCTTCGAAACGTCGTACCAGGGAAACCAGTCTGGCAGGAGCGATTGGACCAGAACCTTTCTTCAATCTCTTCTGTGTCCGAAACCTTCGTAAAGTTTCAGCCGGCGATTTGTGGCTGAGGTAAAACAACTTAACCAATAGTGCTTTATCCACCAATGTCAACATCACAATGAAAGCCAATAACAGGAAAATTCAGAAATTAGCTTTAAATCATACACCCAGCATTTTATAGGACTCTGATTCGCATATTTCCTGTGATTGCTTGCGTGCAGCGCCCTCTATTGCCAAAATTTTGCACTAATTTTTTTTTTCTCTACCAAACAAATCCCCCTTCAAGAGACTAACTTTGTCGCAAGCCGCATTCAAATATACCAATTCCTGCAATTTTTAGGATTTTTTAAACTAATTAGGAATTTATGGAACACCCTGTATATATATATGATTACAAATGAAGAAATATGAACAAAAACAAAATAAGTTTCTTTGTAAAGTCATACGTACTTTCATTGACGGGTATGTATCGTACCAAGATACGATATATATGTAGCATTGGCAATTGGTTTTGTTTTGATATATTTGATGACGGAATCTTGTTCACTTCCACTTTTGGTATTGTTTCAGCGTATGGAATCTGCTTTTCCTACTCATACGGAAGGGTATTTGCTTCGGGCATGTAGTGGTTCTGGGAGTGTTTTCCGGGTCTCAAAGCGTGCTCCAACCAGGAATGAGGGGTCACAATCTCCCTCAGCCTTTCTACCTCCCCGTAAGCAGCCCTGATTTTGTTCCCTTTTTCATTTGTTTATTTTTCATATGTCTTCATTTGAAATCTTATATTGCTTTCATTGTTAGAGCTGCAGATGCGCCTAATAATAATTACTAAGTTATTGTTTAACTTGCTAGACTTTGATTTTTTTTCATTTATGCATATATATATATATATATACAAGTGTATATTTATACATTGTATATAAAATCTGAATATATATATATATATATATATATATATATATAATACGCAAAATTTTAGCAACACAAGCGACAACTGGATATAATCTTCAAATTTTAAATGAATGCCAACAAATACAGAAGCTATTTAGTCTTTATATGTATGTACTATGTTTCATTTATCTTGACGAAGAAAGCTACTTCTTGTCATCGAAACCGGTTGATATATTTTTACAGCTTTCATTTAATTTGTCAAGACCGATGTGTGGTTGTCTGTGACCATTTTATGAAGATATCACGTGAACCACTTCAAAATGAAATATGGCATACATCTTGTCTCAAAATCGTGATTTTTAAAGTTCTTTTGAATTCATATTGAGTGTTGTATCCGTTCTGAAACAGCTTTATTTTTGCTTAAATTTTCTGCATCTACATACTGAAACAACGCAATTACAATATATTTGAGTTTAAATGATCAACCAAATTTGATTATTTCTACAACGAAGCCTACATTTCACTTATGTAAAATGTAAACAGCAAAATATGTAGAATGACTTGTTTAAGAATTGCTGCATTTCTTTAACGCAAAATTATTTAGCTCATGGAGTCTGCCTAGCTGATATGAATGAAATATTCAATGATTTTACAGAGAAAAGGACGATTTTTTTCGATGAAGTTTTAAGCATAGACTTTAATTACTTGTAACTCCATGGTCTTAAATTTTTAAATAGAATAAATTATTATAGTATTGTGATGAATGAAATGAATGAGAAAATGTTATGAATGCAATGCTGCTTTTATAGAGAGAGCTAGGCGTGTTATATTTCGATGGTGTCATTTGAATAAATTTCAGTTGTTTTTGATGAAGTTTTCAAATATAATAAATTATTGTAGTATTATGATAATGCTAAAAAACATTAACCAGGCGAATTATATTCCAACTTCATTGCAATTTTATTTAAACATGTCTAAAATGCGGTAATATTTTAAATGCATTATTACATTATGCATTCCTCGGTAATATTTTAAAACTTATCACAATACTACATTAATTTATTATATTTGAAAACTTAAACCTTCATCGAAAAAAATGGACTTCATTCAAATGACGGCATTGAAATATAAATTGCCTGGTTTAAACATGTCTAAAATGCTATACATTCCTCGGTAATAATTTTAGAATTATCATAATACTACAATAATTTTTTATATTTGAAAACTTCATCGAAAACACCTGAAATTCTTTCAAATGACGTCTTAGAAAATATAACACGCCTGCCGCTCTCTATAAAAGCAGCATTTCATTCATTAACAATTTCCCATTCATTTCATTCATCACAAAACTATAATAATTTATTTTATTTAAAAATTAGGACCATGGAGTTACAAGTAATTAAATTCTATGCTTAAAACTTCATCGAAAAAAATCGTCCTTCTCATTGTAAAATCAATAAATATTTCATACATATCAGCTATGCAGACTCCATGGGCTAAATGATTTTGTGTTAAAGAAATACAGCAATTCTAATACAACTCATTCTATATATTTTGCTGTTTACTAAAATTTCATTTTGATTAAGTCCTTTTTACGGCAGTTATCGTGCCAACGGACAGACAAACAGACAGACAGACAGACAGACAGTATGAACAAAGTCATATACACTTTTCAACTTAGTTGTAAAGTGTCAAAAAGGGAAAATAAGAAATATTAAGGAAATTTGTATTACTATGTGGGATGAACCGTTCTTCGTTCACCACGTGTATACGCGAACTTCAGCAGAATGAATTACCTAAAAGCACCGGAATGAGCATGTCGAAATATAACCAAGGAGGCAGTACGTACATTTACAGCGACACTCCCAGACCCGTCCATTGAAGCAGAGCAGGAGACAGGACTATTACCCGTAAAAGCAATTCAGGATATGAACATGAAGCAAAGATGAAAATTCTCACTAAAAATGGGATTTATAGAAGAAATGGAGAAACTAGAATGCCACTATACACCATTATAAGGGCTCTCAAATCTATAGTTTCAAACTGGCTAAGTTACAATTTTTTAGCGAAAATAAAATTCAAAATATTAATATTAAGGTATCTTATTTTCCGATTTTTTTTATTTTTCTATTTTTTTAACTTATTTTATTATTTTTCATTTTTAGTCATTTATATAATTAATAAATAATTATGATTTCCTTTTGTTAGCCACTATGATTGGGAAAGTTGTCTTGGATGTTATCGAGTGGAAGCTGATACACTGAGTTGATAATTTTAATAACGCATTTGGGATGATATGCATTATTAGTCGCTCTGCTCAAAAATTCCATAAACTGTGCTAATTTATAATTTTCATCACAATTTTTATTGATTCTAAGAACCTGGTTTATTACAATATTCCTAATAACTGATATATGCAAACAAGAGCAAAATGTTGAAATTTAGATGTATTAAATTTAAAATCCTCTCTTTTGTCATACAAGTTTATACCCATATTACAATTTCTTAAATTTCAATATATATATATATATATATATATATATATATATATATATATATATATATATATATATATATATATATATATATATATATATATATAATATGAAAATACGGTGAAATAAAATATTATAAATTTATCAGAAATCACACTTAAAAGGCGCAAAGCTGCACTAAAAAGAGGTCATCACATGAGGGGGTCACAACCCCCCCGGCCATCTTCTGGTACATTGCTTCCATCCATACCTCATTTCATTTTGAAAATATATATATATATATATGTGTGTGTGTGAAAGCCCCAGGCCGTCCGGCTCGTCCAGAGGACTTGGAGCGTGTGTGTGTGTGTTGTTGTTGTTGAGACCCAGACCGTCCGACCTACCAGAAAGGTGTAAGGTAACTGTATGGACGGCCGGGAAGTGCCACCCAATTTAGACCAGAACCCAGTGGGGGAGGCATCCACAGGGACCGTACCCTCCTTCCCCTACCACCAACCTCTCGGAAGGACTTACGGACCCACATGTTTAACGTGATCGTACTGCGCATGAACACGGCGGCATTTGTGGTAGCGTGCAAATCTAGCGCGCAAACCACGGGGATACCGCACCCGAGATGGCCAACAGCACGCGGTGTTCCGAGGTGGTCACCCACAAAGTACTAACCGCGCCCGATGCTGCTTGACTTCGGTGATCTAACGAGAACCGGTGTTTTCAGCACGGTACGGCCGTTGGCCCATGTGTGTGTGTGTGTAATAATAGTTTGAAAATCTAATGAACGAAAAGTAAGAAGCTGCAACACGAGAAACCTAACTTTCTAAAATACCCACAGAATAAAATATGAAACAGCAAATCATCATCAATCAAATGGGAAAATATACAAAACACGAGTTATCAAGTTACAGAAAACCAACAAAATTCAAAGGTATGGAAACGAATAAAGAAAAACTTCAAAAATCAAGCTATATCGCTATACACGTGGGAAAAGGGCTAAGACTAAAAAAAAATTAGAAATTTTTACTTCGTAAAATTCGTTTTCAAGTCCAAGTAATTTGGTATATATATATATATATATATATATATATATATATATATATATATATATATATATATATATATGTATAAATGAGTGAAAGATACAAAATTCCAGAAATCACACGAATAACGCGCTATGCTGCACTACAATGTGGATTTTAATATCATACCAGAAAAGTATAAAAATGAAAGAAAGCAATATATCCAAGAATGGCCGGGGGGGGGGTTGTGACCCCCACTCCCCGGTTAAGCCAGCTTGCGTCTAGACAACACTCCCGGTAGCCGATATATTGCACAAAGATGAATACCGAAGTATCAAAATTTCAAAAGGATTTTAAAAAGGATTCCAAAAGAAAGAATTTTAAAAAGTAGGTTACAGATCATGTAAGTGTGGAGTACCCAGAAAACACGTATTTTAAAAACTGTACTATGTCTACTCTCACTAAACTAAAGGCAATAAGAATCCAAACATATAGATTTTAATGATCAAAGTGGATACCATACCATAACCACTATCCACCATGACGAATCCAGCACCAATACATCTGCTAGACATTATCTATTATATAAGAATGTACTTATTTTTAACTTGTGTAAAGATGGCACAGACTCCCTAACGTGATCAACACACGGGAGGTTCGGCATCCAAATATATGTGGTAGCTCTCAGTTTCGGTTATATCATAAAATTTGCATATAATGTTACACAGAAAACGCTTCGGAAAGCCTTGTGCAATTGCACCATGGAGGAAAGCTTTCCGAAGCGTTTTCTGTGTAACATTATATGCAAATTTTATGATATAACCGTAACTGAGAGCTACCACATATATTTGGATGCCGAACCTCCCGTGTGTTGATCACGTTAGGGAGTCTGTGCCATCTGTACACAAGTTAAAAATAAGTACATTCTTATATAATAGATAATGTCTAGCAGATGTATTGGTGCTGGATTCGTCATGGTGGATAGTGGTTATGGTATGGTATCTACTTTGATCATTAAAATCTATATGTTTGGATTCTTATATCTACCACGTATATTTGGATGCCGAACCTCCCGTGTGTTGATCACGTTAGGGAGTCTGTGCCATCATTACACAAGTTAAAAATGAGTACATTCTTATATAATAGATAATGTCTAGCAGATGTATTGGTGCTGGATTCGTCATGGTGGATAGTGGTTATGGTATGGTATCTGCTTTGATCATTAAAATCTATATGTTTGGATTCTTATTGCCTTTAGTTTAGTGAGAGTAGACATAGTACAGTTTTTAAAATACGTGTCTTCTGGGTACTCCACACTTACATGATCTGTAACCTACTTTTTAAAATTCTTTCTTTTGGAATCCTTTTTAAAATCCTTTTGAAATTTTGATACTTCGGTATTCATCTTTGTGCAATATATCGGCTACCGGGAGTGTTGTCTAGACACAAACTGGCTTAACCGGGGAGTGGGGGTCACAACCCCCCGGCCATTCTTTGATATATTGCTTTCTTTCATTTTTATACTTTTCTGGTATGATATATATATATATATATATATATATATATATATATGTATGTATATATATATATTTATTATATATATTATAATATATTATATGTATATGTATATATTATATATTTTTAATTATATATATTATATGTATATGAATTATATATCAACCATTTAATCACTAATCACATTAACTATTGACTTTAATTCTTGTAAATTTCCTCCATTAAACGTATTTATGGCGAATTATGATAGACACTTTTACCCCCAAAACAAAGTCATTATATTCATTTGTGCACACTTTTTTAATTCGGCATTTTAATGAAAATTTACATTTCCATATTCCCTCAAAATACTATTTACTACCTTCATTGTTTAAGCAATTATCATTATTTTCCATAGGAAACAAATATTTAATTGTCAAGAACTATTTAATTACCAACAAATATGTAACTGCATTATATATTTGCCAGTACATTCTGTTTAATAAAAGATTTAGATATTCGTTAATACTTACGGATTAAAATTACACCAACAGATTATACAGTAAAACACAACAGATAATTATCTCTAATTCCTTTCATTTATGTGGTTGCAGTAAAATTATATCAACGCATTGTCTGTTCGTTCTAGCTTTGTTCGCTATCCTTTTGCACACGTCAGCGGGACGTCTGAAAGGATAAAGATGAAAGCTTTCATTCATACAAAATGTCCTTTCATGCATAATGGCAAGTCACGCATGATGCAGAATAAATAGGACGTGTAGCAGTAAACCGATGAGATGGTGCATATTTAAGTGTATTTTATAAATATTTTTGTAGTAAATTCCCTCATTCCAGTAATATTGGTTGTCATTGCATTTCTATGCTTTTGCATACATTTTAACAGGACCAGGTTCCTTTTTCCTCATTACACATCCATATTTATACTAACACGAATCGCCAGGTGGTTGCTGGGGTCGTGAAGAAGTTCCCGTTATTTAAAAAATCTGATGTGGGCAGCACATGACTTTCCTTATATAATGCAATGAATTTACTACTTTTACAGCAAAAATAAAATAGGTTATTCTTATAGTAGATACTTATATTCTTTCCAAGATATTCAATTTTCGCTAATTAGTCGTCATTTCCATCAATTTAGCGTCATTTTTATCCATTTGACGAGATTTTCGTTAATTTGGTAACATTTAAAAAATTCGGCAAGTTGGCGACATTCCGCCAAATTCGTCGCCAAAATCTCGCCAAGCGTTATGAACGGAGAAATAAGTTATTCTTATAGCAGATAAATGACTATAGGCTTTCAAATATAGATGTATTACTCAAAGTATATTTTCTTATGAATGGAACGAGCTAAATCCACGAGAATGATGTTACCAGATTTATCGCATGATATTGCATGTGAAAGTGAACATGTGTTTCAACAGTTAGTATATTTTTTTAATTTATGGGATTTTTTTATAAATTTATTTGAAAAATGTGCAATATCTCAAGAACGGTTCATTCTAGCGTTGTAAAGTTTATGTCAATCGTTTTGTAAGGAAAGATGACATAAGAAATGTCTATTTGCGTAACTTTATTAAAGGTTTTGATTTTTTGATGATTTTTTCAAAATTTCACTCGAAAATTTAGGCACGTTCTGAACAGTTCGATTTCGTTTAAAAACAACAGGCTTCCAGTATTCATTGATTGTGATTTTTGTACCAAATTTTATTCGAATCGCTCCATTCGTACGTCAGATATCGTCTCCATAGACTCACTGACACACACACACACACACACACTTTCACACACTTACACACTTTCACACACTTACACACTTCCACACACACACACACACACACACACACATACTTTCACACACACCCACAGACATCACCTCACAATTGTTTGATTCGCGATCAGGGAAGCTTGAAACGTGCTCTCCCGTAGAAAACTCAAATTCGAATTTTCGACCCCGTCATACATTATGTATATAAGGAACATTATGTATAAAGGCTAAAAAGCTGAAACTCCCTTGTTTAATATCTAATTAAAAAAATATTTAAACATAATTTTATTTATTATAATATTTAAACAACTTTGCAAATATAAATGTATTATTTACAAAATTGTTGTCTTTTATTTGCTTAAAGTCGCCCGTTTCAAAGTATTTTCCCCATTAAAACGCATATTTTAATGTTTTGGAAGCTGAAATCATCCAGCTTCCGTGGTCTATAAGGATAAATATGGTATTAAGACCACCCATTTGTTAAACACCTCCCTAGCTGATTAATTAACATGGGAAGCTAGCTTATAGAAAGGCGTGGCTATTGCTCCCCTATTTTCAATCCTTTATTAACAATCAATGACTGGATGTGGGAAATGACGTTTTATCAATGATGGGTAGGTAAGGGTGGGGAGTGCATGGCTAATGGTTCCTCCATTTCGTGTCAAACGTGCTTCTATTAATTAATATTCACAGTAAATCATCCTGGATATTCGTGTCTGTCCGTTTGGACGATAACTGCCGTAAAAAGGACTTTATCAAAATCAAATTTTAGCATTTTGTTTAGACATTCTGTGGGACCGAGTATGAGAATATAAATGAATAATATCAGCCAATTAGTTTTGGATTGAACCCTGGATTAAAAAATGAAATACATTGAACCCTATGGGACATGATTTTTCAAACATCTTTTAAGCGAATTTAAATTCACAAATTATTTCGAAAGATCAATGAAATATTCAAATTATTCCATAAAAATATGAAAAAAAAATCAGCAAAATATATTCGGTAGCTTTTTAGATAAAAATTAAAATAATAATTATATCCATATTTTATGAAGAGATCACGTGACCCACTTCAAAGTAAAATATGGCATCCATCCTGTGTCAAAATCGTGATTTTTAGAGTTATTTTTCATTTATATTTAGTGTTGTATCCTTCCCAAAACAGCTTTATTTTTGCTTAATTTCTGTGCATCTATATTTTGAAAGCAATTACAATATATTTCAGTTTAAATGATTATCAAACTTTGATTATTTCTACAACGAAGCCTAATTTTAACTTATGGAGAATATAAACACCTCAAGCTGTAACATGAGTTGTATAAGAATTTCTGAATTTCTTTAACGCAAAATTATTTAGCTCTGAAGTCTGCAATATTGCTGATATGAATGAAACATTCATTGAATTTACATAGAGAAGCAGACAGATTATTGATTTTTGATGAAGTTTTAAGAATGGAGTTAGAATTAATTTTACCTCCATGGTTTTAGGTTTTTAAGTAAAATAATTTATTGTAGTCTTGTGATGAATGAAAGAAATGGAATAAAAGTGTATGAATGATATATTTACTGCTTTTACATAGAGAGCCAGGCGATTATTTTAATGACGTCGTTTGAATAATGTTCATTTTTCGATGAAGTTTTAAGTTTTCAAATATAATAAATTATTGTAGTATTGGGATAATTTAAAATATATTTTTAGCTTAAAAATTTGTAAATAAAATTACATTTCAGCTGAAAAGTGTTTCATAATCAATGCTTCATGCATGATTGATATTTTTTCTGTTAAATTTTGTATTAGGTTTTATTTATTTTACAGGCTCGAATTTCAATTGCAACCGCTTAAGACACTATAAAAAGTGTAAAGGAAAATGCTGCTCAAATTTCGTGTGAGGCACGGTGTCAAGATCTTAGAAAAGCACTTCGCTCATGAAACCGTAAATTCTAGATGGATGGCGCATCAGTAGTATGATTTAAAATTCAAAAATTTTAAACTCGTGTTTTACAAATAGAAATTTGAATTTTGAAATATAAGATTTTAACAGAAAAGAAATAATTTCATAAACCCATCAGTTGATTAATTATAATTTTTTTAACCTACTAGACATATATTTGATTTTTTGAACGCATATCTCAGGCTTTTGCAAGTCTTGGACCCTTTCCGAGGTTTATTATGTATATAAGACATTCCACTTATTTGGGTCATATGTGGAAGTATACGAAATCGCCTTATCAACTGTTTTATCAACGGTTGAATATATGATCAATTGTGATTCTCACATTTTTTATTTCATGCGATTTAATTCATACAATTTTCGGATCGAAGTTGTTTAACATTGTGTCCAAATATTTTATGCAAACATAAGGTGCTTATTTAATTATTTATACGTAGTGGGCGCCTATATTTAGATCCCGTAGGATGCTGGGCAATAAATTCTAGTAACAAAATAAGATAAATGGTATACTGTAGAGGATTTATCATCGGGAATATTATATGAATTAGAAGGTATGTTCGTCATATGGCGGTATTCAAATATTGCAAAGCATTGCCTCGGACGCAACAGGCAGACTGCCAAACTTGCACAAGGCATTGGTGAAGGCAACATGTAAGCCCGCTGCGTGTTTGCAAAGAGTTGGAAATATCAGCTCGAGAAAGCACTCATAGGTGATTGAGAGGGCGTATTGGCTTACGTCATTTTTATCAATTTGGTGATATTTTCATCAATTTGGCGACATTTTCGTCAATCTGATAATATTTATAAAAGTCGCTAAGCTTGCGACATCCCTACAAATTTTTCGTCAAGCATTACGGACGGGCGGGAAATGGGGTTATTCATATAGCCGGTTTTTATATTCTTTCTAAGATATTGAATTTTCAATTAGTCGTCATTTTCATTGATTTAGCGTCAATGTTTCCAATTTGTCGACATTTTTGTCAATTTCGCTAAATTAAAAAAGCCTCGCCAATTTAACGACATGCCGCCAACATCCGTCGCCAGAATTTAGCTAAGCGTTACAGACGAAGAAATAGGTTGTTCTTATAGTACATTTACATATATTTTCCAAGATATTGCATGTTCATCAATAAGTCGTTATTTTCATTGTTTTGGCGTGAATTTTATCAATTTTCAGACATTTTTATCAATTTGGAACATTTAAAATATTTCGCCACGTTGGCGATATTTCACCAATTTTAACGGTCGAATTTTGACCAGCATTATGGACAGAGAAGTAAGTTATTCTTATTCAAGCAGCAGTGAACGTGAAAAGACAATGGGTGATCGGGGAAATGTACTGTTCACGTGCAGGGTTATAAAAATGCTGATGGCCTGGGTTAGTATCTACATTGAGATGTTTATCTGTGATGGAGACACGTTTGACAACATTTTTAGCACCATTACCCAGAGATTGATAGATAAACAGACAGATAAATCAAGATGTTTATATTATTAATAAAATAGGATCAGCAACGCAATTAATTTCTGATCACATTCAGCAACAAAATCGACGTTCAAAGCATTAATTCACCGTATATTGAAATTTAAAAACATAATTTAAGTTCGTAGAGCTAATATTAAGAAATTATAGATTATGTTTTATCACAATGTACTGTAAACTTTCAGAAACAAATTAAACCTGTAAAGCATATACTTTCACCACAAATTTAAATTATAAATAAAACCAACAAGTTTTTGAAGCGTTATCACTGAACAAATAGCAAAGTTGACTTAGAATGTGCAATTTTAAAGCGATCAGATATTCACAAACGAACACGGCTAGTAAGCAATAATTTACTCCACAAATCCTAATTTAAAAAAATTTGAAATAGTTTTAGAAGAGTTATTGTGGACTAAAGCATGCGACAAACAGACAGACAAAAACAGTAAATCTGGTCCAAATTAAAAACATAAGAAGCTTAGTCACTTCGGTTCTTTACGTTGATCCAACTCTAAAGCAAAAAGCTTAGATAAATCCCTGCATCGCTTCAATAAATATGTTATACTTTTTTGTTCTTATTTAGGAATTTTTAAAGCCTATAACAATTGCCTCTATTAAAATAAAAAGTTAAATATAAATAAATGCGATCTTATAAGTAGAAAAATTTGTTTACAAAAAATATTTTACATTTGTTTACTTTCAGAATTTTATACGCATTTTAAATACTTGAACATAAAAATATTAAAACTGTTTGAGTTACATTTGAGACTTAAAAATAGTTTAAGTACACAATCAAAAACATTTGTTTACATTTATAATTTTAATATAGGCTAATTGTAAATGGCTAGATTTTTGACTAAATGGCTAAACGCTAATTTTAATGGCTAAAGACCGCAAAATGATTAGCTTTAGCCATAAATTGCCTGAATTAGCAGCCCTGTTTTGTTTATGGCATCGTTGGACGAATCTGCACTCAAGCCATGGAGGTAAAATTAAGGAGTTAAAACTTCATAGCGATAAAACACCATTAACGTTTGGAACAGTAATTCAGGGATAAGATAATTAGGCCTGCATTGTACGATTTTCTATGGTGAAATTCCTAAAATATTTATTTAAACTATCAATTTTGTAAAAAATAAATTATTAGCGCAATGCAAAGTTGAACGGAAACAATAAATACTATTCCTACGTATTGAAAGTTATTTTATTTTTCAATTTATTTTTATGTCTATAAATTCCTAGAACTATGAAAAAATACTGGTTAATTATACACATAACAAGGGAACCTTTAATTTAAAAATAATCAAAAATACATATACTAAATATTACGCCTTTCTGTTGTGTCATCTAACAATAACAGCTACTTTACTAATACTAGCGAGACCTAGATATAATTATCACAGCATTATGACATTTTCAAACGTTTCATCCATAGCAGTTTCATCTCCTTATTTCTAACTCCATGACTTGAGTCCTTGTGAACAGGTAGTTCCGCAGCTACATTTTATCGCCTGTCGTGCTACTTATTTTGGATTACGTAGTTTGCTTTGGTGTAAATGTCTCCGTCTTTACTCCTTTGTGTTTCAAGCCCTACAACAAAAATTGAAATGGATGTGGCGTTAAGAAAACGCGAATTCTAAAAAGGCAATGTGACAAGTTTGTTTAACGTTGTCTCAAAGGTTAAAGCAACAGAAGAATTTGAACAGTTTCGAAATTTTTATGGACAATTAATTAATGCTTGTAATGAATTAAACACACTTCGTTATGACATTTCAGTTTCCTGCTATGAGACAGAATTTGATGCCGATGAATTTCAATACAACGGTATAGTAGAAAATATTGATTTACTGAAGATTAATCTCAAACGCGTAAAACATAAACGAAGTATTTCTTGAAATGTAACGAAAAAGATCAATTATGCATAAAGCATTGATTATGAAACACTTTCCGACTGAAATGCAGCTCTAAAATGCTACACATTCAGCGGTGATGTTTTTTAACACTTTACAACAAAGTTGAAAAGTGTTTATGACTTTGTCCATCCTGTCTGTCTGTCTGTCTGTCTGTCCGTTAGCACGATAACTGCCGTAACAAGTCAAATGGTCTTATAACGTACAGTTTGACAAGTTGCATATGGTACGGGCTGAAGAAGAAAAAAGTATTAAGTAGATGGTAATAATAAATTGACCTCTCAAATTCTTGTAAAAACCCTCGCTGTCCTAACCTGGAATCAAACCACGGATTTGATACTGGCCAGCCGGCGCTCTGCCGCTGTGCTAATGGGATGGAAGTACAAGCTCTTATCATTGAAGTGAACTCTGCATTCTCCACCCTCTAATATCAGATTGGCGTGCAACTGACAACCTGACTGACTACTTCCTGCTATTTTTACCCCATGTTAGCCTCTACTGCTATTTTTAGCCTCCGTTCCTGCGTGGTCGTGGTTCTCCCGATTTGAAATCGACGCTCCATATACTGGAGTCCACTGAATTCATGCTAGTCGTTCTAGGGTCACTTTCAGACCTCCGACATATTTGCACTAATCTACAGGGTTGACTTAAACGGAGCTATTTGTAAAGAACATTGCTGCCCTAACGGGGAATCGAACCATGGATCTTCGTACTGGCTTGCCTACGCTTTGCCATTGAGTTACTGGAACGGTATATAAGCTCTTATCGACGAAGTGGACCTCTTATGGACTCTGCAGTCTCTTTTATGGAATATACTACTTTGTTCCCAGAATTATCATTCTCCTGTGTATGGAACATCACAGTCACAGTGAAAAATCACGGAGATCAAAATTTGAATATATTTAAGGTACAGATAAGTTGAAATATGCAAAATTGTTCGCACATTGTTCGCATTAGCACTAATACACCCTCAGAAATATATCAGAAATATAGTCTGATGTTCTTAATTCAACAGACGATATTTAGAGGGGTTTTTTTATCAATCAGAGAACATGACGTTTTCACATATTGAAATACTTTTATTTTAGATCAATATTTCTCTTGTTATATGAGAGTGTCATCAAAGAGTTTTAGAAGAATTTATTGAGAGTTTCAGTCTCTATTTTATACACTTTATTCTGCGTTAAAGACAGATTCTGCCAATTCTTGTTTTATCAGCAACAGACCGAGTGTCTAAAACACTCAATACCAACCTTGTATTTGCTGAATTTTTAAAGGCTTTAGAGCAGTGTTCTTCAACCTGTGTTCCGCGGAACCCTAGGGTACGCATAGGGTAAGCATAGGTACATTTTATGAAATGCATCAATGACATTCTCTAAGAATTGCTAATTGTATCGATCTAAATTAAAAACATTAAAGAAAAACGATATGTTGATACAAAATCTAATATAAAAGTATAATGAGGACTGTACATGACTACAGATGCAAACTTATTTTAACTTTCATTTATAATGCATTGGACTTAATCGCAACATAAAGATTAATCACCCAATGTTAATGTACAATGCAGCGCTAAATTCATAATGTCTTGGATCTTGTACATCCTTTTTAAGCTGTGAAAGAAGTAAAATCTTTGCATTGTGTAGGAAAAGGCATGTCTTGCCCACAACCGACTTTTTACTAATATTTCAGCGTCTTTATTTCAGCACATATCGATCACATTTTGTAAATTTGTAAATTATATAGTTGGACTTACGAATGGGATCAGGATGTTTTAACCTTTAGATTAACCTATGAAGATATTTGAATATCAAATATATAGGTCTTATATATATTTTTTCAAACAGAAATTGAATATTTTAACGGATACTTTTAAAGTCCATTACTATTTATAATTCTATATACTTTTATTAAATCACAAACACCGCCGAGAATACGTGTTAGTAAATATATAAAATTAATCACGAGCTGTACCCAACAAATTAAAGGATGAGCCAGATTATATAATGCCCCTTGTCTATTTATTTCCGTAATGTCGTTGCCAAACAACATTAGCGCATTATCTGCAGCTCCTGGATTTCTTTAGCTTACTCAGCAACTATTTTGCAGATGTCAGAATAAAAACCAAAATGGATAGCGATAAAAGAGTTTATTCAGTCTAAGACCTCCTTCATGTAGATTGTAAAGACACCAGCAAATGCATGCATTGGAGTAAATGGAGCTTGAAGCAGAAGCGCCAGTTGATGACATGGTTCATAAATATTTATCTATTAGATTTCCTATTTTGAAAATATAGCTGTTTAATTGGTAATTGAGGTTTGTGTGAATTTTATATTGTATAATAATTTACTATCATTTATTTTTTACTTTCCCTGCAACACATGGTAATGTATAGGGAAAGTATTGGAATCATGTCGAAAATCGCAACTCGAGTTTTCGACGGATCTACACGTTTCGAGACCTCTAGAATACGAAAAAACTATTTTTAGCGTGACGTCTGTGTGTGTGTCT
This sequence comes from Amaurobius ferox, assembly GCA_951213105.1. Lineage (NCBI taxonomy): Eukaryota > Metazoa > Arthropoda > Arachnida > Araneae > Amaurobiidae > Amaurobius > Amaurobius ferox. Next base: position 140,948,581 of record OX578140.1, read on the forward strand.
GTTTGTCTGTCTGCGTGTCTGTATGTTTGTCTGTCTGCGTGTCTGTCTGTGTGTCTGTATGTCTCTGTGTATGTCTGTGTGTCTGTCTGCCTGTCTGTGCAGATTTTGTATCCATTCTAACTAAAAAACTAATGGACTGAATGTCATAGCATTTCGTAGGTAAATTAGTCTTATTCGATTTTAGCGGGCCTTGTGGGCGAATCTGGTGCTAATTAGTTTTGGGTACGATTCGAGATACAAGAGTCCGCCTTTTTTACGAAATGTCCCGCAAAAGCTTCTATCCACTCTAGCTGAAAAACTAATAAACCTAATTTCACAAAATTCGGTAGATAAGTCACTTGTGGGACACCCTGGTGCTGATTAGATTTTGGTACGATTAAAAAAAAAACAACCCGCCTGTTTTTGCAAAATGGCCCGCTAAAATCGAAAACTACGTATGCTCAAATATATCCATTAAATGCTTGTTTAATATGTAATTTTTAATGAAAAAAAGAATAAGACTAATCCCATTACACTAGGACTAACCGTTCTCGAGATATTTTAATTTTTTCGTATTTTCACTACGCCACCTTTGAAAATAAGTCCAGTTATCAAATGAGAGCGAAAATTGAATTAAAAGTGAATTAAATTTGATTAAAATAAAGAGAACGTGAATATAAGTCTGCAGAGGAAGTCATGTGCTGCCCACATCAGATTTTTCTTCTATACCCACAATAAATAATTGTTGTTTCATGCTGCTTTTAAAACAACCTTTCGAGGCAGATTTAAGAACTTTCTATCACATATGAAATAAATGTCCCATAGTATCTATTTCTCTATTTATTTTGATGTGTATAGGGATGGATTTGAAATGGAGTCCAGAACATTGCAGAATTTAAATTCAAGTTTTTAGTAAAACCATATGTTTTGGACATATCAAGACATATGCATCTGCTTATTTCGTTTGTGTGTGCCTCACATTGTGTATATATGCCTGCCTCTTACTGTGTTCAGGAGGGCCCAATTAAAATAGTCTGAAATCTTAGACATAGCAATATATTCGGGGACCCACTCACACCTTCTTTAATAGTTTTTACAAAAGAGCAATAAGAAATATTGCACTTTTCTGCATATTATTATTTTTCAAAGTTATTAAGATCATTAAGAGTGTTATGTGTAAAAGTATAATGAAATCTAAAGTAAAACAAGTACTTAATTCCAACATTAAAAATGTTTTACTAATAATGCGTGAAAGTCCATGTATGTATGTAGGTTTGTATGTATGTCCCTCGTACTACGAAGCCAATAATTGGCCTAGCACATCACGTTCTTTTTTCAAATATGGCATTTAGTCTGATGAGTTGCAGGTAACTTTCGAAAATTATCAAAATTTCACTAGATTTCTAAATATATATGAAAAAACTCCAAAACGGGAGGAGGGAATCGATCGCATCATAAAAAAACTGATGTGGGCAACACATGACTTTCCTTATATAATGTAATGAATTTACTACTTTTACAGTAAAAAATTAGGTTTTTCTTATAGTAGATACTAATATTCTTTCCAAGATATTGAATTTTCGACAATTAGTCGTCATTTTCATTGATTTAGCATCATTTTTATCCATTTGGCGGGATTTCCATTAATTTGGCAACATTTCAAAGAAGTTGCCAAGTTGGCGACATTCCGCCACATTCGTCGCCAAAATCTCGCCAAGCGTTATGCACTAAGAAAAAAGTTATTCTTACAGCTGATAAATGACTATTGGCGTTCAAATACAAAAGTATTATTCAAAGTATATTTTTTCATGAATGGAACGAGCTAGATCCACGAGAATGATGTCACTCAATTTATCGTATGGTATTACATATGAAAAGTGAACATGTTTCTCAATAGGAATTTTTTTTTATGTGACTTTTTCATAATTTTTTTGAAAAATGTACAATATCTCGAGTACGGTTCATGTTAACGTTCTAAAATTTATGCCAATCGTTTTCTAATGAAAAATTACATAAGAAATATCTATTTGCGTAACTTTATTAGCGGTTTTGATATTTTGACGATTTTTTCAAAATTTCATTCGAAAATTTAGGTGGGTTCTGAACATTTGATTACGTATAAAAACAATAGGCCTCCAGTGTTTACGGATTGTGATTTTTGTACCAAATTTGGTTCGAATCGGTCCATTCGTTCGTCAGTTATCGTCTCCACAGACTCACTGACACACACACACACACACACAGACACACAGACATCACTTCAAAAATGTTTGATTCGTGATCAGGGATACTTGAAACGTGCTCTCCCGTCGAAAACTCGAATTCGAATTTTCGACCCCGTCACAATACTTTCCTTATACATTATGTATATAAGGAAAGTAAAAACGTATCTTCCTCCTCAATTTTCCATCTGCGATCTCCATTTCTTTTAAACGGGAGCCAAATGGGCTCAAAGAGCGTTAAGGAGTCAGAATTTCGGAAAGTCTATAATGTTTTTTTCCACGTATTTTTAAAAGGCAGACAATTTTCAAAATCTCGGGAAAAGTTCGAAAGGAACATCCGTTTTAAGAATTTAACTGACATCTCAATTTTAGCTACGCGATCTCCATTTCTATTAAACTGAAGCTAAAAGTTTCAGCTTTGTTGCTCAAATGAGGAAAATTTAAAAATAAAAGGATTTTTATTACATAGTTTTTAATTCTGAAACGATGTGAAAAAAGTTTTAAGAAAAGCTAAATAGAGAAAATCCATTTAGAAAATGTATTTCCTAATACAAATTTCGTGATAGAATCTCCATATTTTTTATTCTCAAGTTACAACTAGATATATTTCGAAGGACCCCATAGTCTTAAATTTTGAATAAAATGATTGTTTTATATGAATTTTCAAAGTTTTATTAAATACAATTTTGAAGTTAAACATTTATTTTCTTAAACAGTTTATCTTCAAAATTTAATATTTCATTATTGCAAACGCTGTTGCCATTTCAAATGAATTAAATATATTTAAATCATTTAATGAATCAAAGACAATTTCTTATCAAAAGCGCTCTTATCAAATCAATGGAATAGATAGATCTTTACCTCTATGACTGAATATACTGTTGAGACTTGAATATACGCTTGACGTTATGAGCAGCACTGGATGGAGACTTTTGGAAAAAATGTATAAAAGATAGTGCAGTTGGCTGTGCTATGACTGTCATAATTTTTTATTTATATCTGTTGATATTTATATCTGTTGATATTTTATTTATATCTGTTGATATTTTATTTATATCTGTTGATATTTTATTTATATCTGTTGATATTTTATTTACATCTGGTGATATATATTTCGATATATAATTCGTCGCTATAATTGCCGATATATATGTCTATGTATATGTAGATATATAGTTCCAATTATATACTTTTTCATTGGCATTTTGATCCATCTTAGCCCCTGTACCTCCTATTAACATGGGATTTTCACTGTTATTTAAAGAGTATCACGCACGTTGTGCGAGGTTGTGCGAGTTTATACGATCGTATGGTATTTTTACTCTGCTTTAGTGATGTGTGGGTTTACGCCTCCTATAACTGTTAGACCGTAAATGTTACAACCACTTACACCCTGAGTAGCATCAATTGACGGGATGCGATTTAAATTATGTCAGTCAGAAGAATTCAAATGTTTCTTGCGGAAAATAGTTCAATTGGTCTAATTGTGCTATGATTGTTGATATTGCGCTTTAATTTATATCCAATGGTACCTATTTGATCCGATCAAGCTAAACTTAGACCCCCTTTTGTTACTTTGGAAATTTGGGTCCGCGCAAAAAGGAGTGGGGTGGCAGACGGGGTAGTGGGGACCCGTGGACTCTTTGTAAAATATTTATATTTATTTTTAGCGACCCTTGTTCTGCTTTAGATGCAATTTCCACGCTGTATTTCCTACTCTGAATTGGGCCCGCTTAACCTGCTAACTCTAAACTTTGAGACACGTTTCTTACCTTGTGACTTTTGCGCCCGTTGCGTGGTCGCATAACACATTTAATGCTATTTGCTATAAAAAGTTTTTGCTATATTTAGTGACCGTTGGCAAGTAAAGTCCGCTAGTATGTAACTTAAACCACATTAACGGGCATGTTGAAGTTTAGTTTTGACGCAGGACAGTTAACAGTAGCCTCTGCAAAAATAGCATTGTTCTGTGTAGCCTAGAAAATATTAACCGAATATTATGATCCCCGCAGTTTTTCTTAATTTTAAACCACAAAAACGCAATTTAAGAGTTCTTTGATTTAAATGGCATCTTTTAATTTTGGTATTTCATCGGGAAACATAACTTTTACGAAAAAAAAAAATTCTGCAGGGTTTGTGACAGTGACGACATACAGATCCAGAGTATTTATCGATGAAATGAATGAAATCAACTCTAGCCCGTTTAGCATGACCGTTCTCGAGATATTAAAGTTTTTGTGGAATTTTGAGGAGTCGGTGACGTTTCAATTAAGTTGCCAAATAAAAAATCTGATAGGAGAGGCACAAGTCTTTTTTTACAGACTCAATGTATCTAATATTTTTCTGTCATATTTCACTCAATTGTGTCTAATTGCACAAAATAAAACGAATACTTATTTAAAATGACGCAGAATTGGCAGTTTTTATTCAATTTCTGTTTTCATTTAGCGACTGGATGTCAAAGGGTGTCTTTTCAAATATTTTAAAAGACTACAATACATCTAGAACAGTTTGACCTATAGTAATGGAATTGGTTTCACTCTTATCCCTGTCAAAATTACGTATAAAACTGGTATTTATTACATAAATGTAATACTATTTTGTATTTTATTTCAACTTTAAAAGATTTTTGATGTCCAATTTACAAAAAAGACAGGTTCTCTATTTTCGAAACGTACTACAGGCTAATCAGCAGCAGAGCATTCCGCAAGTGACTTAACTCCCAAACTTCATCAAATTTCGTCGACTAGTTTTTGAGCTAGAGTGAATACATACATTGCACATAATCACATACATATACAGATAGACGTATTCACAAAGTCACGTTAAAATTGTTTCTTTTTTTCGTATTCTAGTGTGTTCGAAACCTGTAGAAACTGGAGTTTCGATTACAATACTTGCCTGTACATTACCATATATTGTAAGGAAAGTAAAAACATGTATTTAAGCTGCCAACTGGTTATAATTTCAAATACCATGTTATTTTATATAATTAAACTCAATGTATGGAATTGTGAAATACAATATTAAATTTTGTCTATAGAGAGAGTCATATGCTGCCTACATCTGCATTTTCTTTCAATTTCAAAGATGAATTCAATAATTTAACACACATTCTTAAAGAATATCACTAATTAGAATGCTATTAAAATTTTCACATATATTAAATCACGAACATATAAAACTTACCACGAGCTATAAATGCACAAATCGAAGGTTGAGCTAGATTATATCATATATCTAGTATATTCCTTTCCTTAATGTCACTGCCAAGCAGCGTTAGGGCATTGTCTGTAGCGTCTGGTTTTCTTTAGCTTACTCAGCAGCAACTGTTCTGCAGATGTCAGCATAAATACAAAAACGGATAGCGATAAAAGAGTTTATTCAGTCTAAGATCGCCTTCATGTAGATTGTAAGGACACGAGCTAATACATGGCATTTAGTAAATGTACCGTGTAGCAATAGACCCAGATGACGATATGGTTCATGAATAGGTAATATATATATATATATATATATATATATATATATATATATATATATATATATATATATGTATATATATATGTACGTATATATATATATGTATATATATATATATATATATATATATATATATATATATATATATATGTATGTATATGTGTATATATGTATATGTATATATATGTATATATATGTATGTATATATATGTATATATATATATATATATATATATATATTTAATATATATATATATATATATATATATATATATATATATATATATATATAATATATATATATATGGATGTATTTGACATACAGTTAAAAATAATCCAGAATTAATTCAAATTCGAGTTTTTAACGGAAATACATGTTTTGATTATATGAATATGCATATTTCAGTATGGACTTAGTGTGTGCCTCCCATTGCATGTATGTGTGTATATCTATATACTGTTATCGGGGACTGAGAAAAAATATTGCTCTAGATTCAGCACACTTTTGGGCCTAGTTTCACAAAAAAAAAATTAAAGAAATATATATGTACTACTGTACTTTTCTCCATTTAAATATTTTTACACAGACAAAAATAAGGAATTCATTTCGAATATCAGGTTTATACGTGTAATGCAGTCTGAAGGAAAGCAGAATTAACTCAATTTTTGAACTTTAAAAAGTGTCTATCTCAAACGACATTAGCAGACTGTATGTGGACATACCGTACACATTATTTTATGTGAAATAATATTGAAGCATGTTTAATTGGCTTGCCAGGACTTAAAAAAATTGAGAGTTTTATGGTTTTAGGATACAATTATAAGATAGTTTTGAGGACCCCTTATATCTATAGAACCTTAGATCCAGACTTTGTCGACATAAGCTGTAATCAAGGTCTGGCTATCTTTCAATGTGCGTTCATATCTGTATTTTTCTATCTGTTTCTATTTCAGAATCCGTCGGTATGTCTGCCTGTGTTTCACTGTCTATGTACATGTCATTTACTCTGTCCGTATCTATCTATCTGTCAGTTTGTATGTTTATTCTTTTTCCCACTGCTTCCGTGCCAGATCTGGCTTTATATGCAAAATATGTATCAACGATATGTCCAAAGTTATATGTCCAAGTTTCATGGCATGCGCCAACCTGGTAATCAATTAAAAGAGTAAATATGCTTTACTGTATTAATTGAATTATTATTTTCCTTATATACATATTGTAAAAGGAAAGTATTGTGACGGGGTTGAAAATTCGAATTCGAGTTTTCGACGGGAGAGCACGTTTCAAGCATCCCTGATCACGAATCAAACAGTTTTGAAGTGATGTCTGTCTGTGTGTGTGTGTGTGAATGTATGTGTGTGTGTGTGTGAAAGTATGTGTTTGTGTGTGTCAGTGAGTCTGTGCAGACGGTAACTGATGAACGAATGGACCGATTCGAACGTAATTTGGTACAAAAATCACAATCCGTAAACACTGGAAACCTATTGTTTTTATACGCAATCAGAATCCCCCTAAATTTTCAGATTCAATTTTCAGATCAAATTTTCAGATTTTTTTATTATTCAGAATCCCCATAAATTTTCGAGTGAAATTTTGAAAAAATCGTCAAAAAATCAAAACCACTAATAAAGTTACGCAAATAGGCATTTCTTATGTAATTTTTTATTAGAAAACGATTGACATAAATTTTAGAACGCTAATATGAACCGTTTTCGAGATATTGCACATTTTTCAAAAAAATTATCAAAAAGTTATATAATATAAAAAAAAGAAGTATTTCCTATTGAGAAACATGTTCACTTTTCATATGTAATACCATGCGATAAAATTTGGTGACATTATTCTCGTGGATCTAGCTCGTTCCATTCTTGAAAAAAGATACCTTGAATAATACTTTTGTATTTGAAAGCCAATAGTCATTTATCTGCTGTAAGAATAACTTATTTCTCCGTCCATAACGCTTGGCGAGATTTTGGCGACGAATTTGGCTGAATGTCGCCAACTTGGCGACATTTTTAATTGTTGCCAAATTAACAAAAATCTCGCCAAATTGATAAAAATGACGCTAAATCAATGAAAATAACGACTAATTGAAGAAAATTCAATATCTTGGAAAGTATATAAGTATCTACTATAAGAACAACATTTTTTTAACTGTAAAAGTAGTAAATTCATTGCATTATGTAAGGAAAGTCATGTGTTGGCCACATCATATTTTTTTTATAAGTAACTTTTAAAAATAACCACTTTATAAAAAGTTGTACTAGTTACATCTACTCCGTAACCAGTTTATTTTTAATTTAGATTTTACAACTATCATTTTAATTTTAGTTTCATTTACTTTAGAGATTTGTAACCATTTATATATTTTACGGCACCATATTGCTGAAATAATAGCAGAATAATTTCAAATTTGATTGAATTGGTACTTTTTTTAACACTTTCCAACATAGTTGAAAAGTGTTTATGACTTTGTACATCTATCTGTGCGTTTGCATGATAACTGGGGTAAAAATGACTGTTTTCATGATAACTGATGATCTTATCAAAATAAGATTTCAGTATGTTGTTAAGATTATCTGTGGGACATAAGGGGATATAAATGAATAATAACACCTAATTAGTTTTGGATTGAACCCGGGTTGAAAAAGTGAAATACATTAAACCATATAAAATATTTGAAATATTTTTAAGCGAATATAAAAAGCAAATTTAGGAATTATTCAAATTATCCCATAAAATATATAAAAACAATTTCAGCAAAATATATTCCTTAGTTTTTTAAATAAAAATTAAAATAATAATTACACCCATATTATATGAAGCTATCACGTGAACCACTTCAAAATAAAATTTGGCATCCATTTTCTTACCAGCAAAAAAATTGTGATTTTTAATGTTATTATAAATGTATATTTAGTCTTACATCCGTCCTAAAACCGCTTTATTTTTGCGTATTTTCTGTGAATCTATTATGTGTGCCAACGCAATTACAATATTTTTGAGTTTAAATGATCATCAAACGTTGATTATTTCTACAACGAAGCCTAATATTCTTAATTACAATTATATTTTAAATAATTCATCTCTATCTCGATGTACTCATATTATTGATTTAGGTGTCACTTTCAATGATACTTTTAACTTTCAGAGACATATCGATCATACTAATAAAAGAGCCTACCAAAGACTTGGTTTCACCTTAAGACGATCTCGTGTTTTTGCCAGTTCTGATACGATTATTTGTATTTATAATACTCTTGTTAAACCAATCTTGGAATATTGTGCAATGATTTGGGACCCTGTTTACAATCTACATTCTCAACGGATAGAAATCGTGCAAAATAAACTATTACGCACTATTGATTACAGATTGACTGGCTATTATCCTTATGATATGCATACAAGGGAACTCAGACAGAAATATAGTTTAATGTCTCTTAAAAAAAGAAGAAGCTGGTCCTGCCTCTTGTTTTATTATAAGGTTTTAAATAATACGTTTGATTGCCCTACTTTACTTTCTTGCCTGGAATTCCACATACCTCTCAATAATACCAGGAAAAAAATTATTTTTCACAATACTACTGTTAAACGCAACTACATTAAATGCTATTCTATCTATAAATTTGTTGATCTATATAATACCTATTGTGCTGATATTGATATATTTAACTTGACTCCTGCCTGTTTTAAAAAAGCCTGTTTCAATGCCCTTGACATGTTTACTAATTAGTATTCTTGTATCCTATGTTCTGTACTTTTTAATTTCTTGTGTGGCTACTGTAACTGGATTTCATCTGTTGTTGCCACGTAAATTGAATAAATAAATAAATAAATAAATACATAAATAAATATTAATGGATGGAAAACGTAAACAAGTCATTGTAAGATGAGTTGTATAAGAATTGCTGAATTTTTTTCACGCAAAATGATTTAACTCTTGTGTCTGGAATAAAAGTGATATGAATGAAATATTCATTGCTTTTACATAGAGCCAGACGATTTATATTTCGATAATGTCATTCGAATAAGTTAATTTTTTCGATGCATTTTTAAGTTTTTAAATATAATAAATTTATTGTAGTACTGTGATACTTTAAATTATATCAGCACTGAATGCACCGCATTTTAAAGATGTTTAGACAAAATTGCATTTCAGTTGGAAAGAGTTTCATAATCAATGCTTTATGCGTGATTGATCTTTCTTGTTTATTTAAGGACATATTTTGCTCTAGAAAAATTTAATGGCTATAAATAACTAAAGAAAGAATAGCATGACATTTTTTCTTTCCCATTTTTTTATTCTTTATTTTTCATTTTTAACAAATATACAAATAAATTCATGCACTACATTCATCATGTTTTTAATTAGTTAGTTTTCTGTTTTTATGTAATATTGATATAACACTTGTCTAATGCATTCGTATTTCAAAACCATAAAAGACCCTTCAGGAACATAGAAAACTGAATTTTGAATATTTGTAATATCGTTAAGGGCATAGAAGCTAACGGAACCTAATTTTGATTTCCCCAAGATATTTTTTTCAAAGCTCTCCTATCTGGTGATCTAAGAGTTTGAATCTTTGCACACTTACAGTATAGACCACTGGAGAGAACTTGGCGATATTATATTTTGAAACTCCCCCGATGGCGGAGAAAATGGATAGTTCCAAAAGTTGTCCCACTTCTACTAAAATCCTCTCTTCAACTTAGAAGGCTAAATTTTCGATTAAGACGACTATTATCAAAGCAAAGGGCGATGCACTATGAGACAAAATAAAACTTATTAAACAATCTGTAACTTAATTTTTAACAGTGTCAATTTTTCTCTCTATTTGATAGACTACTTGTATAATAGTTTTTTAATATCTTTCATTTGTTCGCTTACAAATCTACCACTGAACATTATAATATACATGATTTTGCTGCATATGACATGTAATTCTACTTAACTACGACATTATAGGAATATATCTAAATGATAAAATTGCAAGGGAAGTTATTTGAGTAATTTTCAAAAATAAACATTCGAGAAAATAAATTACGAATATATTCTTCAATAAAACAAAGGATATGGAAGGGTAGAGTAGTATAATTACAGAAAAAGGCAAAACCCAGTTTAAAGGTAGTTTTAGCATATGTCTGGTTATTAATGTAAATGTTGAGTAGAAGTTTATATGAGATGCATCTTGTATACAAGTTACAAACATGTATGCGAATTAAATTTATATGTAAAAATAACATCAATCTGTCTTGAAAACTGAACAAATAATAATTTTAACTCAATCATCTTATATTTGATAAAACTAATATTTTAATAAAATGGTAAATATAAATAATATTTAATTAGTTTTGTTATATATGCTACCTAGATAAAATGTTCATTTTAAATAATAATCACTTACACAAATCACATTTTAATCCATAGAAGTAATATTTTCAAAAGCTAATTTAAATTACAATGCGTAGTTAAGATAATTAATAATTATAAAACCTTATCATATAATTAACATAACGCCATATTAAGCTAATTAATAATTAAATATATTAGTTAATATATTTTCATATATTCAATGCATAAAACTCCAAAAGATTGTACCTATGAATGGAAGCATAAGACACACCCATTACTGTCCTTAATGTTCCGTCATCCAATGACGTTAATGCATCATTGAAGCTTCTGCTTTGTTTAGTCTACTCAGCTATTCTTTTGCAGATGTCAGCATGAAGGCCAAAACGAATAATGATAAATAGGTTTATTCGAACAAAGTGTTCTTTCATGTATAATGTCAGTACAAGTGCTAATGCATGATATGGGGGTTAATGTATGATACCGCGGCCTGGGTTAGAAGTGTACCTTGTAGCATAAATTCGATTCAGAGATGATTATTTAGAAGATGACCAATATATATATATATATATATATATATATATATATATATATATATATATATATATATATATATATATATATATATATATATATATATATATATATATATATATATATATAATATATATATACGCGTATATATATATATTCAAAACGAAAATTCAAATCATGTATACAAAATTATGTATACAAAAATTTACCAGGATACCACTCAGGATAAGGCGCATTGCAGCTTTATAATCCGAAGCAGGAAATAACTAAGAAAAAGTAAAAATGTAAAGATATGTAAAGGGGGATGCCAGATAAATTGCATATAAATGGCTGAGAGGGATAGCGACCTCTCATTCCCGTTTAAAGTACTTTTATGTCTAGACAACGCCCACGGAAACCAATGCAATATAATGGCAGGTCCCCGATATGTGCAAAATCGAAGGCACTAGAATGGAATAACGAGATGTAGAACGTAGAATGTCTATCTGACAACCTTACAATTCGGAATGCACAAAACACATCCTTAAGTAAACATTCTAATGCATGCGTACATCGTTATACACTGTTATGATGTCAAATTACCTATGTCTTGTCTAAAAGAGTATTCTTCTTTAAAGAAGGAATTATAATCATGTTTAAGAAAATTAATCGGATAATATTTTTTATATGCTTCTTGCATGATTCTTCTGTTACTTATGATACAATCATCTTTGAAAGTATTATTGTGGAGATTTCTTCTGAAGTGTCCTGTAATGATATTACGGAAAATATTCCTAGTCAAATTTGAATTCCATTCTATGGTTTGGTTGATCTTCATATCAAAATTTTCTCGTTTATTGTATAACACCGTATGAATTCCTTTTATATTGTTGTATCTTATGGTGATGTCGAGGAAATTAACTTCGTCTTTTTTAGTATTAAGGTTCTTGATCAGTTCCTGTTCCTGGGGGTAAAAGCTAAAATCAAATTCAGGAGTATGCAAGTATCGTCCTAATAGCACATCGTCCACGAATCTATAATATGGTATTTCATGTAATATATGATTACCTCTTTCAAAATATGATAAATATATGTCTGCCAAGATTGAAGAGCAACCCCCGCCCATAGAGATGCCTTAATTTGTTGATAAAATTCTTTTCCATTATACAGCACGTTTTCGTATAAAACCAATTTGATAAGATCCAAATACCTACGATACGTGATCACATTTTTGAGATTGTATTCCTCCTGCACCAAAAGTAGTATGGCATGTAGTTTTGAAAGGTCGATGTTGTTAAAAAGGTCACGGAAGTCATAACTTGCGAACTGTATATCTTTATTGCAGAATTTTAGACGTTTTATGACTTCATTGCTGTTTTTAATCATTATAGAGTTTTGTAGTAATAAAGCTTTAAATACTGGTTTAGGGATATATAGTAATTTCCGGTTAGCTGACGTTAAATATGAATTACATCCCACTGTTACAGTACGGAATTTTACACGTTTTTTATGTAGTTTTGGGATGAGAACCAGATAAGGGAAAGACACTGATTTTAAATTAATGCCGATTCTTTTGTATAATGCTTTGATCTTATCTGACATTACTGCAATATTATATGGTAAAGGTTTATACATAGTAGGTTCCATGTAAGATTTCAGCAATGTTTCAAGGTAATAAGTTTTGCAGGTAAATGCGTAATTTGAAACCACTTTATCCGTATATGTGATCACGAAACGATCTTGAACGTCCTTGATAGAACTAGGAACATGGGATCTTGGCTTAGTTTTAAGTTTTCTATGATATTCATTGATAAATCTATTTAGGATATTTTATTTCCATTCACCGAAGACCGTGATAGGTAAACTGTATTTAATTGCCATTTTGTAAATAAAAGTATCAAATAATTCTTCTTTGACGTGGTAATATTCCTGGTTACGGAATTTTGTACCTTTTTCTAACAGTTTTCTTAATTGTAAATCTTCAATCACTGTAAGATTACCCGTAATTATATGATCATGGTTCACATCCCTAAAAGTACTGTTTTGACAGTTACATACCATTGAATCATATAAAGATATATTTATACATAAGTAAAAATAATGGTATTTTTACATAAGTAAAAAGGCATTGCAGTAATGTCAAATAAGATCAAAGCATTATACAAAAGAATCGGCATTAATTTAAAATCAGTGTCTTTCCCTTATCTGGTTCTCATCCCAAAACTACATAAAAAACCTGTAAAATTCCGTACTGTAACAGTGGGATGTAATTCATATTTAACGTCAGCTAACCGGAAATTACTATATATCCTTAAACCAGTATTTAAAGCTTTATTACTACAAAATTCTATAATGATTAAAAACAGCAATGAAGTCATAAAACGTCTAAAATTCTGCTATAAAGATATACAGTTCGCAAGTTATGACTTCCGTGACCTTTTTAACAACATCGACCTTTCAAAACTACATGCCATAATACTTTTGGTGCACGAGGAATACAATCTCAAAAATGTGATCACGTATCGTAGGTATTTGGATCTTATCAAATTGGTTTTATACGAAAACGTGCTGTATAATGGAAAAGAATTTTATCAACAAATTAAAGGCATCCCTATGGGCGGGGGTTGCTCTTCAATCTTGGCAGACATATATTTATCATATTTTGAAAGAGGTAATCATATATTATATGAAATACCATATTATAGATTCGTGGACGATGTGTTATTAGGACGATACTTGCATACTCCTGAATTTGATTTTAGCTTTTACCCACAGGAACTGGAACTGATCAAGAACCCTAATACTAAAAAAGACGAAGTTAATTTCCTCGACATCACCATAAGATACAACAATATAAAAGGAATTCATACGGTGTTATACAATAAACGAAAAAATTTTGATATGAAGATCAACCAAATCATAGAATGGAATTCAAATTTGACTAGGAATATTTTCCGTAATATCATTACCGTATATCACATTCCGTAATATCACAGGACACCTCAGAAGAAATCTCCACACTAATACTTTCAAAGATGATTGTATCATAAGTAACAGAAGCATCATGCAAGAAGCATATAAAAATATTATCTGATTAATTTTCTTAAACATCATTATAATTCCTTCTTTAAAGAAGAATACTCTTTTAGACAAGACATAGGTAATTTGACATCATAACAGTGTATAACGATGTACGCATGCGTTAGAATGTTTACTTAAGGATGTGTTTTGTGCATTCCGAATTGTAAGGTTGTCAGATAGACATTCTACGTTCTACATCTCGTTATTCCATTCTAGTGCCTTCGATTTTGCACATATCGGGGAACTGTCATTATATTGCATTGGTTTCCGTGGGCGTTGTCTAGACATAAAAGTACTTTAAACGGGAATGAGAGGTTGCTATCCCTCTCAGCCATTTATATGCAATTTATCTGGCATCCCCCTTTACATATCTTTACATTTTATATATACATAATATATATATACACAATATATATATAATTTTATATACACAATATATATATACATATATATATATACATACATATATATATATATATATATATATATATATATATATATATATATATATATTGTAAATAACAAAGTACGAAACGTACCCGATTGTAAACCAATACAAATTGCCAAGTCATATAGGCGCAATGCAGCTCTATTAATATCTTGTATATAAGAAGATCAAAAAAGATCGAGATGTGAAATAAGTGCCAACAGGGAAATAACAAATGGCCAAGGGGGATTGTGACCCCTTGTTCCCGTTTATAGCCAGCTATTACTCCTGAGGAAACACTCACGGAACCGTTACGTGCCTGTGGCCATATTTCGCTGGAACGCCAAAGCAAAAGACGTATGCCAGAAGTGAATGCAAGGACTGAGTGGAGAAAAAATAATTTGGATTGAGACAGGTTGAAATAAGAAGTTAACCCGAATGACAGATCATTCTTCAATTCAAATATAAAGTGCCGAGCCATTCGATGCGTTGCCATTATATTACATAAAATAGGTGTTGCCAATATCACTATCAAATGCATTAATTTCCTTGCAGTGCACAGCATTATAGTGGTGTTTGAGGTATCCTATTGGATAGTGCTGTTTCAAAGCTTCCTTTATGAATTTTTTATCGCTTTTGATACGATCATCCCTATAAGTATGCAATCTTGAGTTTCGTAGAAAATGATTTCGAACGATATTGCGAAAAATATAGGCGCTCAAGTTCGATTTCCAATCGATGATGTAATTAATTTTTATATCAAAATAATTTCTTTTATCATATAGCTTTGTATATATCTTTTCATTTTCAGTGAAATTGATACATAGGTCAAGATAACTAATCTCGTTATCGTGAATCTTTTTTGTTTCCGTTAATTCCAGACTTGATGGATAGAAACTGAAATCAAAATCAGAGATGTTTTTAATACATCCTAAAAGAATGTCATCCATAAATCTGAAATAAGGTATTTCATTTAGAATAAAAGTACCTTCTTCGTACTTGTTAAGGTAGAGGTCCGCCAACATTGAGGAACAACCTCCCCCCATAGGGATATCTTTTATTTGTTGATAGAAATCTTTACCATTATTTAGAATATTCTCATATAATACTATGTTCAATATAGCCTTATATTTGTGCAGTTCTATGTATTTTTGCATATTGTAGGTGCTGTGGATCTCTAACATAATATTGAAGAGGTCGTCTAAATTGATGTTATTGAATAGGTCCTTGAAATCAAAGCTCTTGTATATTAAATTCACGGGTTGATTACGTAATCTAGTAATTACATCCGTACTGTTTTTTACCATGATTGAGCCCTTTTTTATTATCGTCTTCATGATTGGTTTTAACAGTATAAGAAGCTTCGAATTAGCTTGAGTCAAGTATGTTTTAAATCCCACTGTCACTGGTCGAAACCTAACAGGAGACTTGTGAAGTTTTGGTTTAAGAACCAGGTATGGAAATCTGATATGTCTGAGCTCCAATCCTGCTCGTTTGTACAAGGCGCATATTTTGTTTTCTATTTCCCGTTGAGGTACTTTCAACAAATTATACATCTCATCATTGTTGTAATTTTTCTGTAGGATCTCAATATAGTATTGCATACATGTAAATGTATAATTTGACGTCATCTTATCAGTATACGTAATAGCGTAATTTTTGACAACTAGATCCAGAATGTTTTTATTTACTTTTTATTTTTCAAATTCTTTATATGCAATGTGATAGTAATAGTTAAAATCCATTATTACATGATGACGCCATTCATCAAAAGTAGACAATGGCAGACTGTACTTTATAGCCAGTTTGTATATAAACGCGTTAAGTTCTTGACTAAAAAACTTGTCTATTTTATAAAAATCTTGGGTGCGATATTTCGTACCCAGTTTTAAAATTGTTCTAAAATCTGTGTCCTCTATAAGATCCATATTGCCGGTAATGATGTGGCCGTGGTCTTTATTAACGTAGTCGCTTGAAGTGCAATTGCATATTGAGTTGGCAAATAGGTGCATATTCCTTCCAATGTTGTTATAATTAAAGATACTACGTCCAAGAGTTTTTAAATACCGATGTGTAACAGAGACTGCTGTGTTTGAGATTCAATAGCTGATCATGAGTGCGTAGAATTTTTTTAAAAGGTATATAATTGTAACCTTTGTTTTTAAAGGTGGTAATAAAATATTCTTTTTAGTTGGTTTGCGATCGGCATTATCTATTTGAATATGATACATTTCAGCCCGTAGTTTTATTATGTCCAAAAGTATAGCATAATTGGTTGTTGCATAGGGCTGTTTTTTCTGATGTTCAGTCATATTTTCCTTTTTACAAATATTCCAGATACGTTTAATATATCTTTTACGAATACCAAATGCTACGTTTTTTATCCAATTTGTTCTGATTGCATTAAAAGACGCCATTTTTATAATGAAGGCTTCCAGCTTTACTAATGTGTCATTATATGTTATACCTTTATTATTACCACCTCGCTTCCATCTTGTTATTTTCCGTTGAGTTGGATTCTCCATTGCAGCTTGAGTATTGCTGTTTCTGCAGTATTCTATGTTATGTATATGGTTGAAATTGATTGAATTAAGTCCGTAAGAAAAACTGGTACAAAACTGTCGAATGTGTACGTTCTCCCACCATAAACGTTCTTCTGCATTAGGCACAATATCCAAAATTTTTACAGTAATAGCCTCAAAGCCATGCCTTTTAAAGTGGCTTAACTCCAAATTCGTATTTTGTGAATCATTATTTTGTATTTATTAATTTGACTCCTGTGCAGATTGATTCGTAGGTTAAGGGAGTTTTTAGTTTGACCTATATATTGAATATCACAGTGACCACAGGTTATACAATATATGCAATTATAAGTTTTACAGAATCGTTGATAGGTATTTTTTTCACAAGAGATTTGTTCAGATGCTGCAACAGGGCATAGTTTAACGCAGAAGAACGTTTACAGTTACCCTAATGCAGAAGAACGTTTATGGTGGGAGAACGTACACATTCGACAGTTTTGTACCAGTTTTCCTTACGGACTTAATTCAATCAATTTCAACCATATACTCGTACATAACATAGAATACTGCAGAAACAGCAATACTCAAGCTGTAATGGAGAATCCAACTCAACGGAAAATAACAAGATGGAAGCGAGATGGTAATAATAAAAGTATAACATATAATGACACATTAGTAAAGCTGGAAGCCTTCATTATAAAAATGGCGTCTTTTAATGCAATCAGAACAAATTGGATAAAAAACGTAGCATTTGGTATTCGTAAAAGATATATTAAACGTATCTGGAATATTTGTAAAAAGGAAAATATGACTGAACATCAGAAAAAACAGCCCTATGCAACAACCAATTATGCTATACTTTTGGACATAATAAAACTACTGGCTGAAATGTATCATATTCAAATAGATAATGCCGATCGCAAACCAACTAAAAAAGAATATTTTATTACAACCTTTAAAAACAAAGGTTACAATTATATACCTTTTAAAAAAATTCTACGCACTCATGATCAGCTATTGCCAATCTCAAACACAGCAGTCTCTGTTACACATCGGTATTTAAAAACTCTAGAACGTAGTATCTTTAATTATAACAACATTGGAAGGAATATGCACCTATTTGCCAACTCAATATGCAATTGCACTTCAAGCGACTACGTTAATAAAGACCACGGCCACATCATTACCGGCAATATGGATCTTATAGAGGACACAGATTTTAGAACAATTTTAAAACTGGGTACGAAATATCGCACCCAAGATTTTTATAAAATAGACAAGTTTTTTAGTCAAGAACTTAACGCGTTTATATACAAACTGGCTATAAAGTACAGTCTGCCATTGTCTACTTTTGATGAATGGCGTCATCATGTAATAATGGATTTTAACTATTACTATCACATTGCATATAAAGAATTAGAAAAATACAAAGTGAATAAAAACATTCTGGATCTAGTTGTCAAAAATTACTCTATTACGTATACTGATAAGATGACGTCAAATTATACATTTACATGTATGCAATACTATATTGAGATCCTACAGAAAAATTACAACAATGATGAGATGTATAATTTGTTGAAAGTACCTCAACGGGAAATAGAAAACAAAATATGCGCCTTGTACAAACGAGCAGGATTGGAGCTCAGACATATCAGATATCCATACCTGGTTCTTATTCCAAAACTTCACAAGTCTCCTGTTAGGTTTCGACCAGTGACAGTGGGATTTAAAACATACTTGACTCAAGCTAATTCGAAGCTTCTTATACTGTTAAAACCAATCATGAAGACGATAATAAAAAAGGGCTCAATCATGGTAAAAAACAGTACGGATGTAATTACTAGATTACGTAATCAACCCGTGAATTTAATATACAAGAGCTTTGATTTCAAGGACCTTTTCAATAACATCAATTTAGACGACCTCTTCAATATTATGTTAAAGATCCACAGCACCTACAATATGCAAAAATACATAGAACTGCACAAATATAAGGCTATATTGAACATAGTATTATATGAGAATATTCTAAATAATGGTAAAGATTTCTATCAACAAATAAAAGGTATCCCTATGGGGGGAGGTTGTTCCTCAATGTTGGCGGACCTCTACATTAACAAGTACGAAGAAGGTACTTTTATTCTAAATGAAATACCTTATTTCAGATTTATGGATGACATTCTTTTAGGATGTATTAAAAACACCTCTGATTTTGATTTCAGTTTCTATCCATCAAGTCTGGAATTAACGGAAACAAAAAAGATTCACGATAACGAGATTAGTTATCTTGACCTATGTATCAATTTCACTGAAAATGAAAATATATATACAAAGCTATATGATAAAAGAAATTATTTTGATATAAACATTAATTACATCATCGATTGGAAATCGAACTTGCGCGCCAATATTTTTCGCAATATCGTTCGAAATCATTTTCTACGAAACTCAAGATTGCATACTTATAGGGATGATCGTATCAAAAGCGATAAAAAATTCATAAAGGAAGCTTTGAAACAGCACTATCCAATAGGATACCTCAAATACCACTATAATGCTGTGCACTGCAAGGAAATTAATGCATTTGATAGTGATATTGGCAACACCTATTTTATATAATATAATGGCAACGCATCGAATGGCTCGGCACTTTATATTTGAATTGAAGAATGATCTGTCATTCGGGTTAACTTCTTATTTCAACCTGTCTCAATCCAAATTATTTTTTCTCCACTCAGTCCTTGCATTCACTTCTGGCATACGTCTTTTGCTTTGGCGTTCCAGGGAAGTATGGCCACAGGTACGTAACGGTTCCGTGAGTGTTTCCTCAGGAGTAATAGCTGGTTATAAACGGGAACAAGGGGTCACAATCCCCCTTGGCCATTTGTTATTTCCCTGTTGGCACTTATTTCACATCTCGATCTTTTTTGATCTTCTTATATATATATATATATATATATATATATATATATGTGTGTGTGTGTGTGTGTGTGTGTGTGTGCGTGTGTGGTGTGTGTGATGCACACACGTTTATGCAAGGCATAATCTTTAGAGTATTAGTTTCTTAAGATTGTGAATGCGTTGATTACTTAATAATACCGCACCTTTGAGAATAAAACATTAAAGTTTATTTATTATCAGTTGCGTTGATTATTTACTAATACCGCTTTAACCATCATATGAGAATTATGCAAAGCATAATATTGAATTGAATTATCCAAACATGGCCGTAATATCGTATCCAAACATGGCCGTAAAATCATTGATCGTTATAGCATTTAACATTAAACACATTGCGTTGTTGCCGCTATTAAAACCCACCATTATTTTATCTCCAGTGCGGGTTCTGTAAAAGAATATTACCATGGTGCGGGTTCGGAAAAAGAATATTACCATAATAATGGATAACCATGGTGCTGATTAGATTTTTGTATAATTCGGGATAAATGAACCTACGTTTTTTTTTCTAAATGGCCCTTAAAAATTGCTGTGTCCACTCTAACTGAAAAACTAATTGACCAAGTTTCACAATATTTGGTAGATGAGTCACCTATGGGATATCCTAGTGCTGATTAGATTTTGATATGATTCGAAAAGGAAGTAACAGCATTTTTTTTTCGAAATGACCAGCAACATTTGTATGTATCCCCTGCAAATCCACTAATGGACCAAATTTAATAAACTTCGGAATATAAGTCACTACTGGGAGACCCTGGTGCTGATTAGTTTGGTAAGTTTCAGGTTAAATGAACCTGCCTTTTTAACCGAAATGGCCCGCAAAAACTGTATGTATCCACTCCAGATGAAAAACTAATAAATCAAATTTCACAAAATTTTGTAGATAAGTTACTTGTAGTTTTCCCCGGTGTTTATTGTATTTTAGTACGATTCGGTAAAAAGGAACCTGTCTTTTTGTGAAATGCCCTGCAGGAACTTTATGTATCCACTGAAAATATAATTGCCCGAAAACTTGGTGGAAGTCACTTGTAGGATACTGTGACGCTGGTTAGATTTTGATACGATTCGGAAAAAAATAATCTGCCTTTTTTTTTAAGAAATGGCTCGCAAATCTAAAATATTCAATCTAAATTAAATATACTTCACATGCTCAAATGTATCAATTAAATTATTGTTTTATAAGTAATGTTTAACGACAAAATGAAGAAATTCCACCACATTAATAAGATGGATCATTCTCGAAATTATTACATTTTTAATTTTGAGAAAATGAAGATGATTTTCACAGTAGTTAAAAAAATATTTAATAAAATATCTTGAAACTGTGTAGTTAAATCCCCTGATGATTACCCTGATGCTGAATTGATTTTGATATGATTAGGTATTGCATAACCGACTTTTTCTTGGGAAATGACCTGCAAAGATAGCGAAACTCTGAAAAAAGTGACTAACATTGTTTAAATGTATTAATTAATACTTGTTTAATAGGCAAAATTTGACAACTAAGCAAATAAGTCTGATCCCCATGACTGTAGGATAAACCGTTCTCGAGATATTGTACTTTTTTGTAATTTGAAGGACCTGAAGAATTTAAAGTTAATTAAGTTTCCGAACGGAATAAAGATGCAATATAAAGAGAAATTGGATATAATAATAGAAAATTATCCATATTATTTCCTGCAATTAAACTCAATTTAATGCATAATGAAATAAAAAAAATTACAAAATGAATTTGAATTTGCAGGGGAAGTCATGTGCTGCTCATGTCAGATTTTTACTTTTATTTACTTATATTATTAATAATTCATTTAAAATAATTTATCAAACATTGAACCATATTCGATAAAAAATATCCCTTTCCCATTGCGTTCTTAATATAACCTCATTGTGCTGCCTCTATTTTGTTCACCTTACTCAGCAATTCTTTACTGCGCGTGTGATGAACGAAGATGATAACAATAAATGGGGTTTATTTAGACAAAGTGCTTTTTCATGTATAGCTCCAGAATACGCCCTGCTGACTCTCCAGTAAATTTACCATAGCAGATAACTCGTAGTTGTGACACACATACATAAAATACTTCAAAATATTGATACATTAAATTTTTTACTAGATTGGAAACATATACACAGTTGTGATTTTTAAGTTGCATTTTATTGAATATAGTTTTCTAATTAGAATTTTAAACTCCAGTAACAAAACTATTGAACACGGTAAACGATGATCTAGTAGAAATATTTCTTACCCATTTCGCTTTTAATCTTATTGTCGTATGGTATAAACTCGTTGAATACAGCGTCTCGCATTGTTTAACTTATGCAGCAATTTTTACTTTCCCTGCAATACATGGTAATGTATAGGGAAAGTATTGGAATCATGTCGAAAATCGCAACTCGAGTTTTCGACGGATCTACACGTTTCGAGACCTCTAGAATACGAAAAAACCATTTTTAGCGTGACGTCTGTGTGTGTGTCTGTGTGTCTGTGTGTCTGTCTGTCTGTGTGTCTGTGTGTCTGTCTGTCTGTCTGTGCAGATTTTGTATCCACTCTAACTAAAAAACTAATGGACCGAATTTCACAAAATTTTGTAGGTAAGTCACTTGTGGGCGGGGCTGGTGCTGATTAGTTTTGGGTACGATTCGGAATAAAAGAACCCGCCTTTTTTTGCGAAAAAGGCCCGCAAAAGCTTGTATCCACTCTAGCTGAAAAACTAATGGACCGAATTTCACAAAATTCTGTAGATAAGTCGCGTATAGGTCACCCTGGTGCTGATTAGATTTTGGTACGATTCAGAAGAAAATAACCTGCCTTTTTTTGCAGAATGGCCCGCAAAAATTGCCAAAATCTAAACTAAAAAGCTACGTATGCTCCAATATATCCATTAAATGCGTGTTTAATGAGTAATTTTTAACGAAGAAAAGAATAAAACCAACCCCATTACACTAGGACTAGCCGTTCTCGAGATATTTTAGTTTTTCGTACTTTCCCTACACCACCTTTGAAAATAAGCCCGATTACCGAATGAGAACGAAAATTGAATAAAAGTGAAATAAATTTAATTAAAATAAAGAGAACGTTAATATAAGTTTGCAGGGAAAGTCATGTGCTGCTCACATCAGATTTTTACTTTCCCTGCAATACATGGTAATGTATAGGGAAAGTATTGGAATCATGCCGAAAATCACAACTCGAGTTTTCGACGGATCTACACGCTTCGAGACCTCTAGAATACGAAAAAACTATTTTTAGCGTGACGTCTGTGTGTGTGTCTGTGTGTCTGTCTGTGTGTTTGTGTGTCTGTCTGTGTGCCTGTCTGTCTGTCTGTGCAGATTTTGTATCCACTCTAACTATAAAACTAATGGACCGAATTTCACAAAATTTTGTAGGTAAGTCACTTGTGGTCGGGGCAGGTGCTGATTAGTTTTGGGTGCGATTCGGAATAAAAGAACCCGCCTTTTTTGTGAAATGGCCTGCAAAAGCTTGTATCCACTCTAACTGAAAAACTACTGGACCAAATTTCACAAAATCCGGGAGATAAGTCACTTGTGGGTTACCCTGGTGCTGATTAGATTTTGGTACGATTCGGAAATAAATAACCTGCCTTTTTTTGCAAAATGGGCCGAAAAAATCGTCAAAATCGAAACTAAAGACCTAGGTATACTCAAATATGTCCATTAAATGCTCGTTTAATACGTAATTTTTAACGACGAAAATAATAAGACCAACCCCATTGCACTAGCACTAGCCGTTTTCGAGATATTTTAGTTTTCCGTATTTTCTCTACGCCACCTTTGAAAATAAGTCAGGTTACCGAATGAGAACGAAAATTGAATTAAAAGTGAAATACATTTAATTAAAATAAAGAGAACGTTAATATAAGTCTGTAGGGAAAGTCATGTGCTGCCCACATCAAATTTTTACTTTCCCTGCAATACATGATAATGTATAGGGAAAGTATTGGAATCATGTCGAAAATCGCAACTCGAGTTTTCGACGGATCTACACGTTTCGAGACCTCTATAATACGAAAAAACTATTTTAGCGTGACGTCTGTGTGTGTGGCTGTGTCTGTCTGTCTGTCTGTGCAGATTTTGTATCCACTCTAACTAAAAAAGTAACTGACCGAATTTCATAAAATTTGGTAGGTAAGTCACTTGTGGGCGAATCTGGTGCTGAATAGTTTTGGGTACGATTTGGGATAAAATAACCCGCCTTTATTTGCGAAATGGCCCGCAAAAGCTTTTATCCACTCTAGCACAGAAACTAATGGACTGAATTCCACAAAATTCGGTGAGTAAGTTACTTGTGAGACATCCTGGTGCTGATTAGATTTTGGTATGATTCGGAAAAAAATAACCTGCCGTTTTTTGCAAAATGGCTCGCAGAACTAGTCAAAATCTAAAATAAAAAACTACGTATGCTCAAATATATCCATTAAATGCTTGTTTATTACGTAATTTTTAACGAAGAAAAGAATAAGACCAACCCCATTACACTAGGACTAGCCGTTCTCCAGATATTTTAGTTTTTTCGTATTTTCTCTACGCGACGTTTGAAAATAAGTCCAGTTATCAAATGAGATCGAAAATTGAATTAAAAGTGAATGTAATTAAAATAAAGAGAACGTGAATATAAGTCTGCAGGGAATGTCATGTGCTGCCCACATCAGAGTTTTACTTTCCCTGTAATGCATGGTAATGTATACGGAAAGTATTGGAATCATGCCGAAAATCACAACTCGAGTTTTTGACGGATCTACACGTTTCGTGACCTCTAGAATACGAAAAAATCATTTCTAGCGTGACGTCTGTGTGTGTGTGTCTGTCTGTGTGTCTGTCTATCAGTGTGTCTGTATGTCTGTCCGTCTGTGCAGATTTTGTATCCACTCTAACTGAAAGACCAAATTTCATAAAATTTGATAGGTAAGTCACTTGTGGGCGACTCTGGTGCTGATTAGTGTTGGGTACAATTAGAGATAAAAGAACCCGCCAATGGCCCACAAAAATTGCCTGCATCCACTCTAGCAGAAAAATTAATGGATCGAATTTCACAAAAATCGGTTGTTAAGTCGCGTGTGGGTTACCCTGATGCTGATTAGATTTTGGTACGATTTAAAAAATTAACCTGCCATTTTTGCGAACTGGCCCCCAAAAATCTCCAAAATGTAAAATAAAAAGCTACGTATGCTCAAATATATCCATTAAATGCTTGTTTAATACTTAATTTTTAATGAAGAAAAAAATAATACCAACCCTAGGACCATTACACTAGAACTAGTCGTTCTCGAGATATTTTAGTTTTTTCGTATTTTATTTACGCCACCTTTGAAAATTAGTGCAGTTACCAAATGAGAACGAAAATTGAATTAAAAGTGAATGAAATTTAATTAAAATAAAAGGAACATGGATATAAGTCTGCAGGGAAAGTCATGTGCTACCCACATCAAATTTTTTACTATCTGTGTCATGAACAGCCGATAACGATAAAGGGGTTTATTCGGACAAAATGCTTCTTCATGTATAATCCTGAAATGTGCCCAGTTTCCTCTGCAATGAATTTACCATAAAAGATAACTCATGGCTGTAGTACACAAAGACAAAACATTTTTAAAATATTTACACTACAAATGGGCGACAGATTTGTGGAAAACTTGTTCCAGTTGATAATTTTAATTCGCATCTTATTGAATGCATAGTTTTCTAATTTATTAATGTGAACTCTATTAAGAAAACTAATGCTTTTATTTTCATTTTAATTAATGTTATTTGTTTCATTTTTAGAAAATTATTTCTACAAAAATCGACCCATATTCTATAAAATAAATTTATTTCCCACTTCGTTCTTAATTTTATTGTCGCAGTACATATACTCATTAAATGCAACTTCTAGATTTATTTACTTTATTCAGCATTTTCCTTACTGTTTGCGTGATGAACGAAGGCTATAACGATAAAAGGGAATTTCATAAATTCATTTATGGCATAAATTAATTATTCGGACAAAGTTCCTCTTCGTGTATAATGCAGGAATACGCCCTGCTGTCACTGAATTAAATATATAATTAATGGTGAGAACCATATAAAGTTACTTAAACATATTTTACGTCATATCTGTGATTCAGTTAGAATTTTTTTTTAATTTTACTTTAATTCAAATTTTAATAGCTTACATAGCTTGCGTTCAGTCAAAGTGTGACGACAATAACCAATGACTTTTAATTTATTTTATTGATTTTACTTTTATAAATTATTTCTACTATAAGCTGGACGATGATCTATTAAAGATATGTGTTGCCCATTTCGGTCTTATTTTCATATGACATAAATTCATTAGATGCAATCTCTAGGTCTGGCTACTTTAGTCAGCAATTCTTTTGCTGTTCGTGTAATCGACGATAACGATAATTTTAACAAAGGGTTTCTCAATGTACAAAGTTGGAATACATCCTGTTGCCTTTGCAGTACATAGATAGTAACATATAACTCATACTGATGGTACACGTATTGAATATACTTCAAAAATGGTTGTACCTTAAATCAGTGACTGGGGGGATGTGTTTGTCCACAGTTTAATTTGCATTTTGAATGTTATTGTAATACACACCATATGTTTATATAAATTCTCGTGATGTAAAAAATTGGAATGTAAAAAATGTAAAAAATTGGAAAAAAGAAGGAAGGCTTAGCAAGAAGCTTACTTAATGGCGGAAAGGGGTTGTGACCTTACACCCCAGTTGTCAACATGCATGTCATAATTGCTGCGGCATTGCACTCCTGGACGCCAGCCCTGGCTGAAGCTAACCTCCGAAGTGATAATAACAATCATCACAAGACCATTGAAAAAGAAAAGTCCAATGATAATGTGCAGTCCATTACAGGATGGCATACTAGTCCTTCAGACAACTATGACCTTTTTATATCTGTGTGTTATCTTTCTGCGGTCCTGTTATTCATAGTATGCAAACCTTCATCGACCAAATTGAGATAAAATTGTTTTTAACTTTGAACAATATTCATTATTATATACCAGAGAAATTATTAATATAATGTTGAATAAAAGGAATGGGGTATTGCTGTAGATATGCTTGTTGTAGAAATGCCTTATCAAAATCAATACGGATGTCGTCATTGTTGATAATTCTCTGTATTCTAGCCAATCCCCGCAAGAATACATTTCTAAAGATATTCAAGTGAAGATTGGAATTTCAATTTATCAGGCCGGTGATAGGTATATTAAAACTTTTTCTTTTATCATAGATAGTAAAATTTACAGGTATTTTACTGAAATCGATGCTTAAATCTAAAATTTCCACTACATTGTAAGTGTAATTGGATTTTCTTTTAATATTAAGTTTGGTGGGTAGAAATCAAAATTCATGCTATAATTCTCATCTTCATATCCAATTATTAAATCGTCCACATAACGTAAGTATATGATTTCATTATTAAGATGTGATTGGCTTTCATAATAGTTGAGGTACAAATCTGCAAGTATAGATGAGCACCCCCCCTGCCATTGGGATGCCTTTAATTTGCTGATAGAAAGAAATTACATTAAAAAGGTAGTTTTCTTTTATGACAATATTTATCAAATTATTAATTTAGCTCCACTTTGACGAGGACCCAAAGTGGACAATTAGCTCCACTTTGACGAGGACCCAGAAGGCGGAAGTCTGACTTCATCTTCAAGAAACATCCATGGCTTATTCGGGATTCGAACCCGAGCCCCTCATGACAGCAGTTGAAGACGCTATCCACTTCACCACCGGGGCGGCTCAACTTCTCAGAAAATACGTGATCAAAAATGAAGTACAATTTCGAATCGATTTTCTTGTCATTTTAGAGGTCTAATTCAGTTTCAGCTTGACTCTAAAGTATCCTTTTCGGCTGTAAAGTTAATTGGCTTTATACCCTGTCCATATATGTCTAGATATGCTAAATGCTTTTTATTTTCATTTTTGATTGTGTACTTTTACTGGTTTTCACTAATTTTGTTGTGAATAAAGATGCGTGTTCTGCCTGCCTCTGAAACTGATTGATACATGTTATAGATTCTGTTGGACTTTGTAAAGAAAATCCTTGTCTCAGATGAGACTTAAGACACGGAGTTTCGTACCCTATAGCTGATGTTCTCCCAATTGTGTTACTGTGACGTAATTTCTAGTTCTTATAATTGAAGAAAATTTTTCATCCCCCACTGTCGGATTGACATGCAACTGACTACCTCTTGCTACTTTTACCTTAAGTTAGAATCATGTATCCATTTTAATCTCCAGGTTAGCGTTGTGATCATTAACCTCCCGATTTGAAATCGGTGCTCAATATTCCAGAGACCGATTAGTCCATGCTCTTAGTACTGGGACCATTTTCAGATCCCGGATGTCATTGCACTAACCTGCAGTATATTTTTATCCTGCAGATTTAATTTGTTTGGCCACCATTGTAATGAATCTTGCTGTTCCAATCGGAGATCGGATTGCTGATCTTCGTACTGGCAAGAAAGCTATATCCCAATTGATCTACTGGAGCGAAATTGCAAGATCTTATCTTCGAAGTGGACTGCTGTGTTTTTTTATTGAAGCTGCAAACTTTTCAACTGATGATGTCATTGCAAATTCGTGGATTTATGGGTCGTAATCATCTCCGAGCAAAACTGTCAACTGTGGTTCTATATTTGTGCGTTTATGGTTCAGCTTAATTTGGCTGTTGTAAATCCTGAAATAAAATTACCTGAAGTGTCTCACCTGGACTCTAAAACTTTAGGGAAACTGTTTAACCCTCTGACTGATATGAATGTAACTGCATGTTTATACCAGTCAAAAAGTCACTTTTTTACTAGGAGTGTGAGTGTTCTGGTTTTTATGAAATGTATATCAATAACTAAGCAGACATAAAAATTATTTTCTAGCTGAATAGTTTAAATAAAATAACATTTTTAACTTTCCGTTAAATATTTCATGTCAATGAGAAAATAATATATTTGAAAAATCTTACAACTGTTGTAAATTCATCCCTTTTCATTTCAATCGTCTGTTTTTCAAAATTGTCAAAAGACTAAATTACCTGAAAAAGAGGAGAAATTATTTATATAAAACTAAATATGCGAATTAACTGTTAATAAAATGTATGTACTGACATTTCAAACAGAATTTACTAGTGCAAATATAATGACAGAACATAACGATAATTCTATTTCTTAATTACCAAAACTTCCTAAATAAATTTGCACTCATATATAACTCACAGGTCAACTTTTCGCTGTCTTCCATGCCCTTTCAAACATTTTAGTACAACGCACATTCATATATTAGTGGTCTGCATGAGCTCGAGATTTGGCCGACCCAGACCACGGGATTAAACACCCGGTCACTGAATAAAATATATATGACGGGCGGACAGTACTTGGTTTTCTACTACGATTTATATTTTTTAAGATGTATTAATGTTCTAATGTAAATGTTAATTAAAAACGACGATTTACGTTTCAGATGGTAGCACTAGATGGCGCGTATACTATCGTATCATAAGATATCTGGTACAAATCAGTCGTTAACTGAAAGTTTCTTTGAATTTAAATTACTACAAAACTATTCTGAATTTAAACAAAATCTCACTACGGCGCATCGTCTCGTATCCGGATGTACATGTGTATGAAATTTCACGTCCATACGACGTTATGATTTTTCGCTGCATCCAGACAGAAATCATCCTTTATTGTTATAGATAGACAAGTCATAAATGCAGCATAAATAAAAATGTGCTGTTCAACCAGTTTCGAAGTTACAAAACAGTGTTCTTCATCAGCGAAAGAAGCGCGATCACACTTACTCAAGAAGGTTTAGCAAAGGAGCCAGAATAGCATACGCGGCTGAAGTTAGGAAAGCTGGTGGCATCGCTCAGGAGAGAAGTAAAAAGTAAAAACAGCCCGACAATGAGGCAGGAAATTGGCAAGAAATTAATTAGAGAAGAATAGCAGCTACTTTATTCTGTAACGCGAATTTTGCCGGTCATTCATATTATCCTGCTCTGCGGTCCTGCTAATTGATTTTTCACCTTTAATTTCTTCACATGGCGATGACAATAACTTTTATACTACTGTCAGTCACATGGGCTATTCAGACTTAGTTGCCGACTTTACTTTGAATAAAGAACATCGCACATTTTGTCTGTCCTGAAGAAGGCTGTTTTTTGCTGAAACCATTTAACCGGTATATATTCGTGCTTACACTGTATCTACGTTTTAATATTATCTAGTTACTTTCCTTACATACATAATATATAAGGAAAGTATTGTGACGGGGTCGAAAATTCGAATTCGAGTTTTCGACGGAAGCACGTTTCAAGCATCCCTGGTCACGAATCAAACATTTTTGAAGTGATGCCTGTGTGTGTGTGTGTGTGAAAGTATGTGTGCGTGTGTGTGTGTGTTAGTGAGGCTGTGGAGACGATAACTCACGAACGAATGGACCGATTCGAACCAAATTTGGTACGAATATCACAATCCGTAAACACTGGAAGCCTATTGTTTTTATACGCAATCGAATGTTCAGAACCTCCCTAAATTTTCGAATGAAAGTTTGAAAAAATTGTCAAAAAATCAAAACCACTAATAAAGTTACGCAAATAGACATTTCTTATGTAATTTTTCATTAGAAAACGATTGGCATAAATTTTAGAACGCTTACATGAACTGTTCTCGAGATATTGCGCATTTTTCAAAAAAATTATCAAAAAGGCATATAAAATAAAAAAAAATTCTTATTGAGAAACATGTTCACTTTTCATATGTAATACCATACGATAAATTGGGTGACATCATTCTCGTGGATCTAGCTCGTTCCATTCATGAAAAAATATACTTTTAGTAATACGTTTGTATTTGAACGCCAATAGTCATTTTTCTGCTGTAGGAATAACTTATTCCTTCGTCCATAATGCTTGGCGAGATTTTGGCGACGAATTTGGCGGAATGTTGCCAAGTTGGCGACTTTTTGAAATGTTGCCAAATTAACGAAAATCTCGCCAAATGGATGAAAATGACTCTAAATCAATGAAAATGACGACTAATTGTCGAAAATTCAATATCTTGGAAAGAATATAAGTATCTACTATAAGAAAAACCTATTTCTTTTACTGTAAAATTAGTAAATTCATTACATTATATAAGGAAAGTCATGTGTTGCCCACATCAGATTTTTTTTATATTATGGAATTGTTATTACACTAGTTTTTTGAACTTTTTTGAAACTCCTTATTTTGGTGGTTAAATGCAGCAATCCATCCTCATTTCACATCAGAGTAAACTTACTGGATATTGCACACCAAATATGTCTCGAATGTAGATTACTTTAAGACTTGCAACTTTTATTTAACCAAATTTAAATCAAGATATGAGAGAAACCTACACATTTTTATTCATAAGCCGACGTGCAGTACTTAGTGGTGTTTCTTTGATCAATTTCTAAATTACTCACATGTGAGTTCTCAGATGCCGCCATGAGCTACAGCTCTCTTTGGAAACATATCTGTATTTAGTCATATCTACATAGACAGCTAAATTTAAAAATCTGTTTAATATTATTTATGTACATATTTACCACTTTTAGAAACTAGTCATTACAAATTTTGGGAAACTATTATCATAATCACAACAATCTTACTCATACAAACCAGATCACAACCATATTCCGAGTAGATTTTATCAGATATTGTCAAAACTCACTGTTGGGCAACTGGCTGAATGACCAGGTATATAACCACAAAATAAACCTAAACAATTTTTTGCACTGCAAACATGTCTGCTTTATGAATAAATTAAAAATAATCATTTATTAACACTTTACAAGATAGTTGAAAAGTGTTTATCACTTAGTTCATGCTGTCTGTCTGTCTGTCTGTCCGTTGGCACGATAACTGTCGTAAAAATGACTTTATCAAAATGAAATTTTACTATGTTGTTTAGACGGTCTGTGGGACGCATGGGAATATAAATGAATAATATCATTCAATTAGTTTTGGATTGAATCCAGGTTGATTAAACCCGGGTTGAAGAAATAAAATACATTGAACCCTGTCACGCAGGAAATAGGCGTCATGTGCCGGTTTATGTAACACGGGGGAAAATGAGTGCCAAGGTATGCCAAACACCAAACATGACATATGTGATACGAAATTAATAAGATATTTGAAGTTTGTAATTAGTAAGAAGAAAATATGCTATTGCCGTGAATGTGTTAAGCCGTGAAGTTGGTTGGCACAGCCCACAATCCTTTAACCCAGGTTCTATTTCGAAGTTCTCTCGTCCAGGAATAAATTCCTGGATGACCTGCAGTGCAATAAATACAAAGGCGCAATAAACCCTTACCTTGTAAGGCGTCCACACCTGAAAACACAGATGCACAATTTCAAGAGACAAAGATGTTCAATAACCACACAGGTTTAAATATAAATCACTTTCTTTATTCAATATTGTAACTAAGAAGATCAGAAGTTAAAATTATAACTGAATCATTATCAAGAAGCACAACGCTAAGTAACTGTGACAGTGACACTGGAATCAGGATCCCTACTTATATATTTGCTGCCACGGAAGTAATTCAATGATAATAATATGATCAACGATATAAATAAAGTGGCACAGCAACATTTAAGTATATAATAATCAACATGATATAATATTTTAAGGTATGGTCTCAAAGCAACAGGAGAAAAGTCGCACTCAGAGATATGGAAATTAGAAATGATAATTAATCAAGTTGATATAATTTAGGATCGTAAGTCAGAGTTTACGTAATTTAGGAGAAAATTATTTATATTTATGCTTCCGTAAGACAGACGTAGATGCAGAGGGCAGTCAAACCTTACCTCCCCAGTCGGAGTTGCAAAAGGGTCGGAACATTATACCATACCCACATTTCAACCCGGCACAAAGACCCCGGGCCCCATCGTACCTTCCTTGTCGCAGCTCTCTCAGCTAGACGTCGGGCTCTCCATCGATGTTCTTCGGCGATGTAGGCGTCTTCGGCTTTTCTTCCCATGTCCCCAAGAGGCCAGAAGTCGACTTGGGGCCGACTCCCGCACTCCGTGATGGCAACATTGAAAAATGGTCCAGGCCGACCTGAGAGCGTCGACAACTAGACAGGAAGAGAAAAGCCACGAATACTCTTTGCAACAGCTTTTATGTAACAAAGCCTATTCAGGCCCCAGAATCATTCGAACCTGGCAGAAGACTATTTACAGCCTTTTGACCAATCAAAAACTTCACAGACATAGCCTCTCCAGACAAAGGCGGGGTCCCGAAAATGAAATTTGCTGATACATCAGACCCTCGCCGCAAGGTCTCCAATTCATCCAGAAGTTCTCTCTAAAGTCTCTCCAAAATCTATTGTGCAGAAAATTGCATGCCTTGCACTAACATTGCCAGGCCTCGAGCAAGCCACCATCTGCTCTGCCCGGGAATAAAGACCTTGACTTTAACGGTCAAATAATAACGAAACCTCTCTCTGAATGCGGTTTTCACAGATTAATAAAATGGCTAAAAGATTTCCTTTCAGTATAGAATATTTTGTATAATACATAATTCAAAGACAAGAGGGATAATTAAATCAGGGTTTAAAATGATGTAAAAAAAATCTGATGTGGGCAACACATGACTTTCCTTATATAATGTACTGAATTTACTACTTTTACAGTACGAAAAATAGGTTTTTCTTATAGTAGATATTTATATTCTTTCCCATGATATTGAATTTTCGAGTATTAGTCGTCATTTCCGTTGATTTAGCGTCATTTTCATTCATTAGGAGAGATTTTCTTTAATTTGGCAACATTTCAAAAAGTCGCCAAGTTGGCGACATTCCGCAAAATTCGGCGCCAAAATCTCGCCAAGAATTATGGACGGAGAAATAAGTTATTCTTACAACAGACAAATGACTATTGGCGTTCAAATACAAACGTATTTCTCAAAGTATCTTTTCTCATGAATGGAACGAGCTAGATCCCCGAGAATGATGTCACCCAATTTATCGTATGGTATTACATATGAAAAGTGAACATGTTTCTCTATAGGAAATATTTTTTTTTATTTTATGACTTTTTGATAATTTTTTTAAAAAATGTGCAATATCTCGAGAACGGTTCATGTTAGTGTTTAAAAATTTATGCCAATCGTTTTCTAATGAAAAATTACATAAGAAATGTCTATTTGCGTAACTTTTTTAGTGGTTTTGATTTTTTGACGATTTTTTCAAAATTTCATTCGAAAATTTAGGGGGGTTCTGAACATTCGATTGGGTATAAAAACAATAGGCTTCCAGTGTTTACGGATTGTGATTTTTGTACCAAATTTGGTTCGAATCGGTCCATTCGTTCGTCAGTTATCGTCTCCACAGACTCACTGACACACACACACACACACACATACTTTCACACACACACACACACACACACACACACACACACACACACACACACACATACACACACACAGACATCACTTCAAAAATGTTTGATTCGTGTTCAGGGATGCTTGAAACGTGCTCTCCCGTCGAAAACTCGAATTCGAATTTTCGACCCCGTCACAATACTTTCCTTATACATTATGTATATAAGGAAAGTAATATAGAATCTTGATAATTAATATATAATTTGCGATTTTTACAAAGATTTGGCGAGATTATGAAATCTCGTCACAACAACCCTATGGGACCTAATTTTTTAAACATTTTTTAAGCAAATTTAAAATTCACAAATTGCTTCGAAAGTTTTAGGAAATATTCAAATTATCCCATAAAATATAGAATAAAAAATTTCAGCAAAATATATTCAGTAGTGTTTAAATAAAAATTAAAAAAATAATTGCATCCTTTATATGAAGAGATCACGTGACCCTTATATGGAGAGATCACGTGACCCACTTCAAAATAAAATATGACAGCCAACTTGTGCCAAAATCATGATTTTTAAAGTTCTTTTTAATTCATATTTAGTGTTGTATTCGTCCTAAAACCGCTTTAGCTTTGCTTAAATTCTGTGCATCTGCATACTGGAACAACGCAATTACAATATATTGCAGTTTAAATGGTCATCAATCTTTGATTATTTCTACATCGAAGCCTAATTTTCACTTATGGATAATGTAAACACCAAAAGATGCGGAATGAGTTGTATAAGAATTGCTGCATCTTTTAACGCAAAATTATTTAGCTCATGGAGTCTGCAATATAGCTGATATGAATGAAACATTCATTGTTTTTACACAGAGAACCAGACGATTTTTTCGATGAAGTTTTAAGCACAGAGTTAAATTACTTATACATGCATGATTTTAAGTTTTAAAATAAATTTAAATTATTATAGCATTGTGATGAATGGAAAAATGTTTATGAATGAAATGTTGCTTTTATAGAGAGAGCCAGGCGATTTATATTTCGATGATGTCATTTGAATAAAATTCATTTATATTCGATGAAGTTTTCAAATATAACAAATTAATGTAGTATTGTGATGATTTAAAAAATATTACCGAGGTATGTATCGCATTTTAGAGATGTTTATATAAAATTGCATTGCAGTTGGAAAGTGTTTCATAATCAATGCTTTATGCATGATTGATCTTTCTTGTTACCTATAACGCCGATCTTGATTAAAAGCCAATATGATCCGTAAAACATAGTTTTATTTAATTTAACTTTTGGAGACATCTGCCACATCACTACAGTCGTTATTCACGAGGTGTCATGTATGAAAGCATTACGAAGTTTAATGTTGTTTTTCAAATGTATTCACAAAATTTGAAGTCAAATGTTTGCAGAATTCATGCTCAGAATACCACAAAAGATCTTTGTTGGAATTGCGATCACGTATGCTTTATATTGCGCACGAATTGTTCTGCTGAAATACCGGTGGGTAGAAGCAAAATGCATATTTATAAAGGTTTTGTACTCTCATTTGCTATCTAGATGCAAAATTTAATTTTAAGGATTTTGTCTTTGTTTCAGTTATTGTATACATTTCGGAAATGATTTATGGAGGAAATATGTCTTATTTCACGAATTTTTTACTGCAATTACACATTTAAATAAAAGAAAGTCATAGGATTATTGTTCTTTTTTAATGAATACATCAAGAAGCATTGCCGTGTTCTGATCATCAGAAACTGATTGTTTTATCTTTCTAACATACAGATATGTCAGTTTAATTACCTCGTATCAGAAGTAATCTTCTTCATAAATCTCAAGTCGATGGACACTCATGTCTTTATAAATCTCAAATCTTTATAAATCTCATGTCTTTATAAATCTCTAGTCTTTATAAATATTTCGTCTTTCTTGGTACTGAACTCGTTTTACACAGAAGTGTATACATTTTAATATTATCATATACGAAATTTAGAAAGGCATATTAGCGTAATTTTTGCCTAGGTCTGGATTAGTTATCTTGTTGAAGGATTCTAACACAGATTTAAAATTATCCAACAGAGTATCCTAAACATGAAAGTGCAACTTTGGTCTTGCTTAAGCATGATGCAAACAATTCTGACATTTCATGACTTTATTGGAAATAGCTCATTATTTCTGGTATTTGATTGGAACTTCTTTACCATGACGTTGTCTTTTTATGATATGAGCTTACTGATGTACGCCTTTATTTTCCTACTTATAAATAAAACGTATGAATGATCACGAGTTTAGAGATATAAATTTAGACTACTAAATTACAAGCCAATAATAATAAGTAGCAGCATTAAAATTGCTTGGGTTGACGTCACAAGCGTTGCAGGGTTTTAATTGGCGAATCTCAAATATATTATGAAAGCTCCAATTCTCAACGCAGCTTGAAGTTCTGGATGGAGTACTGCGCATAAAGAAAATTACGCAAATCTTCTTGTCTTCTAAATGGCATCCACCCGGTGGACAATAAATTGCCTCCCTTCAAATTTCCCTCCTCAAATATCTCCCATTGTTCCAGAATCATTATTCATAGAGGTCGTTCGTGTCATGTACCAGAGGGTAACGAAATTAAATGTAGCGTTCCAAACATGCTCCTGGAACTCAAGCTCAAATATTCACTGAATTCGCGCTTGGAATACCATGAAAGGTATACACTAAAATTACAATCACGTATACTTGATATCTCGCACGAATTGTTCTGATGGAATGCCGTGTTAAGGAATGCATGGGTAGAAAATTTCCAATAGGCGCATATCTTACGTAGTAGTATTAATTTTAAGCAATTTGGGTTTGTTTAAATTATTAAATGATGCGACAAATATTTGCAATTCCGTGCTTAGTAATTTTGTGAACTTCATTTTGTATTCGCAACTTTAAATTTAAAGCCTTAAGATAACTTCTTTGCAATACGGTATTTTCATTTTTCAGTAAGTCGGTTGTTACTTTTATTGCATACGACGATTTTTTTTTGGTAAGAACAGTAAACATAATCAAAATGAGAAAAGGCAAAAATTTAAAATAAAGACAACCAATAAAGAAACAGCATTGATGGCGTACATAAAATTACACAATCAGAGAGCTTTCGAATATTAATACGTCCTTAATCCGCAACATAAATTGTAGGTGACGAACACGAGCTTTAATATACAGGCCACACCGCGAGACAAGTTTTGCAAATTAATCATTTTACAATCGATATATTTAAAAAATATAATTTAATTACAAAATATATAAATGAAGAGTTAATCAAATACAAGGTAACCGAGAGTAATGTCTTCAGCAGAAAAGAAAATGTACTATATATCCAATTTTTATGTACGTCATTAATGGTGTTGTTGTTGTTGAGACACAGAACGTCCGACCTACCAGAAAGGTGTAAGGTAACTGCTCTTGGGCGGCCGGGAAGTGCCACCCAATTTAGACCGGAACCCAGTGGGGGAGAAATCCACAGGGACCGTACCCTCCTTCCCCTACCACTAACCTCTCAGAAAGACTTACGGACCCACATGTTTAACGTGATCGTACTCCGCGTGAACACGGCCGCAGTTCTGGCAGCGGCGGGAATCGAACCCGGGCCTACCGAGTACAATTCCCCCGTCATTAAGGCTGTCGAAAGCCCAGACCGTCCGGCTGATCCGAAGACATAGAGCAGCAAAATGGGCGGCCGATTAAGGGTGTGTTTTTATTAAATACATTTTAAGGAACCAATATTTGTTGTCTTAGTTTTTAAAGTTTCTGCTGAATTGACGTGTTTGTCATACAATTTTATTACGATAAAAGCCATTTTGACGGTGTTGAAGACCCAGACCGTCCGACTCGTTCAGAGGACTAAGAGCAACTATTTGGACGGCCGGATATATTTTTACCGGCCATTTTGACGGTGTGTAATAATATATATGATATTAAAAATAGTTTACTGGTAATATTTAAAGTATTATTATTTAGCAGGGAAGACATATTTAATACATATTCTTTTTCATGTTTCAATCTTATGCATTTTAAATTACGTCAGCTTCTCAGAATTACAAAGAACTAAATTTTTCGAGAAGGGTTAATCCTGGAATACTTGGGTTTATATTATTCATTTATTCGTCAAGAATTATCTATGGAATAGGCATTTTCATATATTTAAACTTATTTAGATTTGACGTCGGGCTATGTCTAAATGATGTGTGTGTGTGTCTTGGCGTGTTGTATGTGATGGCTATGTCTCGGCTGAATGACACCCTATACTCCGCGGATAGTATAGGGTGTCATTCAACTGAGTGCCGGGACAGGGCACTAGGCTGCATGACAGCCCGTGCTAAACAGTAATCGTCTTAACATATCCGTAAACAGCATGGTGTTTAATTCGCGAACTGCACAATGCACCGTGCGTGCGACACTACTCTCGCTCGTCGTGCGGGTGAAATATGGTGCAGTATTTCTGGTTATGGCTCCGGCTCTGTTTCAGTCTATTTTACAACTATGAGCGCAACATGAATGTGTGTGGTATCATTTGAAAGGTCTCGACGAAGTCTATTCAAATATATAAAAACATTTCGCAGTGGTTTGAATTGAATGTTTAAAAATTGCTTTCTTGTGAACCAGTGAACTTTTTAAAACTATATTTATCTGGTCAACAATAAATGAAAATGGCCGTGCGTGATATCCCTTTAAACCTCTAGATGAGATATATTTAAATATATAAAAAATATATCGCAGTTGTTTAAACTAAAATTAAAAAAAATATATGTGTGTAAACGGGCTAACATTTTCAACAGTGCTGCGAAATTCGCAGAATGACTGCACGCAAAAGTGCTACTTCATATCATAGCAATGTGTAGTATATAACAAATTAAATAGACGCTTAGAAACCATACTCGACGTCCTGTTCTGCAAGTCGTAGTCACACGCTCAAAACTGACGGAACAATGAGAACTGAGCCTTTTCGTGGGTTTTATCTTAGATTATTACGATTTTTGTGGATCATTTTACAATAAAATACCGGCTCTATTTTATGAATTGCGTCAAAATCTAATTAGTATCCTAATAATCCATGGACGACTTACCTACAAATTTTGTGAAATTTCGAAAAATACTTTTTAAGGAATAGGGCAACCCAGTGGTTAGCGGTCGAGAATTATTTCGTAAGATCGGAGTTCGATTCCCGGCTCTGTCCAAATTGTTTGCGTGTTCACGTGGGTCCGTAAGTCCTTCCTAGAGGTTGCTGGTAGGAGAAGTGCGGTACAGCCCTTGTGGATGCCGTCCCCACTGGGTTCCGGTCTAAATTGTGTGACACTTTCTGGCCGTCTAAGCAGATACCTTACACCTTCTGGTGGATTAGACATTCAAGGTCGAAGAATAATAACTTTTGAAAATGGACAGATTTAAAGGCACGCAAATAGACACAGAGGCATGCACACATGTACACTTACATACATACACACAGAGACGCAATGTTAAAGATGATGGATTCATATTACATATTGACTGAAACGTGCAGAATAGCCGAAAATTACGACTTTGGACCCCATTGCAATTTTTTTCATAAACAATTACGATGTATTGTAGATGAAGTAATAATGAGAAACAAACATTGTTTTGTAAAATGATTGAACAAACATAATTTCGGTAAGGAACCAGATAAATCAACAGTAAAATTAG
This sequence comes from Amaurobius ferox, assembly GCA_951213105.1. NCBI lineage: Eukaryota > Metazoa > Arthropoda > Arachnida > Araneae > Amaurobiidae > Amaurobius > Amaurobius ferox. The sequence goes on from OX578140.1 coordinate 140,989,216, forward strand.
TATATGCCAAATTTATCCATTACTACAATGTACCACTGTTCTACAATAGTAATTTATAAAGGCCTTGGGACTCGTGTTACACATTAATACGAAATCAAATGTAGCGTATCAAACATGGCTCCGAAATTCAAACCCAAATATTCTCTGAATTCGCTCGCCAAATACCATGAAAGGTATTTGCTGGAATTACTATCACCTATGCCTTATTTCACGGACCAATTGTTCTGATAGAATAGTCTGGGAAAGATGCATATTGTATGGTTAGGAAAGTTGTTACAGTAACCCTATTTGGCATAATTTAATTTTGAGCAATTTGGCTTTTTGTATCATTTCTTACAAACTGCGTGATTTTTAACATTGCACTATACGTTTAATTTCGAAATATGAGCAATAAATTATTTTAATGTGGGGTAAGTTACTTCAAATCAAAGAAATTTTATACATTTGGTGGACATCTTATGTTGTTCTCACGTGTTTATTATGTAAGAATTTGTGTATATTGCATAATAATGTAAAGGGAATTAGGTCTGGAGAAGATAAATCTTCAGGATTTTATTTTTGATATATTCCTAGCTATATGAATATTGCAAGTACTAGTTAAATACATATTTTTACTTTCCCTGCAATACATGGCAATGTATAGGGGAAGTATTGGAATCATGTCGAAAATCGCAACTCGAGTTTTCGACGGATCTACACGTTTCGAAACCTCTAGAATACGAAAAAACTATATTTAGCGTAACGTCTGTGTGTGTGTCTGTGTGTCGGTTTGTCTGTGTGTCTGTCTGTCGGTCTGTCTGTGTGTCTGTCTGTGTGTCTGTCTGTCTGTGCAGATTTTGTATCCACTCTACTCTAGTTGAAAATCTAATGGGCCGAATTTTACAAAATTTGGTAGATAAGTTGATTGTGGGTCACCCTGATGCTGATTAGTTTTGGTACGATTTGGAAAAAAATAACCTGCCTTTTTTTGCAAAATGGCACTCAAAAATCGCCAAAATCTAAAATAAAAAACAACGTATGTTCAAGTATATCCATTAAATGCTTGCTTTATACGTAATTTTTAACGAAGGAAAGAATAAGACCAACTCCATTACACTAGGACTAGCCGTTCTCGAGATATTTTCGTTTGTTTGTTTTTTCTCCACGCCATCTTTGAAAATGAGTCCAGTTACCAAATGAAAACGAAAATTGAATTAATAGTGAATTTTATTTAATTAAAATAAAGAGAATATGTATATAAGTCTGCTGGGAAAGTCATGTGCTACCCACATCAGATTCTTACTTTCATTGCAATATACTGTAATGTATAGGGAAAGCATTGGAATCATGTCGAAAATCGCAACTCGAGTTTTCGACGAATCTACACGTTTTGAGACATCAAGAATACAAAAACACTATTTTTCACATGACGTCTGTGTATATGTGTCTGTGATCTGACGTCTGTGTGTATGCGCCTGTGATCTGACGTCTGTGTATATGTGTGTATATGTATGTGTGTGATCTATTTTTAGCGTGACGTCTGTGTGTGTGTCTGACTGCGTGTATGTGTGTCGTTCTGAGTGTCTCTGCAATGTATGTATCCACTCTAACTCAAGAACTAATGAGCTGAATTTCATGAAATTTACTAGATAAGTCACTTGGGTGTGACTCTGATGCTGATTAGTTATTAGTACGATTCAAAATAAAAGGATTTTTTTTTTTTTGTGAAATGACCCGCGAAAATTGTCTGTATCCACTCTAGTTGAGAAACTAATCGCCCTAATTTCACCAAATTCGGGGATAAGTCGCTTGTGGGTTACTCTGGTGCTGATTAGATTTCGTTAAGATTCGGAAAAAAATAACCTGCCTTTTTTTGCAAAATGGCCAGCAAAAATTGCCAAAATATAAAATAAAAAACTGCGTATATTCAAATATATCCATTAAATGCTTGTTTAATAAGTAATTTTTAACGAAGAAAATAATAAGACCAACCCCATTACACTAGGACTAGCCGTTCTCGAGATATTTTAGTTTTTAGTATTTTCTCTACGCCACCTTTGGAAATAAGTCCAGTTATCAAATGAGAACGAAAATTGAATTAAAAGTGAATTGAACTGAATTAAAATAAATAGAACGTGGATATAAGTCTGCAGGGAAAGTCATGTGCTGCCCACATCAGATTTTTACTTTCCTTGCAATACATGGTAATGCATAGGTAAAGTATCGGAATTATGCCGAAAATCGCAACTCGAGTTTTCGATGGATCTATACGTTTTGAGTCCTCTAGAATACAAAAACACTATTTTTCACATGACGTCTTTGTATATGTGTCTGGGTGTCTGTCTGTCTGTGCGATGTATGTATCCACCCTAACTCAAAAACTAACGGACCGAATTTCATAATATTTTACAAGTAAGTCATTCGTGTGTGACCCTGGTGCTGATTAGATTTTGTTACGATATGGGATAACCTGTGTGTACATTGAGAGTATTCCCCAGCCAAGTATGTTTACTACCGCCGTATGATGCTCAGCCGTGATGATAACAAGTATGGCATATGTATCTCACGTGAAAGCTATTTTAATCAGCGATCAAGAATGAATGCCATACAAGTCAAGTATTTTATCACACTAAACTCCGAATATGATTAATATCTGAAGAATAGATTTTGCACTTCTCAAATATAAGTTTCAAATAAAGAAAAATATGATGTGGGGAGCACCTGACTTTCCCTGCAGATTTATATCAACGTTCTATTTATTTTAATTAAATTTAATTCACTTTTATTTCAATTTTCGTTCTCATTTGGTAACTGGACTTATTTTCAAAGCTGGCATAGAGAAAATACGAAAAAACTAAAATATCTCGAGAACGGATAGTCTTAGTGTAATAGGGTTGATCTTATTATTTTCTTCGTTAACAATTACGTATAAGACAAGCATTTAATGGATATATTTGAGCATACGTAGTTTTTTATTTTAGATTTTGACGTTTTTTGAGGGCCATTTTGCAAAAAAAGACAGGTTATTTTTTTCCGAATCGTACCAAAATCGAATCAGCACCAGATTCACCCACATTCGACTTATCTACAGAATTTTGAGAAATTCAGTCCATTGGTTTTTCAGATAGAGTGGATACTGGCTTTTGCGAGCCATTTCGCGAAAAAAGGTGGATTCTTTTATCCTGAATCGTACCCAAAACTAATCAGCACCAGATTTGCTCACAAGTGACTTATATACCACATTTTATGAAATTCGGTCAATTAGTTTTTTAGTCAGAGTGGATACAAAATTTGCACAAATAGACAGGCACACAGACACACACACACACACACACACAGACGTCACGTTAAAAGTAGTTTTTCTTATTCTAGAGGTCTCGAAACGTGTAGATCCGTCGAAAATTCGAGTTGTGATATTCGGCATGATTCCAATACTTCCACTATACATTACCATGCATTGCAGGGAAAGTAATAATAGTTTTAATTAATAAATAAATAAAAATCACAACATGTTATCATTTAAGTATGCAGTATGTTATTGTTTTATTTTTAGTACATTTAGCTTTTACTAGGTGAAGCGGCGCTGCAGAAAAGGCGAGTTTTCGAAAGTAAGGAAGATTTTACAGAACATTTTATAGTATTACTTTCCCTGCAATACATGGTGATGTGTAGGGAAAGTATTGGAATCATGACGAAAATCAAAACACGGATGGAACTACACGTTTCGAGACCTCTAGAATACGAAAAGCTATTTTTAGCGTGACGTCTGTGTTTGTGTTTGTCTATGTGTCTGTGTGTGTGTGTGTCTGTCTGTCTGTCTGTCTGTCTGTCTGCATATGCAATATATGTATCCCCGCTAACCAAAAACCTATTGGGCAGAATTTCATAAAATGTGGTAGGTAAGTCACTTGGATGATACCCAGGTGCTGATTAGATTTTGGTAGGATTCGTAAAAACAGAAAACCCTTTTTTTGCGAAATGGCCTGTAAAAATTTTATGTATCCACTCTAGCTAAAATACTAGTAGACAAAATTTCACAAAATTTGGTAGATAAGTTATTTGTAGGATACTTTGGTGCTGATTAGATTTTGATACGATACGAAAAAGAACAACCTGCTCTTTTTTCTGCAAAATGGCTCGCAAAAATCGTCAAAATCTAAAATAAAAACTGCGTATGCTCAAATATATCCATTAAATGCTTGTTTAATACGTAATTATTAGCGAAGAACATAATAAGATCAGCCCCATTACACTAGGACTAGTCGTTCTCGAGATATTTTAGTTTTTTCGTATTTTCTCTACGCCACCTATGAAAATGAGTCCAGTTACCAAATGAAATCGAAGATTGAATTAAAAGTGAATTAAATTCAATTAAAACCAAGAGAACGTGGATATAAATCTGCAAGGAAAGTCATGTGCTGCCCTTATCAGATTTTTTTGTTTTACGACGACAAAGCTCAACTTTTAACCACAGGCTTAATCATTAACGTACCTGCAAATCTAAAATTAATAAATAAAATAATTCTCCGTAGGTCGTTATACTAGCATTCATGCTTTATAATGGTACTTTCCATATTTAGAAGGAAAATGTATTATTCGTGTGATGCATTTTTCTTTAATATTTGCTCTTTAAGGATATCTTTCGCCGTTGTAAAATCGTTAAATATATAATCCTCCCGCGTCATGGACCAGACTCTCACGGAATTAAATGGAGCGTTTCTAATAAACTCACGAAAGTAAAGCTCAAATATTCACTGAATTTATGGTCCGAATATATTTAAATGCTCCCCCCCCGCCTCCCTCTTTCAGGAATTACAATAACATGTCCTTCAGACGGAATATAGAGTGGTATCACAAAGTGAGCATTATGAAATTTTCCAGTACTACATGCGCTATGTTGTGGAATATTTCAATTATAATAAATGACATATTATCTTCCCTGCAATACATGGTAATGTATAGGGAAAGTATATTGGAATCATGTCGAAAATCGCAACTCGAGTTTTCGACGAATCTACACGTTTCGAGACCTCTAGAATACGAAAAAACTATTTTAGCGTGACGTCTGTGTGTGTGTGTCTATCTGTGTGCCTGTGTGTCTGTCTGTCTGTGTATCTGTGTGTCTGTGCAATGTATGTATCCATTCTAACTCAAAAACTAATAGACAGATTTTCATAAAATTTAGCAAGTAAGCCACTTGGATGTGACCCTGGTGCGGATTAGTTTTCAGTACGATTTGTGAAAACAGAAACTTTTTTGCGCAATGGCCCGTTAAAATTTCATTTATCGGTTCTAGCTAAATTACTATTTGACCAAATTTCACAAAACTCGGTAGATAAGTTGCTTGTAGAATACTCTGTTGCTGATTAGATTTTGGTACGATTCGGAAAAGAACAACCTGCCTTTTTTTACGAAATGGCCCGACAAAATCGCCAAAATCTAAAAAAAAGACAAATTAGTGTATGCTTAAATGCATCAATTAAATTCTTGTTTTATACGCAATTTTTAAAGAGGAAAATAATGTAACACACTCCATTATACTTTAGGACTAACCGTTCTCAAGATGTTTAAGATTTCTTGCATTTTTGTTACGCCGATTTCGGAATAAATTCCAATTACCAAATAAAAACAAAAATTGAATTGCAAATGCAAATTTAGTGTTATTTAGTTCAATTAAACTCAATCTAATGAATTATTAAAGAAATAAAGGAAATTTAAATTTAAGTCTTCAGGGAAAGTCATGTGCTGTCCACAGCAGATTTTTTTATATTATTGCGAAACTTTTACTGATGATTTTTATCCAAATGTTGTGCAGTAACATACTTTTTTGATAAAATTGCTCTATAAACTTATCAAGTATTTCTCACTTATTTTGCCTCATCAGTATTTAAAAGAATGTGAATAGAATTTCGCTTACTATAGTTTGAATTTAGAAAGAGGTCTTTTATTGAAATATTGTAAAGTAATTTTTAACATTATTCTTCTTGTTTGAAAATTTATCTTTCGTTTTCTTAAGGTAGTTTATTTATAAATATTTTTAAACACTTTAAATTATCAACTTACCATGCCATAATCTACATATTAACCAATCTTATTACGAAACTGACTGTTAATGGTATTAATAATAAATTACATTAGATTTTGACCTTACTGCTAAAGCTTCTTTAAGCACACTGTTAAAGCTAATCTATATAAATAAAAATGAAAATCTGTCTGTCTGTCTGTCTGTCTGTCTGTCTGTCTGTCTGTTTGTCACACCATCACGGGAGAACGGCTGAACCGAATTTGATGAAATTTTTTGGGTAGCCCATAATTAGCCCCACTTAAAATTATATCCGTGTTTTGAGTTTCTACGACCAGTGGTTCTCGAGATATTAGTAAAAAACGAAATTTTTGTTTGTCTCATCATCACGGAAAAACGGCTGAACCGAATTTAATGAAATTTGGTGAATAGCCTTGAAATATCCCCCCATAAATTTTGTCCAAGTTTCGAGTTTCTAAGACCTGGGGTTGTCGAGATATTAATGAAAAACGGAACTTTTTCCTAGGAGTTCTACTCCCTAACTCCGTGGTTTATCCAAACGAAAAGCTTGAAAATCGTTTGAAAGTGAATTAAAATTTAATCTCTGAGTTTGATGGGAGATTTTTTGCGTTAATTAGTCACTTTCTGAAAACATGAATTGTTTGAAACATGATTTAAAGGGGAAATCTATCTCCATGGTTCATGGTTTATTTAAAACAAGCTTTTACGGAACAATGAGAAGTATAGAGAAATCAAAATCGTTATTTAATTTCGCAGTTTATGTTATAAGACATGACATATTTAACATGTTATAAGATTCTATCTTATATCATGTTACTCAGAAACGCAATTAAATTAAATCTGTCTGTTAATTTTAATAATTATTTTTTCGATTTGAATAATAAATAAATGGATATAAAAATATATTTTAGAAAAGAACGATTTGATTTTTCTTATAGCATTTTTGACTGGATAATATCAATTACGGTCTTCAGGTTTAAAAATTATTATTATTTATATTTTCGGGGATTATTGATTCAAGGATTATTGATATTTTCAAGTTATTATGCAATTATTTTATTATGACAAAAATTGTTTAAACTCATATATTGTATGTTGTACGAATCTTCTACAAATACACGTGTATATCTTTTAATCTACGAGAATATAAGTAGTACAGGTACATTGACATATGTTTAGATATATATTGGCATATATTGGAATCAATTACGACCTTCTGGTATAAAGAGTACGGATATTATTGATGTTTTCAATTTATTACGTCATCTCTTTTATTTTGGCAAATATTTTTGAGACGCATATTGTAATACGGGTAATCTTCTACTAACACATTGGCATATTTTCTGATCTGCGACAATATAATTAGTACGGGGTAGCATATATTCATTCAATTCCTATTTTTTCTTCTGTAAATTTGCTTACAAAAGGGGGCAGGATGTTTTATTCTTCAGATCTGATTGTGAAGATAAGTTTGCATAGTGAGAACATATATTCTTAAACTTCTCTTTAGGAGCAATAAATTTAATATTTTAACAGAATTTGCACATGATTGCGAACTTTAAGTTTCTTTAAATTATACACACCGTACGAATAACGGGTGTGCTGTTAGTGGTTAATAAATTTTAACATTTTAGGAGGATATATCATGTTGCTCGGCATCGCAATTAAATTAAATGTGTTTGTTAATGTTTTTATTATTTTTTTTCGATTTAAATAATAAATAAATGGATAAATGGATATAAAAGTATATCTTATGAATGGACGGTTTGATTTTTCTTTTAATTATATTAATAGCTGACTGCGTACATCAATTTCATTTATTTTGGCAAAGAGTTTTCAAGCTTATATCGCATTTAGCTACTACACTCATATATTGTGTTTAGCCAATAAATTCATATAGCCGATTGTTGAAACAGAAAAAGAGTAGAGTGGGTATATCTTCTAATACAATTGTAGTGTTTTCATTTAGTATATTGAAACGGGATAAGAATGTTTCATTCAGATCTGCAAATTCAAAGCTACGAATTTGGAAGGATATCGCTAATTTGACAACTTTTCTTAAACTTTGCCAAATTGACGGAAATGTCGCCAAATTGATATAAACGACACACAAACAGCTGCCATAAACCTTCGGGTTGGTCGTGTGGCTTGGGTCTTCTACATATCAATGAAATTTTTTTTTGTTTTGTTAGAAGAGGGTACTGAAATGATGTTTGGTTAGCATTTATCTGTCAGACCAACCATCCTACTTAGTAATACATTTAGCGAATTTTTAAAAGGTCACTAAATTGATAAAAATATTTTCAAATCTATAAAAATATCTTAAAATTGATAAAATTGAGCTAAATAAATGAAATTAATTGTGTTTTGTTAGGGGATAGTATTGTGATGATATTTCGTCAATTTGTCGCAAAGTGGAACTGTCAGTTCTACAGTCCCACTTGGCGATAAATTTGGCGATTTTTTAAAATGTCGCTAATTTGACGAAACTGTCGCCAAATGTTCCATAGAAATATAACTATTTAGACGATATTTTTTCTACCAATTTATTTGAAGCAAATGATATCATGTCGCTTAGCAACGGATTTAAATCCAATGTGTTTATGCGGAAGACTATTTTTATTAAATCCTTTCCGATTTGAATAATGAAGATATGTATATAAAATAAATTTCATTGCCATTTCATTTTGGACTGGATAGTATCAATTATACTCTTCAGGTTTAAACATTATTATTATTGATATTTTCCGGAATTATTGATTCAGGGATCATTGATATTTTTAAGTTATTACGCCATTGTTTTATTGCGGCAAAAATTGCTGACACACGCATATTGTACGTTGTACGAGTAATCTTCTAGGAATGCACGGGTATATCTTCTAACCTACGAGAATATAAGTAGTACAGGTATATTGGCATATATTTTGACATATATTGGCATATATATTGGAATCAAGTACAGTCTTCTGGTATGAAGATTAAGGGGATTAATTATATATTCAATTTATTACGTCGTCTGTTGTATTTTACCAAAAAAAATTGAGACTCATATTGCAAAACGGGTAATCTTCTACTAATAATCGGACATTATAAGTAGTACGCGTATATCTCCCCATATAATTTTAGCACTTTAATTTTGACATATATTGGAATAAATGACTGTCTTCAGATTTAAAGATTACGGGTTTATTGGTATTTTCAATTTATACATGTAATCTACTAATACAGGTTATATTTTCTAATATTCGCGTATATAATTAGTACGGGTTCCATACAATTTTAACGCTTTTATTTTGCATATATTGATTCAATTCCATATTTTTTTTTATATTTGCTTACATAAGGGGTCCAAGATGTTTTATTCTTCAGATATGTCCATGAAGATAATTTTATATAGCGAGAACAGAGATTCTTAAACTTCTTTTTAGGAGCATTATATTAAATATTTTAACAGAATATTTTGATTAAACATGTCATTTAGTATACTATAAGAATTTGGGCATGATTATGAATTTCAAGTTTCTTTATATTATAAACTCCGTACGAAGAACGGGTATGCTGCTAGTAATCTATATAAATAAAAATGAAAATCTGTCTGTCTGTCTGTCTGTCTGTCTGTCTGTCTGTTTGTCACACCATCACTGGAGAACGGCTGAACCGAATTTGATGACATTTTGTGGGTAGCCCAGAAATACCCCCACTTAAAATTATATCCGTGTTTTGAGTTTCTACAACCAGTGGTTCTCGAGATATTAGTAAAAAACGAAATTTTCGTTTGTCTCATCATCACGGAAAAACGGCTGAACCGAATTTAATGAAATTTGGTGAATAGCCTTGAAATATCCCCCCATAAATTTTGTCCATGTTTCGAGTTTCTAAGACCTGGGGTTGTCGAGATATTAATGAAAAACGGAACTTTTTCCTAGGAGTTCTACTCCCTAACTCCGTGGTTTATCCATACGAAAAGCTTGAAAAAAGTTTGAAAGTGAATTAAAATTTAATCTCTGAGTTTGATGGGAGATTTTTTGCGTTAATTAGTCACTTTCTGAAAACATGAATTGTTTGAAACATGATTTAAAGGGGAAATCTATCTCCATGGTTCATGGTTTATTTAAAACAAGCTTTTACGGAACAATGAGAAGTATAGAGAAATCAAAATCGTTATTTAATTTCGCAGTTTATGTTATAAGACATGACATATTTAACATGTTATAAGATTCTATCTTATATTATGTTACTCAGAAACGCAATTAAATTAAATCTGTCTGTTAATTTTAATAATTATTTTTTCGATTTGAATAATAAATAAATGGATATAAAAATATATTTTAGAAAAGAACGATTTGATTTTTCTTATAGCATTTTTGACTGGATAATATCAATTACGGTCTTCAGGTTTAAAAATTATTATTATTTATATTTTCGGGGATTATTGATTCAAGGATTATTGATATTTTCAAGTTATTATGCAATTATTTTATTATGACAAAAATTGTTTAAACTCATATATTGTAAGTTGTACGAATCTTCTACAATTACACGTGTATATCTTTTAATCTACGAGAATATAAGTAGTACAGATATTGACATATGTTTTGATATATATTGGCATATATTGGAATCAATTACGACATTCTGGTATAAAGAGTACGGATATTATTGATGTTTTCAATTTATTACGTCATCTCTTTTATTTTGGCAAATATTTTTGAGACGCATATTGTAATACGGTTAATCTTCTACTAACACATTGGCATATTTTCTGATCTGCGACAATATAATTAGTACGGGGTTGCATACATTCATTCAATTTCTATTTTTTCTTCTGTAAATTTGCTTACAAAAGGGGGCAGGATGTTTTATTCTTCAGATCTGATCGTGAAGATAATTTTGCATAGTGAGAACATATATTCTTAAACTTCTCTTTAGAAGCAATAAATTTAATATTTTAACAGATTTTGCACATGATTGCGAACTATAAGTTTCGTTAAATTATACACTCCGTACGAATAACGGGTGTGCTGTTAGTGGTTAATAAATTTTAACATTTTAGGAGGATATATCATGTTGCTCGGCATCGCAATTAAATTAAATGTGTTTGTTAATGTTTTTATTATTTTATTTCGATTTAAATAATAAATAAATGGATAAATGGATATAAAAGTATATCTTATGAATGGACGGTTTGATTTTTCTTTTAATTATATTAATTGCTGACTGCGTACATCAATTTCATTTATTTTGGCAAAGAGTTTTCAAGCTTATATCGTATTTAGCTACTAAACTCATATATTGTGTTTAGCCAATAAATTCATATAGCCGATTGTTGAAACAGAAAAAGAGTAGAGCGGGTATATCTTCTAATACAATTGTAGTGTTTTCATTTAGTATATTGAAACGGGATAAGAATGTTTCATTCAGATCTGCAAATTCAAAGCTACGAATTTGGAGGGATATCGCTAATTTGACAACTTTTCTTAAACTTTGCCAAATTGACGGAAATGTCGCCAAATTGATATAAACGACACACAAACAGCTGCCATAAACCTTCGGGTTGGTCGTGTGGCTTGGGTCTTCTACATATCAATGAAAATTTTTTTGTTTTGTTAGAAGAGAGTACTGAAATGATGTTTGGTTAGCATTTATCTGTCAGACCAACCATGCTACTTAGTAATACATTTAGCGAATTTTTAAAATGTCACCAAATTGATAAAAATGTTTTCAAATCTATAAAAATATCTTGAAATTGATAAATTTGCGCTACATAAATGATATTAATTGTTTTTTGTTAGGGGATAGTTTTGTGATGATATTTCGTCAATTTGTCGCAAAGTGGAACTGTCAGTTCTACAGTCCCACTTGGCGAAAAATTTGGCAATTTTTTAAAATGTCGCTAATTTGACGAAACTGTCGCCAAATGTTCCATAGAAATATAAGTATTTAGACGATATTTTTTCTACCAATTTATTTGAAGCAAATGATATCATGTCGCTTAGCAACGGATTTAAATCCAATGTGTTTATGCGGCAGACGATTTTTATTAAATCCTTTCCGATTTGAATAATGAAGATATGTATATAAAATAAATTTCATTGCCATTTCATTTTGGACTGGATAATATCAATTATACTCTTCAGGTTTAAACTTTATTATTATTGATATTTTCCGGAATTATTGATTCAGGGATCATTGATATTTTTAAGTTATTACGCCATTGTTTTATTGCGGCAAAAATTGCTGACACACGCATATTGTACGTTGTACGAGTAATCTTCTAGGAATGCACGGGTATATCTTCTAACCTACGAAAATATAAGTAGTACAGGTATATTGGCATATATTTTGACATATATAGGCATATATATTGGAATCAAGTACAGTCTTCTGGTATGAAGATTAAGGGGATTAATTATATATTCAATTTATTACGTCGTCTGTTGTATTTTACCAAAAAACATTTGAGACTCATATTGCAAAACGGGTAATCTTCTACTAATAATCGGACATTATAAGTAGTACGTGTATATCTTCCCATATAATTTTAGAACTTTAATTTTGACATATATTGGAATAAATGACTGTCTTCAGATTTAAAGATTACGGGTTTATTGGTATTTTCAATTTATACATGTAATCTACTAATACAGGTTATATTTTCTAATATTCGCGTATATAATTAGTACGGGTTCCATACAATTTTAACGCTTTTATTTTGCATATATTGATTCAATTCCATATTTTTTTTTATATTTGCTTACATAAGGGGTCCAAGATGTTTCATTCTTCAGATATGTCCATGAAGATAATTTTATATAGCGAGAACAGAGATTCTTAAACTTCTTTTTAGGAGCATTATATTAAATATTTTAACAGAATATTTTGATTAAACATGTCATTTAGTATACTATAAGAATTTGGGCATGATTATGAATTTCAAGTTTCTTTATATTATATACTCCGTACGAAGAACGGGTATGCTGCTAGTAATAAAATAAAATTAAGTCAACTTTTGACTTTGCTGCCAAAGCTTCCTAAAGCTTACTTTAATACGAACTACTATATATATATACGTAACTACTATATATATATATATATATATATATATATATATATATATATATATATATATATATATATATATATATATGTATATATATATATATTATGTTGTCATTTGAGATTTCTGTTAAACAATATTTTAACGTATACCTCTACAATTGTTTTAGCCTACTTAAAAATTTCGGATATTAGCATAGTATAGTAATGTATCAATATTTATATATGACTACTAAACAGCCCTATTTAGCACATGCTAGCAACAGTAACTAGTATGTGCTTATATTCGCAAGGACTGTAGGGGCATTCCCTGTAAGCTGTGCTCTTTTAAATACCCCCTGCAGGCAGATTCAGTTAGTTATAATCGGGTTCGCTGATTATAAACGTGATTAGTGTTGCTTCGCATTACATGAGCTAAAATGAGCACATGTATGAGCAATAATTTTGAAGCCGGGTACGTGATCAGGCTGTATTTAAAAACGGTTTGTCCTTCAGGCGAATTATTTTTTTAGGCGGCACGTTTTCCATTTGCCCTATTAAATATATATAAATGCTGCCATATAAATATAAACTAAGCTAATATAAAATGTCTCCGGAGGTGAGTTCGCTCCCCGGATGTATGTCTGAATGAAACACTGTACGTGATAGGACATAACTTGTCGGTTCAAATAATTGTTAGCACAATCGTAGCATATAAATTATTTTGCCTCATCAGTATTTAAAAGAATGTGAATGGAATTTTGCTTATTATAATTAAAATTTAGAAAGAGGACTTTCATTGAAACATTGTAAAATAATTTTTAACATTATGCTTCTTGTTTGAAAATTTATCTTTTGTTTTCTTAAGGTAGTTTATTTATAAATATTTTTAAACACTTTAAATTATCAACTAACCATGTCATAATCTACATATTAACCAATCTTATTACGAAACTGACTGTTAATGCTACTAATAATAAATTACATTAGATTTTGGCCTTGTGACAGGTAACTCAACACTTGTCTAACCCGGCTAGCCAGTGGACACTTGAAAGGCCTGTTGTATTCTGGAGGCCAAAAAACTTTTCCCATTTGCACTAAGTGTCGGCAAGTCCAGGCTTCACCAGAACATATTACTTTCTTTATATACATAATGTATAAGGAAAGTATTGTGACGGGGTCGAAAATTCGAATTCGAGTTTTCGACGGGAGAGCACGTTTCAAGTATCCCTGATCACGAATCAAACATTTTTGAAGTGATGTCTGTGTGTGTGTATGTGTGTGTGTGTGTGTGTGTGTGTGTGTGTGTGTGTGTGAAAGTATGTGTGTGTGTGTGTGTGTGTCAGTGAGTCTGTGGAGACGATAACTGACGAACGAATGGACCGATTCGAACCAAATTTAGTACAAAAATCACAATCCGTAAACACTGGAAGCCTATTGTTTTTATACGTAATCGAATGTTCAGAACCCCCCTAAATTTTCGAATGAAATTTTGAAAAAATCGTCAAAAAATCAAAACCGCTAATAAAGTTACGCAAATAGACATTTCTTATGTAATTTTTCATTAGAAAACGATTGGCAGAAATTTTAGAACGATAATATGAACCGTTCTCGAGATATTGTACATTTTTGAAAAAAATTATGAAAAAGTCGCATAAAAAAAAAATTCCTATTGAGAAATATGTTCACTTTTCATATGTAATACCATGCGATAAATAGAGTGACATCATTCTCGTGGATCTAGCACGTTCCATTCATGAAAAAATATACTTTGAATAATACTTTAATATTCTCATTTAGTCATTATCTGTTGTAAGAATAACTTTTTTCTTAGTGCATAACGCTTGGCGAGATTTTGGCGACGAATTTGGCGGAATGTCGCCAACTTGGCGACTTTTTTGAAATGTTGCCAAATTAATGAAAATCTCGCCAAATGGATAAAAATGATGCTAAATCAATGAAAATGACGACTAATTGTCGAAAATTCAATATCTTGGAAAGAATAATAGTATCTACTATAAGAAAATCCTATTTTTTACTGTAAAAGTAGTAAATTCATTACATCATATAAGGAAAGTCATGTGTTGCCCACATCAGATTTTTTTGGACTGTCTCGGGCTGGACAGGGAGGACATTTATGGTTCTCCCCTTTTGGTATCGGATTTTATTAAAGTCAACGGTTTTACTGATCTGATCTGACTCCGTCAGACCAGATGGGAGATTAGCAACAACAACAGATTTTGGCCTTACTGCTAAAGCTTCTTTAAGCTCACTGTTAAAGCTAATAATAATAATAAAATAAAATTACTTTAACTTTTGACTTTGCTGCCAAAGCCACTTAAAGCTTTCTTTAATAACTACTAAATATATATATATATATATTATGTTGTCTTTTGAGCTTTCTGTTAAACAATATTTTAATGTATACCTCTGCAATTGTTTTAGCCTACTTAAAAATTTCGGATATTAGTATAGATAGTATAGAAATCTAACATTATTTATATTTGACTACTAAACAGCGCTATTTAGCACGTGCTAGCAACAGTAACTAGTATGTGCTTATATTCGCAAGGACTGTAGGGGCATTCCCTGTAAGATGTGCTTTTGTAAATACCCCCTGTAGGCAGATTCAGTTAGTTATAATCGGGTTCTCAGATTATAAACGTGATTAGTGTTGCTTCGCATTACATGAGCTAAAATGAGCACATTCTATGAGCAATAATTTTGAAGCCGGGTATGTGATCAGGCTGTATTTAAGAACAGTTTGTCCTGGAGGCGAATTATTTTTTTAGGCGGCACGTTTTCCTTTTGCCCTATTAAATATATATAAATGCTGCCATATAAATATAAACTAAGCTAATATAAAATGTCTCCGGAGGTGAATTCGCTCCCCGGATGTATGTCTGAATGAAACACTGTACATGATAGGACATAATTTGTCGGTTCAAATAATTGTTAGCACAGTCGTAGCATATAAAGCTACCCCTTGATGACATTGCATATATCAGCTTTTCTATGCCGAAGATATCATGATAAGTGCGAAAATAGACCTTGGATACTGTTATCTGCAATGAGATCGTTACCCTATTATGTGCTTATCTTAACACAGGGGTAAGTTTTATTTGCTGTGCTCAATACTTCTCAATAGCGGTCAATTATTTCAGGCGTTAAATTCTCAGGTTCGTTTTGTAATGGTATCATTTTATAATATTTAATTAATTTTACTATCTTATGTTGAAATGGAATTATTGTGCCTTTCAATGCAAAATAATTAAGTGTACGACTACAGTCAATAATGGAATAAAATAAAATCCATATGTGTCAGCTCTATGGGTGTCGAGAAATATATATTTGTTTGGTAATATAATAATTTATTAATATTTAATAAAATTTTGAGTGCCGTTTCTAGGGGGGAAGGAGCCCGTTTGCCTGGATTCCAGATGTATGGCTTTAACAATACATTTTTCGAATTTCGAAAGCAACCCATGTTGCTAAATCGGTATTCATTTCCTTAGTAAACAAGTGCCGCTGTCTAGTTTATGGAATTCTCGGAAGATCATATATTCGTACTTTGTAGATTTTGTATTGAATTTTGTGATTTTTATTGCAACTTCTAGCGCATTAAACATGCCCATATAACATATTTGTTGTAAATTAAATATAAATATGTGAATATGTTATATATATGTAAATTTTCACTTTTAGTGCATCTTTTAATATATAATAGGTTCAGATACTATGTCATAAAACAAAGTCATGATTGACTCTTAACACATCACTCAATAAGTCTCCGGTCTGACACATATATGGCAATGCTGTTGACAGACCCATATGATTTCTGGATAGTACAAACCTTCAACGTCACGTGTCAAAATTTCTTGATATTCTGACAGTTAGTTTATAGGTTACAGTGGTTTTAGTGACCCCAGTTTTGTAATTTTCAAAATAATAGATAAAAAAGAATTTCGTGTGTTGATTAAACATTGGTTTTTGATGGGGAAAAATACTGTTGAAGCCAAACAGTGGCTTGATAAGCGTTATGGAAACTCTGCACCAGGGAAATCGACTATTATTGACTGGTATGCTGAATTTAAACGCGGTCGTACAAACACCGATGATGCTGAACGCTCTGGTCGCCCAAAATCAGCAGTTGTTCCGGAAAACATAATAAAAGTCCACAAAATAGTTTTGAAAGACCATAAAGTGAAGTTGCGTGATATAGCTGATACCTTAAAGATAGCAGAAGGTAGTGTGTTTACAATTTTATACGAAAATTGTAGCATGCGTAAGTTGCTTTCGAAGTGGGTGCCGCGTTTGCTCACACAGGACCAAAAACAACAACGCGTCGACGATTCAGAGCGCTGTTTGGAGCTGTTCAAGCGAGATAAGAAGGATTTCTTGCGTCGGTATGTGACAATGGATAAAGCATGGATCCATACTGGCTTTTTGCAGACATCAAAAATATGCTTCAGGGAAAGAAATTTCTCTCAAATGAAGAAGTGATTACCGAAACTGAGGCCTATTTTGAGAGCAAAGACAAATCGTTCTACAAAAAAGGTATAGAAAAGTTAGAGGAGCGTTGGAATGAATGTATCACTTTTGACGGAGAATATGTTGATGAATAAAGTAGAATTTCTAAAAAAAAATGTTTTTCTGGTTAGACCGGAGGCTTATTGAGTGATGTAGTATGTTACAGCTAAAGAAAAATTATCATTCAAAGCTTATGAATAATAATTCATGAAAAATATATTTAATTTATCGACGTTATATTTATAATAAATTTGCAATTAAATATATATATATATATATATATATTAGTAATTTAATATAAATATTAGTAATTTATATAGATAATTCCTTAATGAGAATCGTGATTAAAAAGTTACATTCTTAGTCAGTTAAAAATAAGTTGGTTTAAATTTTCATAGTTGATAAAAGTACATAGTATTTTTAACTACTTATGAGGGATAATTACAATGTTTACACACATTTGTTTAAAATTGCGCGTATCAAAGATTTTTAAATTTCCATCCATGCTCTGATTAATTTATGTCCTTATGTTTATATGTATTTTAAAGTATATTATTTTATGATAAAATGGCGAAAGAATACGAATGTGTGAAAT
This sequence comes from Amaurobius ferox, assembly GCA_951213105.1. Lineage (NCBI taxonomy): Eukaryota > Metazoa > Arthropoda > Arachnida > Araneae > Amaurobiidae > Amaurobius > Amaurobius ferox. Next base: position 141,007,398 of record OX578140.1, read on the forward strand.
CAATAGATTTCTATTATTTGCTAATCGTAATAATAGAAATAGTCTAAAACTTGTTGTAATAGCTCAATCTGCTGAATAGACTCCCGCACATATACACATACATGCATATATGCTGAAACATATATACCTGCAAACATACATAAAATTATAAAGTTAAAAAAATAATTGTTATATTAAAAACCTTAGTTTTGAGTGGAACTAAATTCTTTACTTGTATGTTTAAAACCATTTAAATTAAGTTATCTGAAAACAAACATTCTTATTTCTTAAAATCATATGCTATTAATTGATGACATTTTCAACTCGTGTCCAACTTGAGGTATGGCCACGATTTTTTTCAGATTAACATATTGAAAAAAAAAGTGTGAGGGAGGGAAGGGGATGCTTTGACTAAATTCTATGGTTTACAAAAAGAAATAGCAATAGTATCAAATGAAATAACTACAGGAATAAAGATGTAATATTGAACACGTAAAATGTAATAAAATATAAAAGCAGATTTTTGAAACTTAAATATGTAACATCATTCAAAACATGTTGTTAGCTTGAGAGCTGAAGAATAATAATCTCAATTGCTGAGATCCGTAAAAGTTTATGTACATAACTGCTATATATTGTCAATCTTATTCTCAGCCTAGCTTGGAGATTTGCTGTTAGACAAGAGAACACGTCGGAACACAGCAGAACATGTCGTCAAAATAGTTTGTACACGTGATCCTTGCGCTACTCATCTCTGATTGGTGTATCAAAAGTTATCCGAAATGAACAACTTTCTACAACTCAGTCTAGAAAAAGTCATTCACAGTTGGTTTTCCATTACCATACCCGAGATTTCCCCATCTCAGAGTAAGCACTGTTCGAAAAATTGTTGTCGGTAAAATTGCCAGAAAGTTGTTGAATGTTCCTTTAGAACCGATTTGTGTACAAGTCGCTTAAGATTCCACTTCACAAAATAACTAAAAACTGATCGGAATTAAAAAAAATCTGATGTGGGCAGCACATGACTTTACTTATATAATGCAATGAATTTACTATATTTACAGCAAAAAAAAAATAGGTTATTCTTATAGTGGATACTTATAGTCTTTCCAAGATATTGAATTTTCGTCAATTATTCGCCATTTTCATTGATTTAGTCAATTTTATCCATTTAGCGAGATTTTCATTAATTTGGCAACATTTAAAAAGTCGCCAAGTTGGCAACATTCCGCCAAATTCGTCGCCAAAATATCGCCAAGCGTTATGGACGGAGAACTAGGTTATTCTTATAGCAGATAAATTGACTCTTGGCATTCAAATACAAAAGTATTCCTCAAAGAATATTTTCTCATGAATGGAACAAGTTAGATCCACGAGAATGATGTTACCCAATTTATCGCAAGACATTACATATGAGAAGCAAACATGTTTCACAATAGTTAATATATATATATTTTTTTAATTTATGATATTTTTTTATAAATTTATTTGGAAAATGTGCAATATCCCGAGAACGCTTTATGCTAGCGTTCTAAAGTTTATTTTAATCGTTTTCTAAGGAAAAATTACATAAGAAATGTCTACTGGCGTAACTTTATTCAAGGTTTTGATCTTTTGATGATTTTTTTCAAAATTTCACTCGAAAATTTAGGGAGATTCTGAACATTCGATTGCGCTTAAAAACAGTAGGCTTCCAATAGTCATGGATTGTGATTTTCGTACCAAATTTCATTCGAATTGCTCCATTCGTTCGTGAGATATCGTCTCCACAGTCTCACTGACACACACACACACACACACACATACATACATCACCTCAAAAATGTTTGATTCGTGATCAGGGATGCTTGAAACGTGCTCTCCTGTCGAAAACTGGAATTCGAATTTTCGACTCTGTCACAATACTTTCCTTATACGTTATGTATATGAGTTAAGGAATAAAAAATAAAATTCGACTAGGTCTGTAGTCTTGAGAGTTCAGCTAATTTTGCGGCAGTCCGATAATTAGATTTTCCACTATAGACGGCAGACCTACAGACGTCTTATTTTATATTACTTAAGATATCCTTAAAACGTTTAATTTGATTCCTCAAATGCTCAAAATGTGCAAATATGTCAGTATTTCTAAGTGAAAGTTTTTATCTCGACACAATAATTTATCTAAAACGTATACTACACATGTAAAGTAAGCTAAGAAGTACTTATGAACTGCAACATTAGCCATTTATAAATGCAAATATTTCATTAACAGATTATTTGAGTTATATCGTGTTTTAAACTTTTAGGTACTTTAAAGAACACTGTTTAAATCAGTATTTTAAGTGCTCCAGGCGATTTAAGATAAGTTCTGAAATCTTGCCAAACAGTAATCAACTAAATTAAAATCCGGAGTCTTAAAATGTAAATGGAACAAATCCCTATAAATTTATTTCATTGCTACTTTAAGTAATTGACGTTTGAATAACTTAACAAAAGTTGCATTATTTTTTGCATAATATCATATAAAAAGAAATAAAGTAAAAAAATCTGATGTGGGCAACACATCCTTATATAATGCGATGAATTTACTACTTTTACAGTAAAAAAAATCGCTTATTCTTATAGTAGATACTTATATTTTTCCAAGATATTGAATTTTCGACAATTAGTCGTCCTTTTTATTGATTTGGCGTCATTATTATCCATTTAGCGAGATTTTCGTTAATTTGGCAACATTTAAAAAAGTCGGCAAGTTGGCGACATTCCGCCAAATTCGTCGCCAAAATCTCGCCAAGCGTTATGGACGGAGAAATAAGTTATTCCTATATCAGGTAAATGACTATTGGGGTTCAAATACAAAACTATTACTAAAAGTATCTTTTCTCATGAATGGAATGAACTAGATCCACGAGAATGATGTCACCAAATTTATCGCATGGTATTACATATGAAAGGTGAACATGTTTCTCAACAGTTAATTTTTTGTTTTAATTTATGGGTTCTTAAATAAAATATGGGGATAAATTTAATTGAAAAATGTGCAAAATCTCAAAAACGGTTTGTGCTAGCGTTCTAAAGTTTATGCCAATCGTTTTCTAAGGAAAAATTACATAAAAAATGTCTTTATTAAAGGTTTTGATTTTTTGATGATTTTTTTTAAATTTCACTCGAAAATTTAGAGGGGGGGATCGGAACATTCGATTACGTTTAAAAACAATAGGCTTCCAGTGTTCACAGATTGTGATTTTTGTACCAAATTTCATTCGAATCTCTCCATTCGTTCGTGAGATATCGTCTCCACACTCTCACTGACACACACACACACACACACAGAAATCACCTCAAAAATGTTTGATTCGTGATCAGGGATGCTTGAAACGTGCTCTCCCATCGAAAACTCGAATTCGAATTTTCTACCCCGTCACAATACTTGCCGTATACATTATGTATATAAGGAAAATAATAATAAGAATAATATATAAATGTTATAAAATCTGGGCAGCACATGACTTTCCATATATAATACGATAAATTTACTTTTTTTACAGCAAAAAAAAAAAAAAATGTGTACAAAATCCACGGCACAATGTTTTTAGCGTTTAATTGCACATTTGGCGATTTTTCAGAACACAACATGTACAACTATTTCAAAGTACCCAATTAAATTATATATCGCTCAAGTCTATCTTTACAATTATAATTATTGGCAGCATTCGCAATAAGCAATATAGTCCATATATTAAACTATTATAATAATTAAACCAGCAATCAGGCGTCATTTTCGTTATTTTAGCACCCTTTTTTTTTGCTGTAGGTCCGTCCATTTGGTATTAATCTAAAAACATTCACTAATTTGGCAAACTTTCGCTAAGTTTATCACCAAGCAAAAAAAAGAAAAACAGAGAGAGAAAGAGAGAGATATATGACTAATATAAGACTAATTTAAATACATTAATATAGGAATAATAAGAAGAAAGCGCAAAAAATATCGAATCTTATCCCTGGGTAGGACAGACCAGGGATGGTTGTCGCACGTTATGCTATTCCTTCGATAACTTCCGCATGCAGTCCAATGCAACAGTTTGTACGCCTATGAAGTAGAACAGTATCGTGTGAGATTCTTCTGTTTCAGAAGCTCGAGTGTAGTTTACGGCCAATTTTTTTCGGATTTTCACCTAGGTGAGTAATTTTTTTTGCTTCCGTTTTTATTTTATATCATCAAGGTGTTTCTATTGACAAATATGGTCAAATATGCTTTATATAGAGTAATGTATCGGCTACCTTTCAGCTCTATCATGACCTTGTTATGAACTAAAAGTCGGTTGTTAGCATTAGCATATTTCATTCACAGGACATATTGGCTATTTGTCCCAGAAGGAAGAGGGCAGTTTGCCATACATTATAACTTGTCCCTTAGATTACTGTTATAGATTATTTTGTATTATGTCGTTGATCCTTTTCAATATATTTTTATATCAATTAGTGCGTTCACGTAAAGTAGCAAGAAAGCACGTTTATTTATTTATTTTAATGCAGCCAAATGTCATGGAAATTCCAACATAACGAAGCAAATAGAAAATTGTAAATATGAATCTACAAAAAATATTGCACAGACATTCTGTAAGTAATGTATCGAAAGGTAAAAAAAAAACTAGTTTTCTGACGAATTTGTTCCTTTAAATATTTCTGATTTCGGTGGGATTTTTATTTGTTTATTAGCGAATAGATTTGCGAATTAGATTTGCGAATGTTTTTTGGAAAACGTAATTTCACTTTTTTAGATATGCTGCACTACAAAAGGAGTATTGATATCAACACCATCAGATATCATGCTTCGCACTGCGAGGATGATACTGTGGCAATAAGAATTATAAGAGCGTTAGATTTAAGGTTATATTAATATAATTGATTAATATTAATTGTTTATTAATCATTATAAACATGGCCGTTGAACTCAAACGTGGAATTAACATTTAAACGTACATCGCTCGTTGTTGTGCCGCAATAACCCTCCAATTATTTTTACCTTTTGTGTAAGTCCTGAAAAGAATTCATTAATCATTACAAAAAGACTAGCCTATTTAAAACTTAAACAATTTCCTTTATTAACAACATCACTTTATCAAAAGCACTATTTTCAACAATATCAACTTTCAATTATTATCGATTTTCATTTAATATTTTAGTTCGGGGAGATATGACCAGTTAGTTAGCTTTCTAAATTGTCTAGGACCGGGGAAATGAGCACATACCTTACAGTTTAGACTTGGGCTCATCATCTCGCTTGCATCGGTCTTAGTGCTGACCGTACTGCCATAACTCTATGGTGTGTGGCTCCTACTCGTACGTTTCACCTCGACTGATACTTATATCTGCAACTGCTAGGTCATGGTCGCTTCGCTCCTTTTGTCAAACTCTTTTCACCAACACTTCGTAGGAAACTTCTCGCCACCACATTTCGTGTCAGACTTCTGCAACATTCCGTATCAAAGTTACTTCTCCCACCACATTCTGGATCCGAGTTCGTTCTCCTTTTTTTGTATCGAAGTGTCTTGGTTCCTTCGGCCAAGTACTGCCATACTGGGGGGGGGGGGGGGGGGGGAGGTAGCTCCACCCTTCTTCTCCTTGCTGCTCATTGGTTCTTCTGAACCCAATGGCATCACTTGACATTTATCAAGGGCTCTTTCAGCCCCCTTTGGCATGGGACACTCAAATTTATTGTATTTGACCTAAAAGTTCACGTTGTTGTAAAGTTCGGTGCCAGCCAGTCTGCACGCTTTGTTCGGTGTTCTGGCCACCATAAATACTGCAATAAACATGCCTCATGTGAGGACATATTCTGGCCTCACAAATACGTAGTAATCAAAATTCCATTCGGTATGTTGTAAAGAATTTTCATATCAACTAAAGGAGATTCACGCCGTACAGAAAAATGATTACACCATAGGAAATGGCAGGAGGAAATGCCAAACCTTCATTCTATGTCGGCTATACAAAAAATATGCAGATATTAACGGATGAGCTTGAGATGTATTTGACCATTTACCTCAAGAGATCGACAGTTATATATTATGGATATCTCCAAAGAAAGTGCCTAAATTTGCTTATCAATACGCTGTGGCTTTGAAACTGAAAGTACCATGATCCTGGGAAGATAAACGACAAGCAGAAGTCGATTGGTTCACCAACTTCTTGAAATATTATTGTACTTTTTTTACTTGCACCCCTGAAGTGACTAGTCCATCATAGTGCCCAATCCCGCCCCCCCCCTAAATGCGTTAAATGCGCTGGCCTACTTAAAACTATTTAATGCTTAAAAAAAAAAGTACCCCATGTACCTGATAAAACTGCGATGGCGCTCATCCGGCCAGCTTTGAAGGCTGACTCAAGTTCCCTAAACCTAAACAGACCTCCTAAAGATTTTAATTCCAACAACAATAAATTTAATTCCAATTATACTACTAAAGCCCAGCCATATGCAAGAAAATTTCAATCTAACCCCTGAATTCCCTAAAAATACCCCAAACCCTAAAGCTGAAGCTCGAAAATCAAACTATGTCAATCAACATTTTATAGGATATCTCCTACCCTAAATTTATTTTAGAATGTTTTACAAAGTCTTACCCCAAATTAAAGATACCCCCATCAAAATAGGCAGAAAACATGTTGTGTATGTAAGTCTTAGTGAACTTGAAGTGCAGAAATGAATTTCTGTCTCCTGAATGGCGAATCTCGATGAGTTCAAAATCCCAACGTTTTTAAAAACGTAGCCGTTCATGTATTCAGGGCTAGTTCTCCACGGAGAACGGCTAGACCACTCCCACTTACAGCACCTCCTTTATTTCTCGAGAAATTTACCCCTTATTCCAAATTCTGCGACTCGAATTATCTTGATTGTGATTCGTCACAATCAGGATCCAACTTCTAGGGCTTCCAAACAGTTACATTACACCCTTCTGGTAGATCAGACGGCCTGGGTCTCAACAACAATACTCAGAATCCAAGAACTACGCCCACTTTTTGAAGTTTCTCGTCTGTAATTTACCTTTCATTACTGTTTCCCAAACGTCCCTTAGATTGGAGTATTTATGGCAGCTTAGGCTGTCCTGGGAACTCAGTAAATTTGAAATCCTTGAATCCTTGAAAATAAGCGACTAGTTAAACCAGTGTGTCGAGTTTTAATAAAACGAATGTCGAGAGATCCTTAAAAACACTTTCTGGTGACATTTCACACGGATTCGGACCAAGTTATATTTGGAACATAGACGAGTGTTTTTGCCTTGTTTGCTGCGACCCGTTCTCTGAAAGCTTTTCCAAAACAGTGGATATAATGTACAATATGCAAATTGCGAACTCGTGTGAATTGTACAAGTGGGGCCGCTTACTTTATTTGTCAAAATTGTGGGTCAGGAGATGGTACATTGGTATATGATACATAGGCTGTGACTCACCACGTCAAATTTATCTGGTCATTTAAATTCTGTGGTTTAACAAGTGTGCATCTGTATTAATATTTATTTACACTAATCTCTAATCTCATTTTTAGCTGACATATATTTCATAAAATAACGTATCAATGAAATCTTCTTGATAAATTCAACGCGAATTTGTTAGATTCAGCAATATTATATATTTTGTAATCAGTGACAATCTACCCCATATAATGTGACAACGTGCCTGATTCACGGGGTTGATTGTCACGCTTTAAGTTCCATTTTGAAAATTTGATATTTAATTAAGAAAATGGAATTTTCATATTAAAAACTTCCCCAGTAAAAGCTAAATGTCCAATCTCAATGTTAAAATATCAAACTCCTGGATCAGAATCAATTACATGGTCGAAAAAAATAAAATGTTTGACAACCATCCCCGGTATCCCCTACCTTGAACCATTGTCACGCACAACACTCATCAACCTTTTTCCATTCGAAATAGGTAGAATGAGTTATGTTTCATACCAATCTATAACTACTAATCAAACTATCATATCAATCTATAACGAGTAACAGTATCGCTATTTGTTTCTTCCTACCCAGACCGTTGACTTACCTAGCAGAAGGTATAAGGGGTCTGTTTGAATGGCGGGGAAACTACCACCCAATATAGACTGGAACTGAATGGGGGTGTGACAATCACAGGAACAGTGCAATCTTTCTCTGATTCTATCACCTCTAAAGTGGATTTACGACTTACATATTTCTTTTGTTCCAGACCGTCCGACCTAACCGAAAGTGCAAGGTATCTATCTAAATGACCGGGACAGTGCCACACAATTTTTACCGGGACCAGGTACTCACCTTTCCCTGCCACCAACCTCTCTAAAGGATTTTTGAACCCACAGAGTTAACGCTACTGTATTCCGAGAAGGGGACAGTTGGAGTCGGAAATTGCACTCGAATTCCACGTTCCCGGCCGTCCAAACGGTTACCTTACACCTTTCTGGTAGGTCGGACGGTCTGAGTCTCAACAACAACAACTCGAGTTCCACGAGTGCAGTCCCTGTGCTTTAATCACTTGACAATCCCACCCCGCATAATTATAGATTTACCGGGATATACTCCGCGTAGATAGGGAACTGATTTTGAGTGGCGTCGAGGATCGTACAATCAATTAGCACTTGCAATCCTACATCTTTACCCACTGGGCTATCCTGAACTGGCTGGATATATATGGTACGGGAAAACACTATAAAGCCATTAAAGGAGTCCACCGATGCCGGTTATTTAAATTTTAGTGCTATTCTGAAATTTCAGAACTCTCCTTATCAGCGGTTTTCTGAATATGACATTAATAAAAATTTCATTTTATGTTTAATGCATTTTGCAACTTTTTGAGACATTTTTGATTTGTTAAAATTCATATTATCTTAAACATGACCATTATGGCTTAACTTTGTTAATTAATTTTGTTTGTGCATGTAATTAACATGTTTGTGCTAATTAAATTAAAGAATAAACACGCATATTAGTGCTTTGTACATTATATATATATATATATATACTAGCAGCATACCCGTTCTTCGTGCGGAGTATATAATATAAAGGAACTTATAATTCGCAATCATGTGTATATTCTGTCAAATATTAAATTTATTGTTCCTAAAGAGAAGTTTAAGAATATGCGTTCTCACTATGCAAAATTATCTTCACTGGCAAATCTGAATAACAAAGCATCCTGGCCCCTTTTGTAAGCAAATTTACAAAAAAAAAGGAATTGAATCAATATATGCAACGCCGTACAACTTATATTGTCGCAGATTAGAAAATATGCCAGTGTGTTAGTAGAAGATTACCCGTATTACAATATGAGTTTCAAAAATATTTGCCAAAATAAAAGAGATGACGTAATAAATTGAAAATATCAATAATCCCTGAATCAATAATCCTCGAAAATATCAATAATAATAACGTTTAAACCTGAAGATCGTAATTGATATTATCTAGTCAAAAATGCTTAAAGAAAAATCAAATCGTTCTTTTCTAAAATATATTTTTATATCCATTTATTACTTTCCTTATATACATAATGTATAAGGAAAGTATTGTGACGGGGTCGAAAATTCGAGTTTTCGACGGGAGAGCACGTTTCAAGCATCCCTGATCACGAATCAAACATTTTTGAAGTGATGTCTGTGTGTGTGTGTGTGTGTGTGTGTGTGAAAGTATGTGTGTGTGTGTGTGTGTGTGTGTGTGTGTGTGTCAGTGGGCCTGTGGAGACGATAACTGACGAACGAATGGACCGATTCGAACCAAATTTGGTACAAAAATCACAATCTGTAAACACTGGAAGCCTATTGTTTTTATACGCAATCGAATGTTCAGAACCCCCCTAAATTTTCGAATGAAATTTTGAAAAAATCGTCAAAAAATCAAAACCAATAATAAAGTTACGTAAACAGACATTCCTTATGTAATTTTTCATTAGAAAACGATTGACATAAATTTTAGAACGCTAACATGAACCGTTCTCGAGATATTGCACATTTTTCAAAAAAATTATCAAAAAGTCAAATAAAATAGAAAAAAAATATTTCCTATTGAGAAACATGTTCACTTTTCATATATAATATCATGCGATAAATTGGGTGACATCATTCTCGTGGATCTAGCTCGTTCCATTCATGAAAAAAGATACTTTGAGTAATACTTTTGAACGCCAATTTATCTGCTGTAAGAATAACTTATTTCTTCGTTCATAACGCTTGGCGAGATTTTGGCGACGAAATTGGCGGAATGTCGCCAACTTGGCGACTTTTTGAAATGTTGCCAAATTAACGAAAATCTCGCCAAATGGATAAAAATGTCGCTAAATCAATGAAAATAACGACTAATTGTGGAAAATTCAATATCTAATAAGTTATATATATATATATATATATATATATATATATATATATATAACTTATTTCTTTGTCCATAACGCTTGGCGAGATTTTGGCGACAAAATTGGTGGAATGTCGCCAACATGGCGACTTTTTGAAATGTTGCCAAATTAACGAAAATCTCGCCAAATGGATAAAAATGACGATAATCAATGAAAATGACGACTAATTGTCGAAAAGTCAATATCTTGGAAAGGATATTAGTATCTACTAGAAGAAAAACCTATTTATTTTACTGTAAAAGTAGTAAATTCATTTCATTATATAAGGAAAGTCATGTGTTGCCCACATCAGATTTTTTATTATTCATATCGAAAAAATAATAATTAAAATTAACAGAGAGATTTAATTTAATTGCTTTTCTCAGTAACATGATATAAGATAGAATCTTCCTCATAAACTGCGAAATTAAATAACAATTTTGATTTCTTTATACTTTTCATTGTTGAGTAAAAGCTTGTTTAAAATAAACCATGGAGATAGATTTCCCATTTAAATCATGTTTCAAATAATTCATATTTTCAGAAAGTGATTAATTAACGCAAAAAATCTCCCATAAAACTCAGAGATTAAATTTTAATTCACTTTCAAACGATTTTCAAGCTTTTCGTTTTGATAAACCACGGAGTTAGAGAGTAGATATCCAAGGAAAAAGTTTCGTTTTTCATTAATATCTCGACAACCCCTGTTCTTAGATACTCTAAACTTGGGCTAAATTTCGGGGGGCTATTTCAAAGCTATACGCAAAATTTCATCAAATTCGGTTTAGCCGTTCTCCCGTGATGATGAGACTAACGAAAATTTCGATTTTTACTAATATCTCGAGAACCACTGATCGTAGAAGCTCCAAACATGGACTAAATATTTAAGTGGGACTATTTACAGGCTACTCACAAAATTTCATCAAATTCGGTTCAGCCGTTCTCCCGTGATTACGGGACAAACAGACAGACAAACAAATGTTCATTTTATATATATATATATATATATATATATATATATATATATATATATATATATATATATATATATATATATATATATATATATATATATATATATATTACGCAACAAAGTAATATATTGGTGCTATAATACCATAAGCAAAAAAGTTAAATGAATGATGCATAAGAATCTATATATATAAAATTGAAAATCTGTTTGTCTGTCTGTTTGTCCCGTCATTACGGGAGAAAGGCTGAACCGAATTTGATGAAATTTTGTGGGTAGCCTGGAGATTTATTGCACTAATTAGTCACTTTCTGAAAATATGAATTGTTTGAAACATGATTTAAAGGGGAAATCTATCTCCATGGTTTATTTAAAACGAGTTTTTACTGAACAATGAAAGGTATAAAGAAATCAAAATGGTTATTTAATTTCGCAGTTTATGAGAAAGATTCTATCTTATATCATGTTACTCAGAAACGCAATTAAATTACATCTGTCTGTTAACTTTAATAATTATTTTTTCGATTTGAATAATAAGTAAATGGATATAAAAATATATTTTAGAAAAGAACGATTTGATTTTTATTATAGCATTTTTGACTGGATAGTATCAATTACGGTCTTCAGTTTATTATTATTATTGATATTTTCGTAGATTATTGATTCAGGAATTATTGATATTTTCAAGTTATTACGCAATTGTTTTATTATGACAAAAATTGTTTAAACTCATATATTGAACGTTGTACGAGTAATCTTCTAGAAATGCACGGGCATATCTTCTAATCTAAGAGAATATGTGTAGTTCGGTATATTTGCGTATGTCTTGATATATATTGGCATATATTGGAAACAATTACGACATTTTGGTATAAAGAGTACCGGAATTATTGAAACTTTCAATGTATTATGTCATCTCTTTTATTCTGGCAGAGATTTTTGAAACTAATATTGTAATACGGGTAATCTACTAACACACTGGCATATTTTCTATTCTGCGACAATATAAGTAGTACGGGATTGCATATATTGATACAATAATTTTTTTTTTGTAAATTTGCTTTCAAAAGGGGCCAGGATGTTTTATTCGTCAGATCTGCCCGTGAAGATAATTTTGCATAGTGAGAACAGATATTCTTAAACTTTTCTTTAGGAGCAATAAATTTAATATTTTAACATAATTTGCACATGATTGCGAATTATAAGTTTCTTTATATTATATACTCCGTACGAAAAACGGGTATGCTGCTAGTGAATAATATGTATTTATGTGAAAAATATATATATAATCACTGTATATAAATTCTTTTAAAATCTATGTATTTAATTTATTAGTAAGAACAGACTGTCTCTATCCAACGGTTGTGTTCCCGCGCAAATTGAATATAACATTAACGCTCATTACTGAAGGCGCGCAGTTTGATATAGTATTAATTAGCATACCGTCCAGTGAATATTTTAGATGCCTCTAGGGAAGCCATTGTGAAGTTAGTAATTATAATTAAGCCACGATAAATAGTGCAACTTTGTCATATGGATGAGATTATGTTATACATTTCTTAAGCAAGCACATTGTTTTTGAAATATACCTGCAGTTATATTTGCGAGTTATGTTTCTTGAAATAAACATTTAATGGGTATGCAGATTGTATATATTTGTGTCCGAGGTGTAGTCTCTGAAAAGGCTATATTTATTACATACTGCTGCCATTTTTTGAAGAAAAAAAAGTTCCAATCTTAATAGAGGTAACATACTTCAGTCTGTATAAAAAGAGACAAAATATAATATATTGAGTAGCCAAATTATCAAGCCTACCAGACCTTTTGCAACGTAGCTATTTAGCAGGTATTGCCTATGTTAGTACGCTACAGAGAAACAAATGCAGATTAAGCAAATCAAGGAGTAATGAAGTTCACTGCTTAAGTATTAGGTAAATGGTCCTATCTGATGGATTTTAGCCTTTTGCTTCCGGGTGGGACAGCGTACATCCCAAACGAAGAACATCTCAAAAAGACAGTTATTTGACATATCCTATTCCAAACAGTTCCACCCCCCTTTGCAGACGGCGCCAATTTCCGCAAAGGGGGATCGAACTGTTTGAGATAGGGTACGTCAAATACCTGTCTTCTTGAGAGGTTCTTCATTTGGGATGGACGCTGTCCTACCCATAAGCAAAAAGTTAAACGTAGAATGGCGCAAGGTGTTCAAATCAGTTGTACGAGCAATAACTATTTGCATTTGTAAATTGTACTTGGGCAGTATTTACTGGAGTTCACAAAGAATGTACTAGCAAACAAAACAAAAAATCGTATCTGAGCTGTATGGTTGTCAATGGCAATTGCATGCTTCAGCTGCAAGAACATTCCATAGACACCACAGTTGTTATGTCGCGATTTGTGCAAGTTCTTATTTTCCATTTTTAAATGCTTTGAAGCCAAATGTAAGTGTAAATGTCGGCTCTGAAATCGTCTGCAAGAGGCCAACCACAGCTTTTCTGCATATTCATATATGTTTCGCCTGAACTTCCGCTTTAAAAGAATCCGTTGAGAAGTACGGGTGTTGCTTTAATTTTGTTTGACTCATGTTTTTTCTCTTCGAAGCGCAGCGAAAGCCATTGCTTGATGTATATGTACAATGACGTCAGTTTGAGTAGCGGTTGAGAGTGACGCCGGATTTTTCTGCAGATTGGAACAAAAGATGCGGTGATGGCAGTCGTATAACATTTGGCTCATAAAGAAATGGCAAAATTATTAAGAAGTAAATTTAAAGAGTTTTCAATCTCTTCTTTCGACTATGACTGCCCTACCATGATATTAAACTTTTATCTATCAAGCCTGTAGTAAGTATGTTGTTTAAATAAATTAAAGAAGGGATGTGAATAAATCCCGGAGCTTGGCTAGCATATATCTATTCAATAAACGTCAATCCTTAATTCGGCCAAGCAAAGTAATTAAAGCAAGTTTTCAATAACTTTTCCATTTAATTGTTATTCTTCGCCAAGGAATATTTTATAATATTTTAAAATGAAATGTCTGGATTAGTCAAATGACTCTATAGTTGATTTCTGTCGTAATATCTGCTTGTTTGAATATAAAGAGTAATTATAGAAAGAATGGAACAAAGCGGTTCCACAATTATAGTGGATGTGTATTTGTGTAATCTGTACTAATCATACTTCTATATCGATTGCATAATTAAAGTTTTTCTTATCTTCAACATGATTATTATTTTCTGGATGTGTTATAAATTTTGTCATAGCTTACAGCAGCAGTGCCAGCCATTATGGAGTATTTTCGCTCCATATCAGGGAAGGGAAAGCTACTGTGGTTAATTGTACTACTACTATAATATTTACACTCATCCGGGCTTAAGATGAAAAATTTTACAGTGTTTATACATTACAAGTTATACAGAGTGTAAGTGCTTCCGCGCTTACACAGTCCAACAGAATGACAAATAACAGTTTAGGAGATAAATTACAGTTCAAATAACCGACTAAATCAGATGGTCTCTCAAAGCACTGTTTGCCACAAGCTATATAGTACGGGCTACAGATGTAGGAATATTTACGAGAGGGTCATAATAATTTGTCCTCTCAGTATATTTATATTAAGATCAAGATTCTAGGATTATGCTGCATTATAAACCGTTCACTGTACGTCAACTGTTCAATGCGTCAAATTACGATAACTGTACACTACAGGGTGTCCCTAAAAGATTGAAACGCGCTTTGAATTTTACCTGTTGGAGATAAGTGGCCAATGTAAATTGCAAAAATGTTGAATGTAGGGTAGGAAATAACACTACGTTAATGAAATAGTCCTACAATTAATTTTCAAAAATTTGCACTTTTTTTAATTTTTATACGACCCTCTTAGACAAATATGGTCAATCAGAAAACTTTTATTTTTAAAACCTTTTATTTTTAAAAACTTTTATTTTATGTTATCTAAAATTGGCAATCCACACGAAGAATTAATTTTTTTATACAGTTAATACACATTTTCTGCTGGTCTTCTTAACTTTTTAATATATATATTAAAGTTCACTGAATGTATGTCCATAATTCCGTAGTATTTAATTTTAATTCTTACTATATTTAATATCTCGAATACACGGTGTCCTGGATATATATTTACAGTTGTTACCACTGCATGAAAATAAAAACATAAATTTATTATACCATGTAGGGAATAGTTTCTGTACACAGTATGCGCTTGTAAAAACTCTAGATTATTAAAAATACTGAATATTTAAAGTCCACAAGTGATGACTAATTCATCGAGTATATAAAACTTGGGGACTCAGGGGATTTAAGCTGAAGTTTTGGTCTGATTATTATAATGCTTATGAATAAAATATTACTTAAAAATACCATTGGTGTTAATATTATATTTTATTCACGGAAACTGATCTTTACTAAAGTTTTCTGTCTTAATAAATGTAATTATAGAGAAGTGTATACATTAGTTCTGTAAATTAATAATTCTTGTACTTTTTTATTTTTACCTTACCAGAGATATTAAGGCTTAAATATTTGTAAATTTGAAAAAGTCGCCATGTTTAAGGCTTAATAAAATGAAAAGGAGAAAGTTCATAGTCTTGAAATTTCTCCAGCTTAGACGTTGGAAGCAGGGTAAGATATGGTGAAAATTTAAAGATTGAAAATTCTTTCCTTCGCTATTTTTGAAAAACCTTAAAACTGCATTTTTAGCTGAACTGACGCTGAATTTCCACGCTAAATTTCAGTCACCCAGGTTGCGGTCAAACAAACTTTACAACACCATGAAATGTATACCACTTTAAGGCCAGTAAAATATTTTTTATTCGAAGTAAATAACTCTGTTGAGTTCCAAGATATATATTTAAATTTGTTTTAACATCAAAATGCACAAAATTTGGAGTCCGCCATGAAAAATTTTTAAAAATTGTTTCTTATCTGCTGAAATATGTAGAAACATTTGTGCAAAATATAAAAATTTTCAAAAATGGTCATGCAACCAAATATTCTTTTTTGGGGTGATTTTGCATGGAATGGCCCCACTATTTTCCATATCTTAGCATGGTTTCAATGAAACAGCTGGCGGCAGGGAGATAACTGCAAAAAGAAATTCAAAGGGCAGCAAACATTTACAACGGCAAATTTCCATTTTAAAACAAATTTCGTGCTTCGTTCAAGCATTCTTTTCAGCCGCCCCTAATATTTTAAATTTTTATTATCTTGTTTATAGTTTATTGTAGTGCATTACACTAATTTGTATGGTTAAAATCACGTAAAGAGTGTGCTGCTGTATCTGTATATGAGTTTCTGTCATTGGGTTTTTACTCATACAGATATATAAAAGATCAAATAAATATTGAAATCGGATGGTACAAATTATAACAAACGTCTAGTTAAAAAAATCAATCTGACCGGAAGGGGTGAAGATCGATATGTTGCCTATGAAGCTGCAAAGCTTTGACTCCGCTCTGTAATTCTATACACATACACACGGAGACGGTTACTTTTATGAAATAATTAAAATGCGTTCAATATATATTAAAGAGTATTTTCCTTAAAAACATTGAATCAATTAAAAAAAAAACTTTCCCTTTAGAGTACATTGATAATAAAAAATAATTATATATATATATATATATATATATATATATACATTAGAAAGATATATTAAACAAATCAAATAATAACGACATATTAAAATCAACGTAATAGTTAAACCACGGCCACAATGCCGAAAAAAGAAAGACTCAGCACTGGCTTAATTTTGAAGATTAATTAGATTGGACTCCTTTTTAAGTCTGTGCAACTAGTAACTCTAATTAACCCAGGCACATGCTTGTTTCGGAATTGGCAAGACTAAGTTACTATAAATACCAATGCAACAGACTACAAGCATTAAAAGAGGAAGAATTGAAAAAAAAAGAAAAACACAGGAAATCAAGAATTATCATTATCATGAGGCAGGAATCCTAAACTGCACGCGAAGTACGAGCAGAGCCAGAATGAAGATGGTCGAGAAGCATCCAGAACAAGTATGACGAATAAGATCAGATCAAAAGGGGGAATATGTATATATATATATATATATATATATATATATATATATATATATATTAATGTACAAACCACTATTATGCGTGTTTATTCATCAAATTAATTAGCCCAAACATGTCAAATTAATTAGCAAAGTTAAGCCATAGTGGTCATGTTATATATATATATATATGTTATATATATACATATTATATATATACATATATATATATATATATATATATGTGCTTATATATATATATATATATATATATATATATATATATATATATATATATATATATATATATATATATATAACATTAAGAACAACAAGTGACATTCAAGTTCGAAATTATTACTTACGCTAATCGACTACAAAAATCAATACACCACACAGGAGCAGGCGCGAAGCTGCTCACATCTGCAGAATAGAAAATATCCTCCGAGTGAAAAGGAAGTAACGATAAAACGTTGAAAGGGGAGAACCAAATGCGTTGCATATAATGGCAGAGGATGATTGCGACTCTCCTTCCCGTTTACAGCAGCTTTTACAGCCCGGGCAACACTCACGGTACCAATACAATACAATGGTCAGTCCCCTACATGTGCATAGACAAAAGCACCCGTATACAAGTAGAGAAAGAACAACATCGACGCATAAGGAATGGACGCAAAATGAAAAACGATCCAGAGCCTTTATATCAACAATTACGCATGCGTGCCAGCACACCAGTGTCGCATAAATCACAAAATTCAAACCAATTCCCGATGAAAACGGCTAAAGTTTTCTTTATTACCTAAACAAGGATTATAGCATACCCGCAAGAAATAAATAGGATAGTGTTTTTTTTAAAGCTTCGGTTACGATTTTTTGATTACATTTATTGCAATCCCTTTTGAATATGTTGTAAGCCTGGTTTCTCTTGAAATGGCCGACAAGGATGTTTCTGAAAACATTTTTAGTAAGGTTCGTCCTCCAATCTATAAGATGGCCAATCTTGATTTTGTAAAAATCGCGTTTGTCGTATAAAGTGGTATAAATGCCATATCGTAGATGTTTATTCATTGATATGTTCAAAAAATTCACTGCACCATTCTCGTCGACTTGGTTTTCGATCAATTCCAATTCTCTTGGATAAAAGGTGAAATTGAATTTAGATGTGCCTTCAAAACACCCCAAGAGTCGTCCACATAATGGATATATGGCATCTCATAAAGAATATGTGTGCCTTTTTCAAAAGCAGATAGATAGATATCTGCCAAAATGGATGAACAGACTCCCCCCTTGGGTATACCTTTAATTTGCTGGTAATAGCCATCTTCGTCATGTAAAATATTCTCTTTTAGCACCAATTCCACGAGGTCCAAATATCTACGAAATGTAATATACAGTTTCAGGTCATATTCTTCATGTAAATTCTTCAGTATTAGGTACAACTGTGTTAAGTCAATATTGTTAAACACATCTCGAAAGTCATAGCTTTTATATCTGATGTCCTTGTGACAAAATTTGAGGCGATTTATAACCTCTTGTCGGTTCTTAATCATAACAGTACATTGTTTATTAAGATTAATCATAACATGTTTAAGGATATTCAAATGCTTCAGATTAGCCTGGGTTAGGTAAGTTCCACATCCAACAGTGACTGTGCGGATTTTGACAGGTACTTTGTGTAATATAGGAATAAGAATTAAATAAGGAAACTTGACAGATTTCGATTCTATTCCTATACGTTTGTATAATGCCTTTATCCGGTTAGTCAAACATTACCGTTATTGGACAATTGAGCGTACATGGTGGCGATCTTGGTAACACATTTGTAAAGTGTCCACATAATATTTTTTGCATGTAAAGGCATAATGTGAAACAATTTTATCTGTATAGGTCAAAACAAAACTTTTTTAACACAATGAATGGAAGTTGAAATGGAAGGACCCTTGATACTATGATGTTGCTGTAGGTAGTGCAGACGGAATGCGTTGTAAAAGTGACATTTCCATTCTTTAAAAGCTTGGATATGTAAACTATACTTTACTGCCAATCTGTAAGTGAAAGCTTCTAGATCGTTGTTAAAATCCTCTAAAACATCTTTAAAAACTTGTGTCCGAAATTTCGTACCGAGTCGAAAAATTAGTTTGAGTTCATGATCCTTGATCACTGCTAGAATCACTAACCTATTTATTTCTTGCTGGCATGCTATAATTTTTTTTCGGTAATAAAGAACACTTTAGCCGTTTCCATCGGAAATTGGTTGGAATTTTGTGATTTATGCGATACTGGTGTGTTGGCACGCATGCATAACTGTTAATATATAGGCTCTGGTACTTGGATCGTTTTTCATTTTGCGTCCATTCCTTATGCGTAGATGTTGTACTTGCACTTCTTGTATGCGGGTGCCTTTGTTTATGCACATGTAGGGGACTGGCCATTGCATTATATTGGTACCGTGAGCGTTGCACGGGCTGTAAAAGCTGCTTTAAACGGGAAGAGGAGTCGCAATCCTCCCCAGCCATTATATGCAACGCATTTGGTTCTCCCCTTTCAACGTTTTAACGTTTCTTCCTTTTCACACGGATATATATATATATATATATATATATATATATATATAAATATATATATATATATATATATATATATATATATATATATATATATAAAACATTTTTCATAATTACCGGAGCATGCTAAACGAAATAAGGATATTTTGCTCTTATTATAAAATATCATCCTTTATTGCCTTTTCGCATTACCGTTATTTGTTTCACGCGATTGGCAACGGTAGATCTCTACTTTTCAATTTTGTGATTGGCAACACTGGTCTCTTCCTTTTCGGCTTCTATGATTAGCACATTTTCAGTGTTTTATCATCCAGGTATTCTTGTTTCCTTTATATTTGTTCTATCTTTGTGTGTGTTGTCCAAGTACAAATAGTTTATACAAATATCTATGTCTTCAGAAACATACATATTCTATGTTCATTTTGAATAAATATTTGGACCTGACGTAGAGTTTTTTCGAAATGAACAATTCAATTATTTAGGCCTAGTCCTTGTCAACGTGTATAGCATTAGTGCTTGGAATTTATTTGTTTTTAGAACTGTGATGTTTGTTAATTATCTTTGGCTTCATGACTCTAAATTTATATTTTTTCCATTTGCTTGGTGATTCGCTATTTAATACTTCTTCTTAATACTTCTTTTTATTATGTAGGTTTTATGTAAAGTTGGGATTTTTGAGTTGCATACATATATATATATATATATATATATATATATATATATATATATATATATATATATATATATATATATATATATATATATATATATATATATGTATATATATATGTATTTATATATACATATATATATATATATATATATATATGTATATATATATGTATTTATATATACATGTATATATATATATATATATATGTATATGTATATATGTATATATATATACATATATGTATATATATATATATATGTATATATATATATATATATATATATATATATATATATATATATATATATATATATATATATATATATATATATGCATATATATATATATATATGTATATATATATATAAACTTTTCAGTTTGTTATAAATCACAACATTGAATTTAAAATTTTAGTTAATATCCATGAACACATGGGATATAATAAATATTTTTATTTGAACGCTGAGAATAATTAAATTATATAACGTCTATTATTTGAAGCTCTTGTAATGAAAGTAAAATATAATATGTATATATATATATAAACTTTTCAGTTTGTTATAAGTCGCAACATTGAATTTAAAATTTTAGTTTATATCCATGAACACATGGATATAATACATATTTTTAATTGAACGCTGAGAATAATTAAAATATATAACACCTACTATTTGAAGCTCTTGTAATGAAAATAAAAACTTTTCAGCTCTCTGAAATGAATTATCAAATTTTCAGTACAATATATATATATATATATATGTTGTTACATACTACTATTTTGACTCCAAATATTTAATCACTATCTTTTAATCTCCTCCCCCCTCCCAGATAGAAAAAGGAAAAATGATTTTTAGACAATGATCGTCTGGCCTTTTGCTAAGCAACTCCAATAAAATATTTACTGAATTTTTTTAAGATAGTTGATAATCTGAAAAATAAATATATACTTAGCATGTACCATAAGGAATAATTAATGCACATATGCTGAGTTTCTGAAATTTTCGGCTTCATAAAAATACTTCTGAATATTTTAAGTTCACAGTTTACTGTTAACATCATACGAGTAGCAAAGGAATTGTGGCCTCCTGGGATACCTGCGAACCGTTAATGCATACGCTATCTGAAACTTATGAATAATTTATTGCACAAATGTGGAGGAGGAAAAATGTAGGTAATATTACTTTTTATTCATGAAGAATTTTATTTACTTTGATACATTGTTTCATAAAAAGTGCTGGAAGGGCAGATTGCACGAGTAATCAATTTTAATTCTGTAAATATAATTATTCTTTTGCTTGTCTTCTATATTTACAGAATATTAGATTCATGTGCAAGAGATATATTTTTGAATACGACATTATTATCAAATTTTGGGGTAATAAATTAATTTGGAATATTTATGTATCTCACAAAATAAATGGTGATGTTTCAATGTGTGTGTGCAGTGTTTGTTTTAGGCATGCAATCGGGGTTGGGTGACTATTTTTAAAAACTGGACTTAATTAGACTGTATTATATATATATATATATATATATATATATATAAATCTGACATATCTAGTAGCATTTAAAACGCAACCACACCTTTGACACGGATGGCAGCGAGATCGGAAATTATAAGGGAAATGAAATGAATATTAGGATATCGACTTATATGCAGGTGAAATCATCCATGTACCAATTTTGTGTTCTTTATGTGCCTGTCAGTATGGATTACCCAATTACACAGAATGGCAGCAAGAAAGCATGTCGAAATTACTACGTGTCAAAATTTTGGGAACACCTATGAAAATGCCGCATTTATTCGGATCAAGTGAGCATGGATTTGGCCGTTGCAGCCTACACTCAACTTGCTGTCCATAGAAGATCATAAAATGTTGATACAAAACGAGTTTTTATGCAGCCGTTGCAGGTATCGGCCATTATAAGCTGAGGAAGATATAAAATCACAAAACCGGTCCTGGATGATTTTACCTGCAATGAGAGCATTATACTATCTTTGTACACGCTCTCTGTGTGCTTTGAGTACCAAATAAATATTATTTAACTGGAATTTAACTTGTGGATAATAACCGTTGAACATTGTTGCAGTTTTATTTCCCTGAAAACTTGCTAAGGAGAATTCCATATGTTTTATTTTTACGCCAAAATACAGAAAAATAAAAATATCTTCCTTCTCTTTTAAAACGCCGAACATTGATTTTCCCCCTTCGAATCAAGAAAAGAAGAAACTGGCTTTTTTATTTTCTTTTACTTTCTTGATTTTAAAAAACATCAAAGTCTCACTGCTTAGTTCTGAAGTTTCTTTACCATAAACAAATACACATTCAAAAGAAGAGAAACTCAGTGCGAAAAACACTTTTAAAGCATCCTAATATTTTCCTCTGTCGCTTTGCAGATAATTTTTTTCGAAGAGTGAGTAAAATTTTTAAATATTTGTTGAAAAATGTAATTTCTTGTTTATTTCATATTTTGTTTTAAAGGATAGAGTGTTAAATTTTTGCATTAGTTTCTTATTCAAAAATTAATAATTTGATAGAATGAATCCATCATTATGTATTCTAAACGTATGAGTATGTATAAACATTTCATAAAATGTGGCATATGAATTCATTTACAGACTGTACCTATTGAGGGTATATTGTTATATTTATGCATAAATAGCAATATGTAATATTATTCATTCAAATCTTTATAAAACTTAATTGTAGATAAAATATCTCGTACTTGAAACATAATGTATCAAAAAAGCATGGGGATCAACCTGTTTCGGCGATAAAAATGTTCTATTTGCTTTAATAATAAAATTCGAAACAAAAGTCCGTTATCATGTAAAATTCTGTGTATCTTAATTTTTGCCTAAATATATGTTTCACTTGGTGTGACTTCAAGAACATGTCACACAATGTGTGTAAATCAAATCAACTGAAATATAATTTCAACTTTTGCAGCCAAGGAATACAGAAGTCCAAAAAAACCACATTTTATGTCGCCGAGTTTTCAACCAATCTGCCTTCTCACCTAATAACACCGCGATTTTAGAGAAGTGATGATAATTTTGTCACGATTTTTGATGAAACTTTCTTTAAACTAATTGTAACTCTTGTTTTTATAATCCTTATTTATTTATATTATGACTTAATTACTTTCCTTATATACATAATGTATAAGGAAAGTATTGTGACGGGGTCGAAAATTCGAATTCTAGTTTTCGACGGAAGAGCGCGTTTCAAGCATCCCTGATCACGAATCAAACATTTTTGAAGTGATGTCTGTGTGTGTGTATGTGTGTGTGTGTGTGTGTGTGTGTGAAAGTATGTATGTGTGGGGGTGTGTGGGTGTGTCAGTGAGTCTGTGGAGACGATAACTGACGAACGAATGGATCGATTTAAACCAAATATGGTACAAAAATCAGAATCCGTAAAAACTGGAAGCCTATTGTTTTTATACGCAATAGAATGTTCAGAACCCCCCTAAATTTTCGAATGAAATTTTGAAAAAATCGTCAAAAAATCAAAACCACTAGTAAAGTTACGCAAATAGCCATTCCTTATGTAATTTTTTATTATAAAACGATTGACATAAATTTTAGAACGCTAACATGAACCGTTCTCGAGATATTGTACATTTATCAAAAAATTATCAAAAATCATATAAAATAAAAAAAAATATTTCCTATTGAGAAACATGTTCACTTTTCATATGTAATACCATGCGATACATTGGGTGACATCATTCTCGTGGATCTAGCTCATTCCATTCATGAAAAAAGATACTTTGAATAATACTTTTGAATTTGAACGTTAATAGTCATTAATCCTCTGTAAGAATAAGTTATTTCTTAGTGCATAACGCTTGGCGAGATTTTGGCGACAAATTTGACGGAATGTCGCCAACTTGGCGACTTTTTGAAATGTTGCCAAATTAACAAAAATCTCGCCAAATGGATAAAATTGAAGCTAAATCAATGAAAATTACGACTAATTCTCGAAAATGCAATATCTTGGAAGAATATTAGTATCTACTATAAGAAAAACCTATTTTTTTTGCTGTAAAAGTAGTACATTAATTACATTATATAAGGAACGTCATGTGTTGCCCACATCAGATTTTTACTTTCCTTATATACATAATGTATAAGGAAAGTATTGTGACGGGGTCGAAAATTCGAATTCGAGTTTTCGACGGGAGAGCACGTTTCAAGCATCCCTGATCACGAATCAAACATTTTTGAAGTGATGTCTGTGTGTGTGTATGTGTGTGTGTGTGTGTGTGTGTGTGTGTGTGTGTGTGTGTGTGTGAAAGTATGTGTGTGTGTGTGTGTGTGTGTCAGTGAGTCTGTGGAGACGATAACTGACGAACGAATGGACCGATTCGAACCAAATTTGGTACAAAAATCACAATCCGTAAACACTGGAAGCCTATTGTTTTTATATGTAATCGCATGTTCAGAACCCCCCTAAATTTTCGAATAAAATTTTGAAAAAATCGTCAAAAAATGAAAACCGCTAATAAAGTGACGCAAATAGACATTTCTTATGTAATTTTTCATTAGAAAACGATTGGCTAAAATTTTAGAACGCTAACATGAACCGTTCTCGAGATATTGTACATTTTTCAAAAAAATTATGAAAAAGTCACATAAAAAAAAATTCCTATTGAGAAACATGTTCACTTTTCATATGTAATACCATGCGATAAATTGAGTGACATCATTCTCGTGGATCTAGCTCGTTCCATTCATGAAAAAATATACTTTGAATAATACTTTTGTATTTAAACGTCAATAGTCATTTATCTGCTGTAAGAATAACTTTTTTCTTAGTGCATAACGCTTGGCGAGATTTTGGCGACGAATTTGGCGGAATGTCGCCAACTTGGCGACTTTTTGAAATGTTGCCAAATTAATGAAAATCTCGCCAAATGGATAAAATTGATGCTAAATCAATGAAAATGACGACTTATTGTCGAAAATTCAATATCTTGGAAAGAATATTAGTATCTACTATAAGAAAAACCTATTTTTTTACTGTAAAAGTAGTAAATTCATTACATTATATAAGGAAAGTCATGTGTTGCCCACATCAGATTTTTTATTATTGTGAGCCTGTTTTCGCGTTGCGTATCATTCTCGTCTCCTTGAGAGTTCGTTGACTGAATTTTAAATCATCTAAATTTGTCATTTCTGCATTTTATTTTTTCTGTGTCAATTTTAAAATTATGTTTTTCATCTCAATAGCTTCCTCTTGTGTAAACTGACAATTGGTGATATGCAGATTTCGTTTGCTGTTTTTGATCAGGTGTAAAATGCCAATGTATATATTTTCTTAGCACATGCCCCTGATGAGAGGCGGCTTGCGCCGAAAGCACTTGGGCTTTTAATGTGTTTTTACTTCCTGTAGTGTGATCAAATATATAATTTTATTCTAAAGTGTTTGGTGTTTTAGATTTTAATTTATTGTTAATATGCTTATTAAAGTTATAAATGGTGCCACGGGTACTTAACTGAGTAGAAAAAGAAGCTATCTTAGTTGAAAAATTGAGAGTACATTTTTGATTTTATTATTGGCAGTGAAGTTTGAAAATGCGCAGTGCCCTATTCAGGAATCTTATTTTGATTATCTATATTATGAGCAAGTACTCAAAGGTATGTGAAGTATCGGTGCGTTTAAGAAGTTTTGCAGAGAGCAAGCAGCTCGTATTTCTTAGTGCTGTAATATTTGCAAAGATGGTTAACTTAACTGGAATGTATGGAATGTTTATGAAAATGTTGAGAAAAAGTGTTCCACCCCAGGATTCCTTCTTTAGGACCGGTCTTTGATTAGGTGTAAAAAGTCAATGAATTTTTTTTCTTAGCACATGCTCCTGATGAGGGACGTTTTGCATCCGGTAGTGCCGTAAACGTCGTGTAGATGAACTTCTTGCATCCGAAAGTGCCGCAGACGTCGTGTAGAGGAATGTCTTGCATTCGAAAGTGTCGTAGATATCGTGTTGAGTGACGACTTGCATCGGAGAGTACCGTAGACGTCCTGTAGAGGGACGTCTTGCATTCGAAAGTGCCGCAGATATCGTGTTGAGTGACGACTTGCATCGGAGAGTGCCGTAGACGTCGTGTAGAGGGACTCTTGCATCCGAAAGTGCCGTAGACATCGTGTAGAGGGAAGTATTGCGTCCTTCTACACGAAACCTCTACACGTCCTGTCGAGGGACGTATTGCAACCGAAAGATCTGTGAGGGATCTAGTGACCCTAGTAGGTCTAGAAAAGAGATATATTGAACAACTCGTATGCGAAAGGGACGATTAGCGAGATAGTCCAAATCCCACCAGTACCAAACAATAATGCCAAGTCGTACTACATTAACTTGGGGATTCGTGTCGTATTGCATTAACTTGGAGATCCGGGTCATACTATATTAACTTGGGGATTAGTAACTAAATAAAATTTTATCAAATACATGTGGTATGTCGAATAATTGTATTCTAATATACTGCTTGTTGGTGGCATTTTTATGGATAGATTTGACTACACATAGAATAGTAGAATTAGTAGAATATAATTTGAATAGAATAGTATAATTAGTAGATCGGAATCTGTGCTTGTCAAAATGGAATCAATCAAAATTTTGATACAGCGTGTAATGCAACACAGACAAGCGCAACAGCAGGCAGACAAACACAATATAAACACATGACACAAACAATTTATTACAATGTGACCTAGGAACTTGCAAGTTCGTTCCGAATTTTCTAGTCTCTAAGAGTATTATAGAGAAAATAATAATATTCGATCAGTCAAAACTATCCAAACGTCTAAACAGTACTAATTTATAAATGTCAGAAAGGCTTGTTAACAGGATAATCGGTCGATATTTTGCAAGCTTCAAAATATGTGGAATTGGATTTAGAATGTAGACGAGAATGGCAACTTTCCGACTTAGGGGAATAAAAACAATATTCAGGGTTACAACTTAAAAGAACGGTCAGTCAACCAACAGAATAAACAAGAAAGATCAATCATGCATAAATCATTGGTTATGAAACACTTTCCGACTTCAATGGAATTTTATTTAAACATCTCTAAAATGAAATACTTTCCTAAGTAATAATTTAAAACTTATCTCAATACTACACTAATTTATTATATATGAAAACTTAAACCTTCATCGAAAAAAATGAACTTCATTCAAATGGCGGCATTGGAATATAAATTGCCTGGTTTAAACATCTCTAAAATGCGATACATTCCTCGGTAATATTTTTAAAAATCATCATAATACTACAATAATTTATTATATTTGAAAACTTCATCGAAAACAACTGACATTCATTCAAATGACGTCATAGAAAAAATAACACGTCTGGCTCTCTCTATAAAAGCAGCATTTCATCCATTAACAATTTCCCATTCATTTCATTCATCACAATACTATCATAATTTATTTTATTTAAAAATTAAGACCATGGAGCTACAAGTAATTAAACTCTATGCTTAAAACTTCTTCGAAAAAAATCGTCCTTCTCTTTGTAAAATCAATGAATATTTCATTCATATCAGCTATGCAGACTCCATGAGCTAAATACTTTTGTGTTAAAGAAATACAGCAATTCTTATACAACTCAACCTATATATTTTGCTGTTTACATTTTACATAAGTGAAAAATAGGCTTCATTGTAGAAATAATCAAATTTGGATGATCATTTAAACTCAAATATATTGTCATTGCGTTGTTTCAGTATGTAGATGCACAGAATTTAAGCAAAAATAAAGCGGTTTTAGGACGAGTATAACACTCACTATGAATTAAAAAGAACTTTAAAAATCACGATTTTGAGACAAAATGGATGCCATATTTTATTTTGAAGTGGGTCACGTGATCTTTTCATATCATGGTCACGCGATCGCTTCATATAGGAGGTGTAATTATTATTTTAATTTTTATTTTAAAAACTACTGAATATATTTTGCTGATTTTTTTTTATATATTTTATCGAATAATTTAAATATCACCTAAAATTTTCGAAGCAATTTGTGAAATTTAAATCCGCTTAAAAAATGTTTGAAAAATTAGGTCCCATAGGGTTCAATGTATTTCATTTTTTCAACCCGCGTTTAATCCAAAACTAATTGGGTGATATTATTCATTTATATTCCTATAGGTCCTACAGACCGTCTAAATAACATACTAAAATTTCATTTTGATTAAGCCATTTTTACAACAGTTATCGTGCTAACGGACAGACAGACAGACAGACAGAATGAACAAAGTCATAAACACTTTTCAACTTTGTTGTAAAGTGATAAAAATTGGGAGAGTTTGGACAATACAATTGCTAATTACTTTCTTTATATACATAGTGTAATACAATGACTTCCAATAGTTAAGCTCGCAATGCAAATTTTCATTTTCTGAAAGCGTATTTGAATTTGAGTGGCTGAAAATCGCTGCGGATATAGATGGCAGTATGAAAGTATCGTATGTTACAGCCAATCACGATTTACTGTCCGGATATATGCTAATTAGGAAGTCGTTGAAGACGCCAACATTTTGAAGGGTTTGAGGAGGTGCATTTAAATGCTGATATGAAGTGTTTATAAGTTTTGTAGGATTATGTTTGATGATATTCGTGTTTCTATGGCTGAATACAGACGAATGAGAGATATTGAGTGCTGGCTTGCTTTCGGACAAATTAAAACAGGACAGGCAATAAAATATGTCACTATTTTCTTTGGCGTTGATCATTCGGTAATTTCTCGACTAAGAAAACACGTTCAAACAACTCAAGCAGTTGTTCGGAGATATGTACCCAATCGTCTGAGGGTTACCACCATCTTTGATGTTCGATATATTGCTATAGTAGATGTGGGACACATTTTAAAAAAGGAAAAGCTTAAAGTTTAACTTTATAATTAACATTACTATTAATTAATATTAATAATCATGTCTTAACATTGCCGAAAATTCTCATATTAGTGGATTTTTTATTGAAATCATACATTGCTAGTTGTGCCGCTATATAAAACCCTCCAATTACTTAACTTTCGTGTGAATCCTGTAAAGGAATTATTATTTATTATAATACTCATTGACTGCACCATTTAAACTTTAACAATCAAACACATTTATTAACAACATAAATCTTAATTAAATTCAATTACACTATTAAATTATATTATTTCAGCGGAGGGGACATATGTGACCAAAACGGAAAATCCTAAATAGTGGTTACGACCGGATATCATTTTCAATGGGCACATACCTTCAATTTCTGCCTTGGGCTTTGATCATATATCAAATGCTTGCATCAGTTATTAGTACTGGCCATAACTCTTTGGTGTGTGGCTCCTTCTCGTACTCTGATTGTGCTCACACATTAATATATTTCCATTATTTTGGAACCTCTACGGGACACTCTACAAGTCAGTCTGAATTCACCAAATCCAGTCATTATCTCCAAGTTATCTTAAGTCGTATTAGAACATATTGGTATCTCACTCTCTCAAGGCATGTTAGTTTCTCATTCTTCTCTAGTCTTTCTTAACTCTCGGGTCACAGGCTGTGGTTCCCTCGTTGGGGGGAGTAACTCCCCCTTTTCTTCCATTTGCCGCATTGAGTTTGACGTAACAATCTTCTTTTTTTATTGGTTACTCCTTTACCCAATGGAACCATTCCACATCTAGTAAGGCCAAGATCAGCCCCTCTGTCATGGCCCCCTAAATTTATGGTCTTCTGACCTTTAGTTTCACGGGGTCATAAACTCGGTGCCAGCCAGACTGCAAGTATTGTTCCCCGTTTTGGCCACAATACATTTGTACATAAAACTGTCTCATAAAATGTGAGATCTATTTCTGGTCTCACAGTAGACAAGCGGAATCGAAGAGCGACCTCCATAACTAATGCATCCATGGTTGCAGCGGCACTTGGTAAAACAATATCTGCTAGTACTGCGTGTTTAAGGTTCGAGGCTCCACGTGAAGGGACTGTACGTCCGAGTACCAAGTTTTTGTGTTCCACTAACCGTCCAGAACAGAGTGGCAAGATTAAAGTGGTGTCGTCAACATGTTAATTGGACAGTCTCAGATTGGTGCAATGTCATGTTCACGGGTGGATCCAGATTTTCCTGGAATCAGATGATAAGCGTGTAAGGGTCTGGAGAGAACGAGATACTCGCAATCAGGCCTAGAACATCTTCGAATATTACGCATTCAGTTGTGGGAGTGTCATGGTGTGGTCTGGAATTTCAATGGGATATCGCACAGAGCCACACATCTTTAAAGCCGTTTCTATGACGGCTTATCGGTATCGAGGTGAAATTCTAGACCCCCATTGCGAGACTCTACGCTGCAGCAGTTGGTCCTAATGGACGATAATGCCCATCCCCATCGAGCTAACATTGATGACAAATATCTGGAAAGTGAGGGCATTTCTCGTATGGGGATGGCGGTGTATTCCCTCGACCTCGATCCCTTTGAAAACCTTTAGAATGCCCTCGGCAGTGCTGTCTCCGCACTTTTACCTCCTCCAGCCAGTCTCAGAGAGCTGGAAACTGCCCTATTGGAGGAATGGCCATTAATCGCAACTGCAGTGTTTGATCACCTCATTGAAAGCATGTAAAATCGTTGCAAAGTTTGTGTGAATGTCCCGGGTGGTCAGATACCATATTAAAGTAAGTTTTTGTTTGGTTTGTTTGTCTTTAAAACACCATTTTGTTAATGGCCCAAATGTGACGTCATCATATAACTTACGAAAAGTAAATATTTTTTTTCATCTTTGTATATTATTCTTGTTTTCTTTAATGCATAAACATATTTTCTACCTTCACGAACAATTTTGAGTTAATCAAAGCTTTAATTTTCCATTTCTGCTGATTTTCCTCCGTACTTAATTTTGGAAGCCAGTGTATATAAGGAATGCATTGTAACGGGGTCGAAAATGCAAATTCGAGTTTTCGGCTGGAGAACACGTTTCAAGCACCCCTGATCACGAATCCAACATTCTTGGGGTGATGTCTCTCTGTGTGTGTGTGTGTGTGTGTGTGTGTGTGAGTGTCGGGACAAAATTTCACGAAATAATGGAGTGATTCGAATGAAATTTGGTACACAAATTACAATCCGTGAATACTGGAAGACTATTGTTTTTAAACACAATCGAATGTTCAACCCCCCTTCTATATTTGCGAATGCAATTTTGGAAAAAAATCAAAACTTTTAATAAAATTACGCAAATAGACATTTTTTTAAGTAATGTTTCCTTAAACGATTGATATAAACTTTAGCAGCGTATGTCAATCGCTAGCATGAACTGTTCTCAAAATATAGACCATTTGAATAGAGCGATTTGAATGAAATTTGGTACAAAAATAAAAATCACAATCCGTAAATACTGGAAGTCTATTGTTTTTAAACACAATCGAATGTTCAGAACCCCCCGAAATTTTCGAGTGAAATTTTGAAAAAATCATCAAAAATCAAAACCTTTAATGAAGTTAC
Organism: Amaurobius ferox; assembly: GCA_951213105.1. NCBI lineage: Eukaryota > Metazoa > Arthropoda > Arachnida > Araneae > Amaurobiidae > Amaurobius > Amaurobius ferox. The sequence continues at coordinate 141,039,451 of OX578140.1, forward strand.
GCAAATAGCATTTATTATATAATTTTTCCTTAAAAAATGATTGGCATGAACTTTATAATGCTATCATGAACCGTTCTCGAGCCCTTGCCCATTAAATAAATTTATCAAAAAATCCCATAAATTAAAAAAAAATATTAACTATTAAGAAATATGTTCACTTTTCATATGTATTTTCATGCGATAAATTTGGTGACATCATTCTCGTGGATCTATCTCGTTCCATTCATGAGAAAATATACTTTGAGTAATATTTTTGTATTCGAACGCCAATAGTCATTTATCTGCTATAAAAATAACTAATTTCTTCGTTCCTAAGGCTTGGCGAGGATTTAGCGACAAATTTGGCGAATGTCGCCAAGTTGGAAACTTTTCGAAATGTTAACAAATTAGCGAAAATCTCGCCAAATGGATAAAAATGACGCTAAATCAATTTTTTATCTATAATGATTGATTTGTTCATCTTGATAGCACTCATAACGAGCAAAAATGCAACCAATGAGGTGCTGTCTAGGTCGTTGGGTGTTTGTTAGAGTAGTGCATGTAGTTCATGTTAAAAACATGAGTTAAGATGACACAATATTTTCATTCAGGTGAAAACATGACTGTATAGCCAAATACGGGCGTTTCTGTAATTTGACACATCCAAAATAGCAATTAAATATGTCCGAAATCCAATTGGTAAAATAGTAATTTCCTAAATTAGGCTAAATTAGTTAAAAGTCGTATATTACATGGCAAGAATAGGAAATATATGGCTTATCGAAAATGTAATTCGAGGAAGAAAAATGTTTAACATCTTGCAGTTTTACTCAAAAGAAAACTCACGAAGGAATATACCATATGTTTTACTCTAATGCCAGAAATACTGGAAGAAGAAAAATACCCTCTCTTTCAAAATTTCGAACTTTGATTTTTCACCTTTAGAATTTAAAGAAGAAGAAACACGATTTATTTTTACTTCTTTCACTTTCTCGGTTTCTGTAAACATCAAAGTCTTACTGGTTGGTTTTATAGATTATTTTTTGCCGTAAACAAATACACATTCAAAGGAAGAGAACTACTCATGGTATGAAAAATGCATTTTAAGAATCCTCATATGTTCCTTATGTTCTCTCTTTGCAGATAAAGATGTAAAAAACAGGATTAAATTTGAAAAAGTTGAAAAAAAATAATATATATATTTCTCAAATAACCTATTTTGATTTTAATGGTAGAATATTAATTCACAAATACAATTTTTTACGTCTACATTTATTCCCAACATATGTAATTTAATATACTTTTAGTGAAGTATACTGAGAGACGGAATAATAACATTTCGAATTTATGTTTCCCGGGATATTTTGGGGGTTTCCTGGCCCTTAAAATTGAGCACCGGTATCAGATATTATTTGCGGTACCTAATCAATATATTGATATTCTTATACACTACTAGCAGCATACCCGTTCTTCGTACGGAGTATATAATATAAAGAAACTTATAATTCGCAAACATGTGCAAATTCTGTTAAAGTATTAAATTTATTGCTCATAAAGAGAAGTTTAAGAATATCTGTTCTCACTATGCAAAATTATCTTCACGGGCAGATCTGAAGAATAAAACATCCTGACCCCTTTTGTAAGCAAATTTACAAAAAAAAAAAAGAATTGAATCATTATATGCAACCCCGTACTACTTATCTTGTCGTAGATTAGAAAATATGCCAGTGTATTAGTAGAAGATTACCCGTATTACAATATGAGTCACAAAAATATTTGCCAGAATAAAGGAGATGACGTAATAAATTGAAAATATCAATAATCCCCGTAATCTTTTACCAGAAGGTCGTAATTGATTCCAATGTATGCCACTATATATATAAATATATGCCAATATACCTGTACCACTTATATTCTCGTAGATTAGAAGATATAATGCATTTGTAGAAGATTATGTACAACGTACTATATATGAGTTTCAACAATTTTCGTCATAATAAAACAATGTCATAACAACTTGAAAATATCAATAATCCCTGAATCAAAAGTCCCCGAAATTATCAATAATAATAATGTTTAAACCTGAAGACCGTAATTGATATTATCCAGCCAAAATGCAATGTCAATGAAATTTATTTTATATGCGTATCTTTATTTTTCAAATCGGAAAAGATTTAATATAAAATCGTATGCCGCATAACACATTGGATCTGTTGCTAAGCGACATGATATCATTTGCTTCAAATAAATTGATGGAAATCATATCATCTGAATAATGCGACCTCCATGGAAGATTTGGCGACATTTTAGTCAGTTTAGCGATAACTTAAAAAATTCCCAAATTTATCGCCAAGTGGGACTGTAGAACAGATAGTTCCATTTTGCGACAAATTGAAGAAACATCATCACAATACTATCCCATAACAAAACACAATTATTTTCATTTATTAAGCGCGATTTTATCAATTCTATGATATTTTTATGGACTCACAAATATTTTTATCAATTCGGTGATATTAAAAAAATTCGTTAAATGTGTTACTAAGTAGGATGGATGGACTGCCCGACAAATGCTACCGAAACATCATTTCAGTACTCTATTCTAAAAAAACAAATCATTGATTTGCGTCATTTTTATAAATTTGGAAACATTTCCGCTTATTTGGTAAAGTTTAAGAAGCGTTACCAAGTTATTTAGAGATATTCCGCTAAACTCGTAGCTCTAAATTTGCAGATCTGAAGAATAAAAAATTCTGACCCCGTTTGTATATACTAAATGAAAACACTAAAATTGTATTATAAGATACAGCCGTTCTACTCTTTTTCTGCTTCAACAATCGGCTAAATGAATTTATTGGGTAAACACAATATATGAGTTCATTAGCTAAACACAATATATGAGCTGGAAACCTCTTTGCTAAAATAAATGAAAATAATGTACGCAGTTCGCAATTTATATAATTAAAAGAACAACCAAACCTTTCATTTAAAAATATAATTTTACATCCATTTATTTATTATTCAAATAGAAAAAATAATAATAAATATTAACAACACATTTAATTTCATTCCGTTGCCGAGCAACATGATATAAGATAGAATCTTCCTCATAAAATGCGAAATTAAATAGCCATTTTGATATCTTTATACTTTTAATCGTTGAGTAAAAGCTTGTGAAATATAACCACGGAGGAAGATTTTTCCATTTAAATTCATGTTTCAAACAATTCGTGTTTTCCGATAGTGACTAATTAATGCAAAAATCCTGCACCAAACTCGGAAATAAAGTTTTATTTCATTTCGCCGTTTTAAACAAACGATTTTCATCCTTTCCGTTTGAATAAACCACGGAGTTGGAGAGTATAACTCATAGGAAAAAGTTCCGTTTTTCATTAATATCTCGACAACCCCTGGTTTTAGAAACTCGAAACTTGGACTAAATTTATGGGGGGCTATTTCAAGGCTATCCACAAAATTTCATTAAATTCGGTTCAGCCGTTCTTCCGTGATGTTGAGACAAACGAAAATTTCGTTTTTTACTAATATCTCGAGAACCACTGATCGTAGAAACTCCAAACATGGACTAAATTTTAAGTGGGACTATTTCTAGGCTACCCACCAAATTTCATCAAATTCTGTTCAGCCATTCTCCCGTGATGATGGGACAAACAGACAGACAGACAGACAGACAGACAGATTTTCAATTTTATTTATATAGACTAGCAGCATACCCGTTCTTCGTACGGAGTATATAATATAAAGAAACTTGAAATTCATAATCATGCCCAAATTCTTATAGTATACTAAATGACATGTTTAATCAAAATATTCTCTTAAAATATTTAATATAATGCTCCTAAAAAGAAGTTTAAGAATCTCTGTTCTCGCTATATAAAATTATCTTCATGGACATATCTGAAGAATAAAACATCTTGGACCCCTTATGTAAGCAAATATAAAAAAAAATATGGAATTGAATCAATATATGCAAAATAAAAGCGTTAAAATTGTATGGGACCCGTACTAATTATATACGCGAATATTAGAAAATATAACCTGTATTAGTAGATTACATGTATAAATTGAAAATACCAATAAACCCGTAATCTTTAAATCTGAAGACAGTCATTTATTCCAATATATGTCAAAATTAAAGTGCTAAAATTATATGGGAAGATATACACGTACTACTTATAATGTCCGATTATTAGTAGAAGATTACCCGTTTTGCAATTTGAGTCTCAAATGTTTTTTGGTAAAATACAACAGACGACGTAATAAATTGAATATATAATTATTCCCCTTAATCTTCATACCAGAAGACTGTACTTGATTCCAATATATATGCCTATATATGTCAAAATATATGCCAATATACCTGTACTACTTATATTTTCGTAGGTTAGAAGATATACCCGTGCATTCCTAGAAGATTACTCGTACAACGTACAATATGCGTGTGTCAGCAATTTTTGCCGCAATAAAACAATGGCGTAATAACTTAAAAATATCAATAATCCCTAAATCAATAATTCCGGAAAATATCAATAATAATAATGTTTAAACCTGAAGAGTATAATTGATATTATCCAGTCCAAAATGAAATGGCAATGAAATTTATTTTATATACATATCTTCATTATTCAAATCGGAAAGGATTTAATAAAAACCGTCTGCCGCATAAACACATTGTATTTAAATCCGTTGCTAAGCGACATGATATCATTTGCTTCAAATAAATTGGTAGAAAAAATATCGTCTAAATAGTTATATTTCGATGGAACATTTGGCGACAGTTTCGTCAAATTAGCGACATTTTAAAAAATCGCCAAATTTATCGCCAAGTGGGACTGTAGAACTGACAGTTCCACTTTGCGACAAATTGACGAAATATCATCACAATACTATCCCCTAACAAAAAACAATTAATATCATTTATGTAGCGCAATTTTATCAATTTCAAGATATTTTTATAGATTTGAAAACATATTTATCAATTTGGTGACATTTTAAAAATTCGCTAAATGTATTACTAAGTAGGATGGTTGGTCTGACAGATAAATGCTAACCAAACATCATTTCAGTACTCTCTTCTAACAAAACAAAAAAAAATTTCATTGATATGTTGAAGACCCAAGCCACACGACCAACCCGAAGGTTTATGGCAGCTGTTTGTGTGTCGTTTATATCAATTTGGCGACATTTCCGTCAATTTGGCAAAGTTTAAGAAAAGTTGTCAAATTAGCGATATCCCTCCAAATTCGTAGCTTTGAATTTGCAGATCTGAATGAAACATTCTTATCCCGTTTCAATATACTAAATGAAAACACTACAATTGTATTAGAAGATATACCCGCTCTACTCTTTTTCTGTTTCAACAATCGGCTATATGAATTTATTGGCTAAACACAATATATGAGTTTAGTAGCTAAATGCGATATAAGCTTGAAAACTCTTTGCCAAAATAAATGAAATTGATGTACGGAGTCAGCAATTAATATAATTAAAAGAAAAATCAAACCGTCCATTCATAAGATATACTTTTATATCCATTTATCCATTTATTTATTATTTAAATCGAAAAAAAAAATAAAAACATTAACAAACACATTCAATTTAATTGCGATGCCGAGCAACATGATATATCCTCCTAAAATGTTAAAATTTATTAACCACTAACAGCACACCCGTTATTCGTACGGAGTGTATAATTTAAAGAAACTTAAAGTTCGCAATCATGTGCAAATTCTGTTAAAATATTAAATTTATTGCTCCTAAAGAGAAGTTTAAGAATATATATGTTCTCACTATGCAAAATTATCTTCACGATCAGATCTGAAGAATAAAACATCCTGCCCCCTTTTGTAAGCAAATTTACAGAAGAAAAAATAGGAATTGAATGAATATATGCAACCCCGTACTAATTATATTGTCGCAGATCAGAAAATATGCCAATGTGTTAGTAGAGGATTACCCGTATTACAATATGCGTCTCCAAAATATTTGCCAAAATAAAAGAGATGACGTAATAAATTGAAAACATCAATAATATCCGTACTCTTTATACCAGAAGGTGATTGATTCCAATATATGCCAATATATATCAAAACATATGTCAATATACCTGTACTACTTATATTCTCGTAGATTAAAAGATATACACGTGTATTTGTAGAAGATTCGTACAACATACAATATATGAGTTTAAACAATTTTTGTCATAATAAAATAATTGCATAATAACTTGAAAATATCAATAATACTTGAATCAATAATCCCCGAAAATATAAATAATAATAATTTTTAAACATGAAGACCGTAATTGATATTATCCAGTCAAAAATGCTATAAGAAAAATCAAATCGTTCTTTTCTAAAATATATTTTTATATCCATTTATTTATTATTCAAATCGAAAAAATAATTATTAAAATTAACAGACAGATTTAATTTAATTGCGTTTCTGAGTAACATGATATAAGATAGAATCTTATAACATGTTAAATATGTCATGTCTTATAACATAAACTGCGAAATTAAATAACGATTTTGATTTCTCTATACTTCTCATTGTTCCGTAAAAGCTTGTTTTAAATAAACCATGAACCATGGAGATAGATTTCCCCTTTAAATCATGTTTCAAACAATTCATGTTTTCAGAAAGTGACTAATTAACGCAAAAAATCTCCCATCAAACTCAGAGATTAAATTTTAATTCACTTTCAAACGATTTTCAAGCTTTTCGTTTGGATAAACCACGGAGTTAGGGAGTAGAACTCCTAGGAAAAAGTTCCGTTTTTCATTAATATCTCGACAACCCCAGGTCTTAGAAACTCGAAACTTGGACAAAATTTATGGGGGTATATTTCAAGGCTATTCACCAAATTTCATTAAATTCGGTTCAGCCGTTTTTCCGTGAAGATGGGACAAACGAAAATTTTGTTTTTTACTAATATCTCGAGAACCACTGGTCGTAGAAACTCAAAACACGGATATAATTTTAAGTGGGGCTATTTCTGGGCTACCCACAAAATTTCATCAAATTCGGTTCAGCCGTTCTCCCGTGATGGTGTGACAAACAGACAGACAGACAGACAGACAGACAGACAGACAGACAGACAGATTTTCATTTTTATTTATATAGATTTTATAAAAATATGTATATATTTATAATTGCCAATATTGTGGACCCTGGTAATTTCGTGGTCCTAGACTGAGGCTTCAGAGCGGTAAAACGTTAACATATATAAAAAAATCTGATGTGGACAACACATGACTTTCTTTATATAATGCAATGAATTTACTACTTTTACAGTTAAACAGAATGTTATTCTTAAAGTAGATGCTTATATTCTTTCCAAGATATTGAATTTCCTTCAATTAGTCGTCATTTTCATTGATTTAGCGTCATTTTCATCAATTTGGCGAGATTTTTGTTAATTTAGCAACAATTAAAAATGTCGCCAAGTTGGCGACATTCCGCCAAATTCGTCTCCAAAATCTCGCCAAGCGTTATGGACGGAGAAATAAGTTATTCTTACAGCAAATAAATGACTATTGGCGTTCAAATACAAAAGTATTACTCAAAGTACCGTTTTTCATGAATGGAACAAGAATCTACGAGAATGATGTCACCCAATTTATCGCATGGTATTACATATGAAAAGTGAACATGTTTCTCAATAGGAAATATTTTTTTTTTATTTTATATAACTTTGTGGTAATTTTTTTGAAAAATGTGCAATATCTCGATTAACGGTTCATGTTTGCGTTCTAAAATTTATGTCAATCGTTTTCTAATGAAAAATTGTATAAGAATTGTCTATTTGCGTAACTTTATTAGCGGATTTCATTTTTTGACGATTTTTTCAAAATTTCACTCGAAAATTTAGGGGTTTCTGAACATTCGATTGCGTATAAAAACAATAGGCTTCCAGTGTTTGCGGATTGTGATTTTTGTACAAAATTTCGTTCGAATCGGTCCATTCGTTCGTCAGTTATCGTCTCCAAAGGATCCCCGACACACACACACACACAAACACATACTTTTACACACACACACAGACACACACACATACATTCACACACACACACACACACACACACACACACACACACACACACACACACACACACACACACACACACACACAGACATCACTTCAAAAATGTTTGATTCGTGATCAGGGATACTTGAAACGTGCTCTCCCGTTGAAAACTCGAATTTGAATTTTCCACCCCGTCACAATACTTTCCTTATACATTATGTATATAAGGCAAGTAATATTTTGAGTTTCTGATCATCCAAGAAATTTTAGTTGCATCGAGAACTCCAGGATAGACTTCTGGATCTAACATTTTAAGTGGACACGGTAATACTCAAATCATTGCCTTTTGATAGTAAATTGCATTTATATTTAGAATTGCTGCCTAAAATTGAAGGTCACTGAAGTCGGATCGCATATCTTGTAATAAATACCGGTCCTAAACTTCGAGCATCTCATATATTTAAGAAAGCCAAGGTTATATTTTAAAATAAAAAAAAACGTTTATTTGCGTTTCAACGATTTTTTAATATATAAATATTTCTAGAAGTGAATTTACATGGTAACATTCAATATATCTGCTGTTATATTATAAATTTCGAAAATGCTCAATTTTCGTGGATAAAATAAACAAATATTGAATATTATCAAACGGGCAGAAAATACTACGTTCCACACTAGATTTGTTAATGTTATGTACGTGCCTTGATGCACACTTAAGTACCAAAAGAAGAGTAACTGAACACAGCCCAGTTTCGTGTCATGTTTAGGTTATTACCGGTAAAGGAAAGGGTTGCTGAATTTAACGCCACCACTGCCAGAAATATCCAAGTATGACTTCGTTTCAAAAATAAGGTTTTATCAATATACTAGCAAACAGCTGACCTTTGAATGGACACGCACATATGAAGGGTGGGAGCTGTAAAAGATTTCAAATTAAAACTTAATTTAATAGATAATTATGAAGTACAAAAATACTTATTTCAATATTTAAGAATTCTAATACAAAAGAAAAACATATAGCTTTTTAGAATTTGAAAATTGAGTTTAACAAATTAGAATACAGAAAAACAATGCTATCAAAACACCACATTTAAATAGCAAAGACGTATTTTATATACAGGAGCACATTTAAATCGTAATGAATGCAAGTGCTTACGTTTAGCTGTCTGAAAGCTGCTGTTAACTTGTTATTTGTAGATAGCTTATTGAGCATATGTAGTTTAAAAATGAACGTTTTGTCCTGTTACAGTCTATTGTAATAATTGAAATCATGATTCTGCAAATCTGCGTGCAATTTTACGTATGTATGCAAATTTTCATTTACCTATCTATTGTAGCTTTCGAGTTAAAAGTATAACAAAATTCAGTCAAATGTTGATTTATCTTCGTTATGAATGGAAAATGAACATTTCTCTAGTCCATGATATTTTTTTTAATGTTTGATACAGAAAAGTCCCCCTTATTATCAAATTACCTAACGCGTCTAAGGTTTTTCTGTCTTTCCAGACAATTTAGAAGCTACCTGGTGTCGTAGAATAATGAATACTTGGACATTTATAGCATCAATTGCAGTGCAACACCTAACGGCTAAATGCGGGGTCGAAACTTATTTCGAAACACACCCGAAGCCCCTCCGTGAAGGCTGTACACTTATGGTATTGATTACGGTAGAGAACCTAAAGAACCTCCCTTCAGTTAAGGAAAAATGGGGGTTCAACATATTTTCAGCATCTCTAGAAACTTTCCTACTGACCTAGAAAATTGAATATTTGCATACTTGTACAATCAACTATTGTACAGAACTTAATGTAGTTGGGTTTTCAACCCTACTCACCGGGGTGGAAATTATGTGCATTTTTAAATGTATTTCCAAATTCTCAAACAGCCTTCAGTGACATAGAAGTCTGAATGTTTGACAGTTATATAGACCACTGATCTGGAGCTATCGAAGATAGATTTTGATGTTACGCCATGCATGGGCAAAATAGAAGTGAGGGAAATGTAAAATCCCCCAGAATCCTCTCAAAGCCGCCAACGTGGACACAAAACCTGAAGTTCGTTCAGCGAGCAGAACCTAACTACAGTGTCTAGAAGTAATAGTGTGTCGACCGCCTATGCCTCCTCCCAATGCTGGGAGATATTCCTGAAAAGCCACCTCCGCCAGACGTCGTTGGTCTCGAATAAGCGGTTAAAAGCGGAGGAGTTAACATCGAAACTAATGGGAATTTATTGCAAATGAAATGACCGATATCTTTCGAAATAACTAAAGAATTTGTGTGAAATTTGCTGTGATTATTGTAAGTGGTATACAAATATAGTCATTTGATTTTCAGATAGATTGAGCTAGGGATATATTCGTATTTTTAAAATTTTAATTAATTTGACCTGGTGTTCGTTCAAACCTTTGAGGTCCAAAATAATCAGGTTCATTTATCACAGTTACATGAAATTCGTTATGGCGTTTCCTCTTGTGGTAAATTTCAGTTCTTTCGATTTTGAAGCTTATCGGGCTAGCCCGTCCATGACCCGCCACAGGACTTTACCTAGTTTTAGAGAATAACTCGAAAATCAGAGAAAGTTGGGAATCTAAATTTAATATATCGTTTTCTTTTGGGGTGTATTTTAATTCTTTCAATTTCGAACCGTACCGGGTTAGCCCATCTTAGGGCCGCCTTAGAAACTCACCCGTTTTTGCGGTATAACTCGAGAACAGGTGTATCTAAAAATTCAAAGTTTAGAATAGCCTTGCCATTTGCTGTATATTTTAACTCTTTGGATAAAAAATCTTATCGGGCTAGCCTGTCCTGAGCCTAACAAAAGGAATATATCGTTTTTTGAGAATAACTAAAAATTCGGAGCATCTAGAATGTATAAATTTAATATGTCATTGTCCTTTGGGGAATATTACATTTCGTTGCATTTCGAACCTTATCGGGATAGCCCGTCTTGGGCCTGCCATAGAAATTTTCTCGCTTTTCAAGAAAAACTCAATGAATCTGAGTAGCTAAAAAATGTAAATTTAACATATCATTTCCGTTTGGATGGGTTTTAATTTAGATATTGAACTTCTAGACACTTACTTCTAGACACTTTCATTTTACTACTACTCTTTTACTACTACGCCAATTTACTACTAGGCCAATTTTCTTCTGAAGTAACTATTTTAGAAGCTGAGTACAACGTATTGTTGAACAAAATAAAACGTATTTTAAACAGTACAGTTTAATTTAGTAAGAGTGTTCGTTTCTTTGTGTTTGATATGCTTAAATTCTAGTTAATAATCTAAATATGCATCTTAAACTACGAGTTGAAAAATTATGTAATTTTAAACAGTATTTTTATAGCATTGTTTAAAGATTGACTAAATCTTATAAAGTAAATATTGGCTATATGCTACAGCTACATCGGCTGTATCTTAACAAGCCTTATTATATGTATCTTAGCAGTCGAGATTTGCAAAATGTTTACATACTAAAAATATCTGATGTTGGCAACACATGACTTTCCTTATATAATGCAATGAATTTACTACTTTTACAGTTAAAAAATGTTATTCTTATAGTAGATAGTTATATTCTTTCCAAGATATTAAATTTTCTTCAATTAGTCGTCATTTTCATTGATTTAGCGTCATTTTTATCCATTTGGCGAGAATTTTGTTAATTTGGCAACAATTAAAAATGGCGCCAAGTTGGCGATATTCCGCGAAATCCGTCGCCAAAATCTCGCCAAGCGTTATGGACGGAGAAATAAGTTATTCTTACAGCGGATAAATGGCTATTGCTCAAAGTATCATTTTCCTGAATGGAACGACATAGTTCTACGAGAATGATCTCACCAAATTTATCGCACGGTATGACATATGAAAAGGTAACATGTTTCTCAATAGGAAATATTTTTTTATTATTTTATATGACTTTTTGATATTTTTTTTTAAATGTGCACTATCTCGAGAACGGTTCATGTTAGCGTTCTAAAATTTATCTCAATCGTTTTCTAATGAAAAATTACAAAAGAAATGTCTATTTGCGTAACTTTATTCGCGGTTTTAATTTTTTGACGATTTTTTCAAAATTTCACTCGAAAATTTAGGAGGGTTCTGAACATTCGATTGCATATAAAAGCAATAGGTTTACAGTGTTTATGGATTGTGATTTTTGTACCAAATTTGGTTTGAATCGGTCCTTCGTTCGTCAGTTATCGTCCCCACAGACTCACTGACACTCAGACACACACACACACACACACACAGACATCACTTCAAAAATGTTTGATTCGTGATCAGGGATGCTTGAAACGTGCTCTCCCGTCGAAAACTTGAATTCGAAATTTCGACCCCGTCGCAATACTTTCCTTATACATTATGTATATAAGGAAAGTAATAAGTCCTTATACATTATGTATATAAGGAAAGTAATAGACCAAATATCGACATATAGTAGGGTAGGTGCCTAATATGAAATGCAATGTTATTTACTTGACATGTCAATCGTGAATTACAAATGCAAAACATCTTACATATTTTAAGAAATCACGAAAGTAAATTAATATGTTTCGCTTCTATCACTTGATAATGTGGTATTAAAAATGCCCGAACAATAGGATTTTCTTATTCTTTCTGCGCTTCACACGTTGATTTTTGATCCTGCGAATTTTAAAGAGAAAACAGGAATTCAGTTTTATTCTTTTTCGGTATCTGAAATTACTTGTCTTCACTTTTAGGTGTTATCCAGCTCCTATGACCTAAACAAATACGCATTCAATAGGGAGAATGAAACTTTATAAGAAAAATATTTTGACAGTAGACTGTCATTTTGCTTCTGTTACTTAGCAGATAAACTTCTGAAAAAGCTGACGTTTAATTTTAGAACGTGTTTGATCAAAATAATCAATCTTCTTCAAATAGCATATTTCACTTTAAAAGTTAGAACTCTAATTTATGTGCACACATTTCATAGTGAATTCCTTTAAAACATTATTTTTTAAAGAGTACCAAAACCTTCACTTTGACGTTGATTAAATTTGTTATGGAAATATTAATATTTTTCAAATAATGTTTTCTGGACGGCATACAATGGTTGTTGTTTAGAAAACCAGTGTGTTATTATTTTTATATAATATATTATACCTAAATAAGCGCTGAAATAAAATAATTTTTGCCTTGAAAAAATCCGTAACTTTAGAATTCCACAAGAAGAATTAAATGTTTTATAAAAGTGTAAATAATAATTATTTACTCGATTTAATATTAAGTGTGATGACCTTTAAATTAAAGCATATTTTAATTTAGCATATTAAGTCTTATAGAAAATATATTAAGCTGTTATTTTATTAATTAATATTTTGTCAAAAATAGGGTGCAATTACTAAACATTTATATAAGGTTTTATTTAATCTAATCTTAATTCGGGAATTGTATATTTATCTGCTCATACATTTAGTTAATATACAAACACATTTCCGGTTTTAGCTCCAGTGTTTTGGTTCCTAGCATTTTCGACATAGCCCCCTCCAACATGGGTTTTGCATTTTCATAACACGGTTTGAGAAAATTAACTAAAGGTAATTTCTCATTTTCTTATCTAGTATGTTTAAAATACACGCGTATTGAAAGAGGTAAGTTATTTTTCATATATTTCTTTTTATTATAATTTTTTCAATTTGTTTCACAGTTCCACTTATTTAGTAACTATGAAGTACCTAAAATAGCTGTATTGCATCGATATATTATAGGTGTGTCATGAAGATGTGATAAAAAAATTCCATAGTAGTGGTTCTCTATAATGCTCCTTTTCTCCATTGCCTTCATACATTAAAAAAATCTGATGTGGGCAACACATGACTCTACTTATATAACGCAATGAATTTACTATTTTTACAGTTAAAAGAAAATGTTATTCTTACAATAGATAATTATATTCTTTCCAAGATATTGAATTTTCTTCAATTAGTCGTCATTTTCATTGATTTAGCCTTATTTTTTTATCCATTTGGCGAGATTTTCTTTAATTTGGCAAGATTTTAAAATGTTGTCAAGTTGGCGACATTCCGATAAATTCGTCGCCAATATCGCCAAGCGTTATGGGCGAAAAATAAGTTATTCTTACAGCAGATAAATAACTATTGGCGTTCAAATAAAAAGTATTACTCAAAGTATCTTTTCTCATGAATGGAACGAGCTAGATCCACAACAATGATATCACCAAATTTATAGCATAATATTACATATAAAAAAGTAACATATTTCTCAACAATTAATATTTTTTTTAATTATGTGATTTTTTTCATAAATTTATTTGAAAAATGTGCAATATCTCGAGAACGGTTCATGCTAGCGTCCTGAAGTTTATGTCAATCGTTTTCTAACAAAAAATTACATAAGAAATATGTATTTGCGTAACTTTATTCAGGGTTTTAATTTTGTGATGTTTTTTTCAAAATTTCACTCGAAAATTTAGGGATCTCTCAAAACGCTCTATCCGTTCGTGAGATATCGTCTCCACAGACTCACACACACACACAGACATCAGCTCAAAAATGTTCGATCCGTGATCAAGTATGCTTGAAACGTGTTCTCCCGTCGAAAACACGAATTTGAATTTTCAACCACGTCACAATACTTTCCTTATACATTATGTATGTAAGGAAAGTAATTAATACGTTGTATTTCAGCATTATGTTGTACATTTGTACTTCAACATTTTTTTCTCTATGTACAAATGTATATAACATATGCATAATAATTTTCTTATATTATTTTAATATCACTATAACAATTTATCCCTTATTTTTCGCAGCACCTAATATTGAATTAATAGATGATGTATTATATTATTAAACATTATATTTTATACATGTATTATATTACTTATCTTATATACAATAATATATAAGGAAAGTATTGTCACAGTATCGAAAATTCGAATTCGAGTTTTTGACGGGAGAGCACGTTTCAAGCATCATTGATCACGAATCAACATTTTTGAAAAGATGTATGTGCGTGTGTGTGTGCGTGTGTGTATGTGCGTGTGTGTGTGCGTGTGTGTGTGTGTTAGTGAGTCTGTGAAGACGATAACTGATGAACGAATGGACCGATTCAAACGAATTTTGGTAAAAAATTACAATCCGTAAACACTGGAAGCCTATTGTTTTTATACGCATTCGAATGTTAAGAATCCCCTAAATTTTCGACTGAAATTTTGAAAACCTCGTCAAAAATCAAAACCTCTAATAAAGTTACACACATAGACATTTCTTATGTAATTTTTCATTACAAAACGATTGACATAAATTTTAGAAGTCTAACCCGAACCGTTTTCGAGATATTGCACATTTTTAAGAAAAATTATCAAAAAATCACATAAAAAAAATTCTTATTGAGAAACATGTTCACTGTTCATATGTAATGCCCTGCGATAAGTTTAGTGACATCATTCTCGTGGATTTAGCTCGTTCCATTCATGAAAAGAGATATTTTGAGCAATACTTTTGTATTTGAACGCCAATAGTTATGTATCTGATTTAAGAATAACCTATTTCTCCGTCCACAACGCTTGGCGAGATATTCGCGATGAATTTGGTGGAATGTCGCCGACTTGGCGATTTTTTCAATGTTGCTAAATTAACTAAAAACTCGACAAATGGATAAAAATAGCGCTAAATCAATGAAAATGACGACTCATTGACGAAAATTCAATATCTTGGAAAGAATATAAATATCTACTATAAAAATAATCTTTTTTTTTCACTGTAAAAGTAGTAAATTCATTGCATTATATAAGTAAAGTCATGAGCTGCCGACAACATATTTTTTTTAAATTTAAAAATAGCCAAACATTATTTTTTGTACAACATGTCAGTATCGACATTTAAAATTATTTTTAATTCCGCTGCATTCAGTACATTTAGTACATTAAGGTGTGATCAGGAGTTTATTCGTGGTGAGCATGATTTTGCATGTGTTTGTTCTGTGATTAAGGGGTGTGCTCGAGAATAATCCTTTCGAAAACTCTAATGAATTTATTCAATTAATCCCTATTTTAAGTTATGGGCAACAGCGGGCACAATTTATAATCTAAAAAAACTTGCATATGCTCAAATGTATCGATTAAATGTTTCTTTTATACGCAAATTTTAACAACGAAAAGAGAAAGACCACCTCCATAACGCCAAGACAAACCGTTCTCTAGATATTTTTTAGTTTGGGGCATTTTTGCCACGTTGGGATGTCCCGTCTGAAAACGAATGAAAAGGAACAATCAATTAAAACTGCAATTTCAGAGTAAATTCAAATAATTATTCGGTTTATTTTGTGCAATTAAGCTCAATTTAATGAATTATGAGGAAAATAAAAATAAACTTAATTTTAAATCTGTAGGGAACGCCATGTGCTGATCATATCCGATTTTTTACTTTCCTTATATACAATAATGTATAAGGAAAGTATTGTGTCCGGGTCAAAAATTCGAATTCGAATTTTCGACGTAAGAGTACGTTTCAAGCATCCCTGATCACGAATCGCCCATTTTTAGAAGTGATGTCTGTGTGTGTGTGTGTGAGAAATAATGTCTGTGTGTGTGAAAGTATGTGTGTGTGTGTGTCAGTGAGTCTGTGGAGACGATAACTGACGAAAGAATGGGCCGATTCGAATGAAATTTGGTACAAAAATTACAATCCATAAACACTGGAAGCCAATTGTTACTTTCCTTATGTACATAATGTATAAGGAAAGTATTGTGATGGGGTCGAAAATTCGAAATCGAGTTTTTGACGGGAGAGCACGATTCAAGCATCCCTGATCACGAATCAAGCATTTTTAAAGTGATGTCTGTGTGTGTGTATGTGTGTGTGTGTGTGTGTGTGTGTGTTTGTGTGAAAGTATGTGTGTGTGTGTGTGTGTCAGTGAGTCTGCGGAGACGATAACTGACGAACGAATGGACCGGTTCGAACCAAATTTGGTACAAAAATCACAATCCGTAAACACTGGAAGCCTATTGTTTTTATGCGTAATCGAATGTTCAGAACCCCCCTAAATTTCCGAATAAAATTTTGAAAAAATCGTCATAAAATCAAAACCACTAATAAAGTTACGCAAATAGACATTTCTTATGTAATTTTTCATTAGAAAACGATTGACATAAATTTTAGAACGCTAACATGAACCGTTCTCTAGATATTGCACATTTTTCAAAAAAATTATTAAAAAGTCATATAAAATGAAAAAAAAAATATTTCCTATTGAGAAACATGTTCACTTTTCATATGTAATACCATGCGATAAATTGGGTGACATCATTCTCGTAGATTCTTGTTCCATTCATGAAAAACGGTACTTTGAGTAATACTTTTGTATTTGAACGCCATTAGTCATTTATCTGCTGTAAGAACAACTTATTTCTTCATCCATAACGCTTGGCGAGATTTTGGCGACGAATTTGGCGGAATGTCGCCAACTTATCGATTTTTTGAAATGTTGCCAAATTAACGAAAATCTCGCCAAATGTATAAACATGACGCTAAATTAATGAAAATGATGACTAATTGTCGAAAATTCAATATCTTGGAAAGAATATTAGTATCTACTATAAGAAAAACCTATTTTTTTTACTGTAAAAGTAGTAAATTCATTACATTATATAAGGAAAGTCATGTGTTGCCCACATCAGATTTTTTTATCTTATGTTAGTATTTACTATGATCCTAATTGTCTCTCTATGACCTAATGAAAGATATCTTCAACATTGATCAAGATGTTCACAGCTTTTAGAATTTCGATAGAAAATGTGGATTTCGTCAAATGTATGGAACAATAAGACATTTTTGTACCACATTTGGCAGGGTTGAGTATAATCCTTATTTGTCTGTTTATTACCCAACCCTGCCAAATGTGGTACAAAAAATATCTTCTTTTGAGTTCCGCACATTTGACAGAATCCACATTTTCTATCGAAATTCTAAAAGCCACTAACATCTGGATCAATGCTTACGGTCTCTTTCATCGAACAATCGCGACTTTAAAATATTGCCAATTCTAGACAATGTCACCTATACGTATTTTATCTTATGTTAATATTTTCTATGATTCTAAATTGTCTCTTAATAATATGACAAGAAAATGTACCCGAAGTCGCCCGGGATATAAGATGAGCAGCCGTGGCGTAGCCGTATATGCGCCAAAGCACAAATTTATTTATTTATTTTAACAGTATAAGCGGGCGTATTGATAAAGCACTCTTTGGTTTTAAAGAATTCGCTGTGTGTTCCGGTAAACAAATTTCATGGTCGTACGAAGCTTAGATTTGATTTCCCGCTATAGATTGCACATACGCAACATTATTACTTTCCTTATATACATAATGTATAAGGAAAGTCTTGTGACGGGGTCGAAAATTCGAATTCGAGTTTTCGACGGGAGAGCACGTTTCAAGCGTCCCTGATCACGAATCAAACATTTTTGAAGTGATGTCTGTGTGAAAGTATGTGTGTGTGTGTGTGTGTGTGAGTGTGTGTGAAAGTATGTGTGTGTGTGTGTGTGTGTGAGTGTGTGTGAAAGTATGTGTGTGTGTGTGTGTGTGTGAAAGTATGTGCATGTGTGTGTGTGTGTGTAAAAGTATGTGTGTGTGTGTGTGTGTGTGAAAGTGTGTGTGTGTGTGTGTCAGTGAGTCTGTGGAGACGATAACTGACTAACGAATGGACCGATTCGAACGTAATTTGAAACAAAAATCACAATCAGTAAACACTGGAAGCCTATTGTTTTTATACGCAATCGAATGTCCAGAACCCACCTAAATTTTCGAATGAAATTTTGAAAAAATCGTCAAAAAATCAAAACCGCTAATAAAGTTACGCAAATAGACATTTCTTATGTAATTTTTCATTAGAAAACGATTGGCATAAATTTTAGAACGCTAACATGAACCGTTCTCGAGATATTGCACATTTTTCATAAAAATTATCAAAAAGTTATATAAAATAAAAAATAAAAATATTTCCTATTGAGAAACATGTTCACTTTTCATATGCAATATCATGCGATAAACGGGTGACATCATTCTCGTGGATCTAGCTCGTTCCATTCATGAAAAATGATACTTTGTGTAATGCTTTTGTATTTGAACGCCAATATTCATTTATCTGCTGTAAGAATAACTTATTTCTCCGTCCATAACGCTTGGCGAGATTTTGGCGACGAATTTGGCGGAATGTCGCCAACTTGGCGACATTTTTAATTGTTACCAAATTAACAAAAATCTTGCCAAATTGATAAAAATGACGCTAAATCAATAAAAATGACGACTAATTGAAAAAAATTCAATATCATGGAAAGAATATAAGCTTGAGCTTCCCGGATAATCGGTCCCGCACTGTAATAGGAATAACTCCTTTCATGTCTCATCTGGCAAAGAACAACAATAAGCTCATCTACACATAAGAAAAACAAACCCCGAGAAGATTAGGATTGGTAAAAGTTCCGGGAAATCTGAAATTGCACAACTGGGGGATAAAGTGCCACATGCGCATTATTCCGGATTAAACTCGATCTTCTATAAACTTGATGCTAGCTGTAACAACATTTACTTTATGAGCTACTGTTGAAACTTCCTAAACTGCAGAATTCCGTACTTTTTGGTGTCTTCTGAGTCAACTACAACTCATTTTGGTCTCTAGAAGAAAAATCTGATTCATCCATGCTATTTTTGGCAGTTTCGTCATAGTTGTACTTTAGATCTACTCATGCAGGTTACTAAAATTAATAATTAAAAATAAAAGAAAATAAAACTTGTAAAATATTTGGAAAGCAACATAAAAAAATAATAGAATCATAATAGCAATAATATTAATAATAATGGCAATAATAATAAAATATAAAATAATATACATATTAGATACTTTTAATATTACAATAGGCAGCATCTGATGGATTCAGCACATGATTTTAATTCTGTCTCTGCAGATTACTAAAATAAAAATAATAATGAAATAAAATAAAATTTGGGAAGCATTTGAAGAGAAACATATAAAAATAAAAAAATATTAATAATGATAATAATAATAATAATAATAATAACAATAATAATAATAATAATAACAATAATAATAATAATAATAATAATAATAATAATAATAATAATATTAATAATTATAATAATAAGTAAACTAGATGCTCTCAAGTTATTGAAAATAATCATATATAATCAGCACAATTTTACTTACAGATTTTTATACAAAATCATCCTTTCTTTCTCCTATATACTTTAATATGGATATTTAATATCTCAAATAATATCATGTGGGATGAATTCTTATTTCAAAAGAATTTTACATATTATTTTCAGTGTTAAAAGCATTTCTTTTTTTTTTTTGCGATTTAAATCACTTTAAAATGGCTAAAATCGCTAAAATTATAAAGAAAACTCTAAATAACCTCAATAATTGTTTATCCTTTAGCAGTCGGAATTATTTACTCAATTTCGTAATTACACAGCATGTATAAAATAAGCTTTTAATTAAATGAAGCTCAGCAAGCTACGCAGGCTTCCTTCGCATACACTCAAATACGTTTCTCAGATAGTACATGACCAATGTCATCATTGTAAGTCTATAGGGAAAATGAGTTAGTATTTTGATACCTGAAATATAGTTTGCAGCCAATTAAAATAATTTTAAATGCCAAAATAAAACCAGATTATGTGACATGTGGTTAAACTTACTTTTTAATGTTAATATTGAGAATCAGACTCTGGTAATTAAGGTATGTCTAGCACTGCTTTTCATTGAAGCACAAAAAGTATTTACAAACCATCGAGCTTAGTGTGGCCATGGTTTAGCATTAATAATAGCTATGGTTTAGTATTGATAATAGGATTAGTAAAGAAACAATTAAATTTCTATATTGTTAAATGTTATTTTGTTCTTGTAGCCACGTTCGTGGATTTTGATTAGGTAAAGGGTATGTAGTGCATATTTGTTAAAAATATAATTATTTTTCTTTTCATGCATTCTAATGCGGCAAGCTATGGCATATATAATCTATATAAATACAACTGATATATGTTTATCTGTCTCATAATAACGGGAGAGCGGCTGAACCAAATTTGATGAACATTTGTAGGTACACTTGGAATAGCCGCATTTAAAATTTAGCCCCGGCCTCGAGTTTCAATGACCAAGGTATTAATTAAAACCTAGATATTAATTAAACACGTTCCGTTAAACCTTCCATAGACATAGCATTATACAGATGATATTTTCTTCCTGTAAACTTACTTGAAGAAAATTATACCATCTCATTTAGCAACGGGTTTAAAAACAATGCAAGATAAATTTGGGGTTATTGATATTTTCAATTTATTATATCATCTGTTTAATTTTGGTAAAAACGGTTGGAACAAATATATTTTAGTAAGGGTAATCTTATATTACTACACGGGCACTAAACTTATTACTTCTAAAATAACATAAACTAAACATTATTACCTCTAAAATACGAGTAGCACGGTTATATCTTCCCGTACAATTTTAGAGCTTTCATTTTTAGATATATTGGAATCAATTACTGTCCTCAAGTTTAAATGTAATTGATATTTTCACTTTATCATGCTAGCTGTTGCATTTTGGTAAGTATTTTTGAAATTCATATAATGTAGTACGGGTAATTTCTACAAATACACGGATATATCTTCTAATATTCGGGAATATAAAGAGTACGGGTATATCTTCCGATACAATTTTTGTGCTTTTATTTTGGCATATATTGATTCACTTTCATATTTTTTCCAAATTTGTTTAACAACGGCACCAGGCTCTTTTATTCTTTAGATCCGGTCGTGAAGATGATTTTTGCGTAGCGAGAACAGAGATTTTCTAATCTACGAGAGTGTAAGTATTAGGGGTGTAACTCCCCATAGAATTTTAATACTTTCATTTTAGCATATATTGGCATCAATTACAGCTTTTGGGTTTAAAGATTAGGGGGTTATTGATATTTTCAATTTATTACGTTATCTGTTATTTTTTAACAAATATATTTTTCCTACTATATATATATATATATATACCGGGTGGTGGTCAGAATTAAAACTCCCCTACTCTGAGCTCTCTATAGATCGAACTACTCAGTGTAAAGGCTCCAAAATTGTTGAACATACTATTCAAGACAAGGGGAAAGGGATTACATGAAAAAAAATTAGTTCCTGAAACACCGATAGGTGCGCGGCAAAACAGAAAATATGCTGAAAAGACACAAAATACACATTTATAACACATTTTATTCGAACGTACCAAACATTCATATCACAAGGACCTTATCAATGCAGGGAATGCTGCGTATAACGTTATTCATTGATTGTTCAACAATAGCGGTGGCAACATCTTCAACGACATCTGAACGAGTCGATGTGCGTCTTCGACCCGGCTGAACACCAAGATGTCCAGTTTTTTCGAATCGAGCGATCATTCTCCTGAGAGCTTGTGGAAGTAATGGTCCTTTGCGCAAATTCTTAAGTCGACGAAACTCTCGAAGTGCAGCTACAGTATGTCCTTTGTTTTCATAAAACAACTTCACAAGCAAAGCGCGTTCTGGCAGTGTGACAGTCATCGCTGATAAGAGTGAAAACTTTCCAGTTTTATCCCCTTTTACGCCCAGAACATAGTAGCTGCAAACCACTTGTTTATGCAAATTTTTGTGCTTACAGTGTGAAATTGCAGTTGCAATGACAATTTAAGTTTCTTCACTTTTCTATCATATTTTTTTTTCATATCAGCAAAAGAAATTAAAAAGGAAAAATTCCATATGGCATGTGTTTGTTTTTTTATGATTATTTTGTGTCTTTTCAGCATATATTCTGTTCTACAGCGCCACCTATCGTTTTTTCTGGAACTAATTTTTTTTTCGCGTAATCCCTTTCCCCATGTCTTGAGTAGTAGGTTCAACAATTTTGGAGCCTTTACACTGAGTAGTTCGATGTATAGAGAACTCAGAGTAGGGGTGTTTTAATTCTGGGGGTGAGTAGGGGTGTTTAAATAAAAGGGGGGATGCCAGATAAATTGCATATAAATGGCTGAGAGGGATAGCGACCTCTCATTCCCGTTTAAAGTACTTTTATGTCTAGACAACGCCCACGGAAACCAATGCAATATAATGACAGGTCCCCGATATGTGCAAAATCGAAGGCACTAGAACGAAGACAGAATGGAATAACGAGAGGTTGAAATTTATAATTTCAGTCTGACAACCATACAATCCGGAATGCACAAAACTCTTCCTTAAGCAAACTTTTTAACGCATGCGTACATCGTTATACACTGTTATGATGTCATATTACCTATGTCTTGTCTAAATGAGTATTCTTCTTCCTTAAAGAAGGAATTATAATGAAGTTTAAGAAAATTTATCGGGTAATATTTGTTATATGCTTCTCGCATGATTCTTTTGTTACTTTTTATACAATCATTTTTGAAAGTATTATTGTGGAGATTTCTTCTGCGGTGTCCTGTGATGATATTACGGAAAATATTCTGAGTCAAATTTGAATTCCATTCTATGATTTGGTTAATCTTCATATCAAAATTGTCACGTTTGCTGTACAATACCGTATGAATTCCTTTTATATTGTTGTATGTTATGGGGATGTCTAGGAAATTAACTTCGTCTTTGTTAGTATTAAGGTTCTTGATCAGTTCCAGTTCCTGGGGATAAAAGCTAAAATCGAATTCAGGAGTATGCAAGTATTGTCCCAATAGCACATCGTCCACGAATCTATAATATGGTCATTCATATACTATATGATTACCTCTTTCAAAATATGATAAATATATATCTGCTAAGATTGAAGAGCAACCCCTTGCCATGGGGATGCCTTTGATTTGTTGAAAAAATTATTTTCCATTATACAGCACGTTTTCGTATAAAACCAATTTGATAAGATCCAAATACCTACGATAAGTGATTACATTTTTGAGATTGTATTCCTCGTGCACCAATAGAAGTATGTTATGTAGTTTTGAAAGGTCGATGTTGTTAAAAAGGTCACGGAAGTCATAAATTGCAAACTGTATATCTTTAGTGCAGAATTTTAGTCGTTTTATAACTTCATTGCTGTTTTTTATCATAATAGAGTTTTGTAGTAATAAAGCTTTATAAACAGGTTTAAGGATATACAATAGTTTCTTGTTAGCTAACGTTAAATATGAATTACATCCCACTGTTACAGTACGGAATTTTACAGGTTTTTTATGCAGTTTTGGAATGAGGACCAGATATGGGAAAAGACACTGATTTTAAATTAATGCCGATTCTTTTGTATAATGCTTTGATCTTATTTGACAATACTGCAATATTCTATGGTAGAGGTTTATACATAGTAGGTTCCATGTAAGTTGTGACTTTTTTAACAACATCGACCTTTTAAAACTACATGACATACTTCTATTGGTGCACGAGGAATACAATCTCAAAAATGTAATCA
Source organism: Amaurobius ferox (assembly GCA_951213105.1). Taxonomy (NCBI): domain Eukaryota; kingdom Metazoa; phylum Arthropoda; class Arachnida; order Araneae; family Amaurobiidae; genus Amaurobius; species Amaurobius ferox. The sequence continues at coordinate 141,063,943 of OX578140.1, forward strand.
CTTATCGTAGGTATTTGGATCTTATCAAATTGGTTTTATACGAAAACGTGCTGTATAATGGAAAAGATGTTTTTCAACAAATCAAAGGCATTACTATGGGAGGGGGTTGCTCTTCAATCTTAGCAGATATATATATATCATATTTTGAAAGAGGTAATCATATATTATATGAATGACCATATTATAGATTCGTGGACGATGTGCTATTGGGACAATACTTGCATACTCCTGAATTCGATTTTACCTTTTTTCCCAGGAACTGGAACTGATCAAGAACCTTAATACTAACAAAGACGAAGTTAATTTTCTAGACATCACCATAAGATACAACAATATAAAAGGAATTCATACGGTATTGTACAGCAAACGTGACAATTTTGATATGAAGATTAACCAAATCATAGAATGGAATTCAAATTTGACTAGGAATATTTTCCGTAATATCATCACAGGACACCTCAGAAGAAATCTCCACAATAATACTTTCAAAAATGATTGTATAATAAGTAACAAAAGAATCATGCGAGAAGCATAATACCCGATAAATATTCTTATTATATTACCCGATATACTTTCTTAAACATCATTATAATTCATTCTTTAAAGAAGAAGAATACTCATTTAGACAAGACATAGGTAATATGACATCATAACAGTGTATAACGATGTACGCATGCGTTAAAAAGTTTACTTAAGGAAGAGTTTGGTGCATTCCGGATTGTATGGTTGTCAGATTGACATTATAAATTTCAACCTCTCGTTAATCCATTCTGTCTTCGTTCTAGTGCCTTCGATTTTGTACATATCGGGGACCTGTCATTATATTGCATTGGTTTCCGTGGGCGTTGTCTAGACATAAAAGTACTTTAAACGGGAATGAGAGGTCTAAATCCCTCTCAGCCATTTATATGCAACTTATCTGGCATGCCCCCCCTTTACTTCCCTTTACATCTTTTCATCCCTTTACATCTTTTTACTTTTTCTTTGTTATATCCTGCTTTGGATTATAGAGCCGCAATGCGCCTTATCCTAGGTAGTATCCTGGTAATTGGATGTATAGAATTGTATACATAAATTAAGATTTCGTTTTGAATATATATATATATATATATATATATATATGAGAATATAAGCAGTACAGGTATATCTTCTCGTACAACTTTAGCGCTTTTATTTTGACATATATTGATTTAATTTAATATGTTTAGTAGATTTGTTTACAAGGGGAACCAGGATATTTTATTCATCAGATCTTCCTGGGAAGATTGTTTTGTATATTAAGAACCTATATTCTTAAACATATTTTATGGAGCATTCATTCAAATATTGTAATATGAATCTTTGAATAACAATGGCATTTAGAATATTATAGGAATTTGCACATGATTGTGAATTTGAAGTTTTTTTATATTATATACTCCATACGAAAAACTGGGATGCTGCTAGTTCTACATATGGCAAATCCTTCGCTCCGCCTGCTGTTGACAACGCTTTGTAATAAATTTGTCGATATTTTGTAAAATGTCGAAAAATTGAAAAATATCTCCAAACGGAGACAAATATTATTAATTTACGAAAATTCATTGTCACAAAAAATTCATTTGGCTTGTCACATTGCAATAACTGGTTGGTTTGTCAAATATCAATGAGATGTTATTCAATGAATATTTTATAATTTATTTATGTACGTTTAGCACCTGTTCTTTAGTTTTAGAGTCTATTGATTCATCATAGAATATTTAAGAATTATCGATTTTATTGTGCCTCTGGGGCAGTATTTATCTTAACTTAGTGTGTGCAAATCTCATGCAGGAGAATTAAAAATTTACTTCGGTTTACATATAATTCAGTGTAACAACAAAGAGGGTTTTACATCCATATCGACTGTAGCCTTTTATTATCGAATATTCAAACACTTCTCGTGCTAAATCCTTGAAGTAAATTTTGATCTATCGAATCCATTTCTGAGGCACATTTTAATGACATTCCCACAGCAGGTAGAATTGATTGTTGAATCTGCGAATGTCATAGATCTTAATTCATCTTTGAATTCAGTACGTTGGAAAGAGGGCTATTCAATGCGATTTTCGAATATTGCCATTTAGGAGCGAAAACACATCCATTTTACTCGCGTCAGAATATTTGCAGAAGGTATAATAAATTGGATTCATATAAACTGTTAAATATCAGTATAGCTTAAATGACTATTAGAATGTGGATACTGGTACATATATTATTCATGTGAGGATAATGTGCGTATGAAACTCCAAAACCCTGAAGTGAATTTGATATCAATACCTCATATAAGTCGTTTTTATCACAACTACTTTTCGAAATATTAACTTTAAATACCTTTTATTTGTTTCATTAAGTTAATTTTCACTTTCCTTATATACATAATGTATAAGGAAAGTATTTTGACGGGGTCGAAAATTCTAATTCGAGTTTTCGACGGGAGAGCATGTTTCAAGCATCACTGATCACGAATCAAACATTTTTGAGGTGATGTGTGTGTGTGTGTGTGTGTGTGTGAAAGTATGAGTGTATGTGTGTGTGTGTGTGTCAGTGAGCCTGTGGAGACGATATCTTACGAATGAATGGAGCGATTTGAAGAAAATGTAGTACAAAAATCACAATTCGTGAATACAGGAAGCCTACTGTTTTTAAACGCAATCGAATGTTTATAACCCCCCTAAATTTTCCAGTGAAATTTTGAAAAAATCAAAACCTTTAATAAAGTTCGCAAATAGACATTTCTTATGAAATTTTTCCTTAGAAAACGATTGACATAAACTTTAGAACGCTAGCATGAACCGTTCTCGAGATATAGTACATTTTTCAAATAAATGTACCAAAAAATCTCATAAGTTAAAAAAATATATTAACTGTTGAGAAACATGTTCAATTTCATATGTAATATCATGCGATAAATTGAGTGACATCATTCTCGTAGATCTAGCTCGTTCCATTCATGAGAAAAGATACTTTGAGTGATACTTTTGTATTTGAACGCCAATAGTCATTTATCTGCTTTAAGAATAACTTATTTCTCCGTCCATAGCGCTTGGCGAGATTTTGGCGACGAATTTTGTGGAATGTTGCCAACTTGGCGACTTTTTGAAATGTTACCAAATTAACGATAATCTCGCCAAATGGATTAAAATGACTCTAAATCAATGAAAATGACTCTAAATCAATGAAAATGACTCTAAATCAATGAAAATGACTCTAAATCAATGAAAATGACAACTAATTGTCGAAAATTCAATATTTCGGAAAGAATATAAGTATCTACTATAAGAAAACCCTATTTTTTCTAATGTGAAAGTATTAAATTCATTGCATTATATAAGGAAAGTCATGTGTTGCCCACAACAGATTTTTGCATTTTAAAGCAATAAAATGTTGTATTGATAAAATGTGCGGGTTTTATAAAATTGTATTTGTTTTATAAAACACTAGCTGTAATATTAAGTATTGCTCGGAATATTAAAAGATTAAGGAAATAGAAAATATGTCCCAATACTTTTCTTTTTTCATTTAATACTGTTCCCTTTATTCAATAGTGTCTCATTGACTCAAAACTGTTCCATATTGAAGTTTTAATATGTTGCTCCAGTATTATTTACTTCTCTATCGATCGCAAAACATTCATTACTTTCCTATTCATCACCATACGTTCAGTGCTGTTCTATTCATCATCATACGTTCATTACATTCCTATTCATTATTATACCTTTACCAAACAGTTTCACTGGCTATATAAATATCCATGGGAACATGTTTCTGGGAAATCTATTTCATATTTTTTATTTATTTATTTATTTATTTATTTTTGAATCACGGGAATATATAAAAGTAACATTTCAAAAATCAATCTAAAGCTATAATTATATCCTTAAATTTTGCATCGATTTCAGGAAAATGATTTTTAGGCAATGAGGATGTGTACAGTAGATATTCTGATTTAAGTTATATTATTTTAAACTTACCCGCGGAACAACGAACATAAATTACATAAGTCTTTTCCTTTATGCAAATGCATATAGTTCGAAAGTAACAAAGATTATACTGATGCCCATGCATTTAAACTGATCTGCTACATTTCTGTAGAAGCAGGTAGCCTGAAAGTATTTTGTATTATAGAGATGCAACACACCTAAAAGTGACAATAGTCTTTATTTCAGATTTTTCTTTCTTTGACTCTTTCATCTTCGCCTATACAGAACAGTGAACCTCTTAGTCGTCAAAGACGTTGCCCCAGCGCACCAGTGGGGGTGGGAGCACATTGCGCCCAACAACGCAAACATCCATGTCTTACGTGGGACTCGAACCCACAACGCGGCGACCGATCAATCGCTGGAAACGCTCGCCTTGACCGTTCGACCACCACGTCGACTGAAATGAGCCAATAGTACGCGGTGTTCCCAGGTGGTCACCCACCCAAGTACTAACCGCGCCCGATGCAGCTTAACTTCGGTGATCTAACGAGAACCGGTGTTTTCAGCACGGTAGAGCCGTTGGCTCTTATTTCAGAAGTATATAAGTGCAATTGAAACATAAAATGCAGTATTGGTAAAGTATCTCGGATTTATAAAATTTCAAACTTTTTAAAACATTATTAGCAATAATATTTGACATTCTGCCGAATATTTACAGCTCAATGTAACATAAAATAAAATTCAATATTGTTTTATTCACTGTATTCATTATATATTTTCATATTTTTTACATTCATTGTCATATTTTCTCATAATACACTCGAAAATTTCCTGTCTTTCATCATGAATCATATTATCCGGGGAGCTTAAGTACCCCTGTCCCGAATTTCTCCAATATCCGAAGTTTCGATTTTTTGCTACAGACGAAAAAAAAAAACAGAAAGAAAGACGCCGTTGTAACTCCTCAACACCCTTTGGGTGACGTTATGGATTTTACTGCTTATTTAAAGTCAATTTAGAATAAGAATATGGAGAAAAAAAAATTATAAATTTTGCACCCCGATAATATTATAAGGAAGTGAAAAATCGAAATACACTTCAAAGCTAAATATATTTCAAAATTTTATATTGATTATTATCAAACATGTCTATCGCTCATTACTGGTAAACTAATTCGAATCATGTCATCTTCACGCCACGCTGACGTCATGGACTGCGTTTTCTTCGCCTTCGAGACAGATGAAAGCGGAAGCGCCAAAGAGGTTATAATGCGCATCCGCAAGAGAATCACGAGAACTGCTGAAATACAATATAGCTTTTATTTCCTCATATCTGTTACGTCTGTATGTAAAAGCAACTTATAATTTATAAAAATAATGGATATTCTACTAGTTGAGACTGTGAAGATTGTGAGTCGCCGGGCCCCGGACCAGGGACCCTTTGCTTACAAGACCGACATTATAATCACTGAGCAAAAGCTAGCTTCTCCTCCGTTCTTATAATTCGGGTACAGGTTCCAAGCATCTTTCATCAGATGTCTTTGCTGCCGCAAGACAACAGAATCGCTCTCGGAGGTCCCAGGTAGAAGCATCCGAAGTTCTTTCAAAAGTCCTTCTGTGAAGTTGGTGGAAGGAGATGGAGGTCACAATCCCGCTCCTGTCTACATTTTGTGGCATCCGGCCAAATCAGACGTCTGCCACTGTGTACTTGAAGTCTTGGGACAACATCTGTCGTGCCTTACTTTGTCTTTGGTTTTGGGTTTGATCTATTATTTTGGGGCAGTTGGTATTAGCAACAACAATAACATGCTAATTTTAAATGGCTCAACCGATTTGCATAAATATTTCGTTGTTTTATTGAAATTAAATGGGAGCAGGTTGACGGCTAAAATAATTCATATTTTATGCTTCATTAATTCTATTACGGTACTATCATTGGTAATGTCGGACATTTATGCTAGTGCATCTGCACATTAAAGTTGTATAGCAGTACACGCATTGTTTTTGAGTTACTGTGTGTTTCCTTTCTACCGAGACAGTTCGACCTGTCCGAAGGAATATGGTGTCTATTTGGACGAAGGGCACATATCCATCCAATGTAGATCAGAACCTAATAGGGTTTACAATCACATTGATTGTATCATCCTTCCCTTAACATATACCCTGACAGGCGGTCTTTCAAAACTGCAAATTTATCATGTTCATACTATATGTACACATAATAATAGTTTTGGGTGGCGTCGAAAATCGAATTCGGACTACACCGTGCAATAATCTGGCTTCACCAATTCACCATAAGGCTCACCCGATACCAGTTATCATGTCTGCAATCCTCAAATACACATTCGAACGTATTTACATTATGTTCGAAATCGGTTCAAGAAAACATAAACAGCCTTGTTTCCTCAACCGGGAATCGAACCACGGATATCTTTACTGGTCAGCGGATGCTCTCTCACGAACTATTGTTATGGAATTGCAAGCCCTTATCGTCAAAATGGACTTCGCACTCTCTACCCTTTCATGTTAGATTGACATGGAACTGACATTCTGAATGTTCACCTTCTGGTATTTTTTTACCACAGGTTAGCCACTTGCTGTATTTTTAATTTCTAGGTTATCTTCCTGCGTGATAGTTGCCCTAATGATTTGAAATATTCTAGAGTATACTGACACCGTCTGAATTGTACTAGGGTGACTTTCAGACTTCCGACATCTTTGTACTAACCTATAGAGTTGATGTGTTCGGGTGCCATTGCAAAAAACCTTACGACACCATCCGGGATTCAAACCACGGATGTTCCTAAAAGCTCGCCGATGTTCTACCGTTGAGTTATTTGGACAACATTGCAATCTCTTATCATTGGATTGTAATTAAAGTGGAATTAAATCATGCTTAACGGCAAACATCCTTAAATCTAATATTTACGGTAAAACAATAATTTCTCTATAATAAAAATATGCGAAAATGCAACTATACTAAATATATTTTGCTCATAATTTATAATATACTCGTACTTGTGATAAATTTGCTACAGTTGCAGTTTTATAAAAATGTTTCTGAAGTTCACAGTCGACGTCGTGTATGCAGCTGATGCTCATGACTTCTGGGAAGCATCCATCAGGTTGGAAGATATCTTATCTGAAGCTCATGAATAATTTATTGCATAAAATTGGATGTAAAATGCAGTTTATGTTATATTATTCATGAAGACCCCTGTGTGCGCTTCATTACTGTGTTTCTCTATAAATTACTGGAAAAGCGGATAACTGGACAAATCCAATTTAATTTTATAAATATAATTGTTGTTTCTTACGTCTTTTATTATAGTAGATAGTAAATGTGTGGGAAAAGTATTGTAAAAGTGTCGCAAATTCGTATACTAGGGGGGATATCGCGTTTCAGATATCCACATGTGTGAATTAACCATTTTAGCTTGATATTTATGCTTGTACAGTTATTGTCAAAATTTAGAAACTTAAGGAATTAACTAAATAGAAGGCATATAATAAAAAAGTAAACTTCTAACATATGTATACTGGTTAGCAAGTTATCAGATAGCATATATTAAATGTAATTTCTAAACTAAATAAAATACTACAATTTAGGAATAAATTTAAAAATTAGCATGTCCCAGAAATATAGTAAGCGCAATTCAAAAACACATTATGATTTAATCGTTTTAGCTTAACATTTGTACATGTAACAGTAATTGTCAAAATTAAACACTTAATTTCCAACTACAACGCAGTTAATAGAAAATTACATATTTTAAAATATGCAAATTCTAGCAATAACGTTGTTAGATAACATATATTAAAAGTAACTACTGAATAAACAAAGTATTACAATTAAGGACTAAATTTTAAGATTAGTATTTCCCGGATATTTAAGCACAATTCAAAAACATATTAAAATTTTTAAAACCGAATGATATAACGACATTAAACGCACGTTATCCTATAAATGAGTGAAACTGTCTCTGTGTGTGAGAGAGAGGGAGAGAGAGTGCATGTGTGAGTATGTGTGTGTGCAGTCTGTAGTGGAAAATCTAAGAGTCATACGGAAATGAAATTTGGTACATAGATACTTTAGAACCCGAATAGTTACAGCTTGACATAATTTTTTTTTTTACATTTCGAACTAGTTTTTTAGTTATTAGCACTTTACAACATAGTTGAAAAGTGTTTATGACTTTGTTCATTCTGTCTGTCTGTCTGTCTGTCCGTTAGCACGATAACTGCCGTATAAATGACTTTATCAAAAATAAATTTTAGTATGTTTTTCAGACGGTCTGTAGGACCTATGGGAATATAAATATATGAACCCGGGTTGAAAAAATGAAATACATTGAACCCTATGGGACCTAATTTTTCAAACATTTTTTAAGCAAATTTAAAATTCACAAATTGCTTCGAAATTTTTAGGAAATATTCACATTGTCCCCTAAAATATATAAAAAAAATTTCAGTAAAATATGTTAGGTATTTTTTTAATTAAAAATTATTTAATAAAGGGAGAAAAACAAATTGAATTACATTCTAACTTTTGGGATATCCTCCAGAAAGAAAAAAGAGGTATATTATATAATAAATATCTTTCCAAGAGTTTAAGTATTTTGTATATGAGCGAGGCTTCAAATTTTAAATTAAATTTGGTAGATAACAATTTTTTAATTTTTTTTTAATTTTATATAACTCTTCATGATATACTTATTTGATGGCATTTTAATGCACTTTCCTACGTCCTACAGAGTTAAAATTTGGTACACAGCTTAAATTTGTAGAACATTTTATTTTACAAAAAATTGGTGGATCTTTAATTATAGATCCTACATTTTTTTCGAAATGGCCTGCAAATAATCCCCGTTCACTTCTATAAATTATTGTTGCAATGTTGGTAAAAATTCTGATGTGGGCAGCACATGTCTTTCCCTACAGACACATATTCACGTTCTCTTTATTTCCTCAATAATAATTTCAGTTTATCTGCACAAAATAACAGCCATAAGTATTTTAAATGACATTGAACTTGCAAGCTAAATTTAAATTTGGTTCTCATTTGATAGTTGGACTTATTGTCAAAGGTGGCGTAGCGAAAACGCGAAAAAACTAAAATATCTCAAGAACGGCTAGTCCTAGAGTAATAGGGTTAGTCTTATTCTTTTTGTTGTCAAAAATCACGTATAAAATAGGAATTTAATTGATATAATTGAGCATACGTAGTCTTCTATTTTTATATTTAACGATTTTTGTGGGCCATTTCGCAAAAACAGCCCGTTCCTTTTTCCCGAATCGCACTAAAATAACCTACAACTGATTTATATACCAAATTTTGTTAAATTTGGTATATAAATCACTTGTAGGTTATTGAAATATTATACACTAAATTTTGTTAAATTTGGTCCATTAATTTTTAGCTAGAGTGGATTTTTAATATATATATATATATATATATATTAATATTAATATATAATATTAATATATATATATGTATATATATATATATTAAAGACAATTTCTGCCGGCCATTTCCCAAAGAAGGCAGATTCTTTTATTACGAATCGTACTATAATCTAATGAACATCAGGGTTTCCCAAAAAAAAACCTACCTACCAAATTTTATGAAATTCGGTTCATTAGTTTTTCAGTTAGAGTGGATGCAATATCCTCTCATACACACAAAAAAACACACAGATACACCGTTACACACACAGACGTCTTCCTAATAATAGTTTTTTCGTGTTCCAGAAGTCCCAAAACGTGTAGATCCTTCGAAAATTCGAGTTCCGATCTTCGGCACGATTCCAATACTTTGAATACATACACACACACACACACATATATTATCTGTGTATCTAAATTCCGTGCCTACGCAATTACAATAGTCGTGATTTTAAATGATCTCTAAATTTTTATTATTTCTTCAACGAAGCCTAATTTTAACTTTTTTATTACTGCAGAATGCAAATATCTCAAGCGATTGTAAGGTGAGTTACATAAGAATTGCTGAATTTTTTTCACACAAAATTTAGCTCTGGAGCCAGGAATACAAGTTGTAGGAATGAAATATTCATTGATTTTGCATAGAGAATCAGATGATTTATATTGCGATAGAGTTTTAAATATTTAAGTATATTAAATTACTGTAGTACTATGATAATGTAAAAGATATCACCACAAAATGTAACACATTTTTGAAAAATTTTAAACGAAATTGCATTTCAGATGGAAATTGTTTCATAATCAATGCTTATGCATTATTGATCTTTCTTGTTTTATATTTTACATTTATTTACAGCGATTTTGGGTTATATTTACACACATCGATTCCTCCGGCCACACACTTTGCTACCATTAACTTTAGGGTTGATCGTGTGGTCTGGGTCTTCAACACATCGATTCCTATATTAGCACAGAGTTTTCATCGTGATACCATCGGAAAGATAGCGAATTGTTCTTTCAAACCAACTGTGAACGAAATCGAAACAACTAATTGACGAATTGGCTTAAATTGTTTAATACATACATTTATCGTGCGTTTATAACATTTCCGATACTTATATTACGATATAGAAATTACGATATAGAATTACGATACTTTTTCTCCCACGATAATTTTCTCCCCCAGTAGGTTCCAACCAATAATTGTACAGGATCGAACCAATTTTAATTGTAGAGGGAGGATCATATATTTTTGGAGGCAGGATCGCTGTACTGGTTGTTCAGGATTACATGCAGAGAATGTTCAGGCCTCCTAGCTCACCAAAAGGGTGTAGAGAAGTTATTAGGGACTACCGGGTGTGAGGAATATAGAATGCTTTTCATAGGCGGCGTCAGGATAGTGCTAGGGGTGCTTCAGCACCCCAATTACAAATTTCGCAAGCACTCCTTTTTACTTAACAACTTCCCCTTAATCCTACAATTTTCAGTTTCCTTCCCCCTTTTCTCGCAGTCGTTATTTTATTTATTTTTTTACGGATTTATAAATCTGAGATCAGATATTTTTATGGTTTCTGGCTATACCCAGTAACAAATGACTGCACATGCGCAAGGATTCAATAAAGAAATCTGTCGCGAACACGCGCTTATCGCTCAAGGATACAGAGACGGTTAGTTCCATATCCAGTTTTGGCAGAACTTTCTGAATATTCTATTGGCGTCTATGCTAGCGTGTTCATAGTTTAAAAATTAATTTTTATTTATAACTTTTATACGAATTAAGACCATGCAGAAATCGGTCATGTAGAAATCAGTACACAAAATATAATGAATTAAAGTTCCACAAGTAAACTATTTGTTATTTTTAAACTATACATGCTATACATGAGCACTCCCAATTGTGAGTCCCTCAATGCATAGCACTCCCAATTGGGAAAGCCTGGCGCCGCCTATGATGCTTTTATTTTAAATGGATATCATTTTTATTTCGTTTTTTAGATAATTAAATAGAATTTATCTCTACCGGGCACCACCGAGTACATATTCTAATGTTTAATATAAGAGAGTACTGGGTTTACTGGATACAAAATAATTCACAGTCTCAATGCGGTCTGCGGCCTGAGATACAATTAGACAACCGTGCGGAAAAGCGGTCAAATACGATAAATTAACATTGGCAAATGTTTAAGAAATACTATACAGGGGATATTCATATCCCTCAACCTATTTCCTGAAGCCCGCCAATACTGTCTGGAGAAAATGGTCCCACGTTATTTGGTCTATTTCAAGTTGCTGTTGCTTTATACAGCACAACTTTTCGGTTACGGTACATATTAGTTTATAATCCATAACAGCGTTTAAACGACATAATTTTATATATAAATTATACTTTTAAAATATTATCGCTACATATGAAATGTGTCAAAAGCCCAAACCGTCAGACTCGTCCTAGGACATGAGTAGCAAGTTGGATGGCCGGACATATGAGAGATGTTGAAGACCCAGACCACTGGACTGGTCCAGAGGCGTACAGCAGCTATAAGAGTGGCCGGAGACATATGGAAGGAGTTGTTGTTGAGACCTAGTCTGTCCGACCTACTAGAAAGGTGTAAGGTGACTGTTTGGACGGCCAGCATATGAAAGGTGTTGAAGGCCTAGTCCACACGACCAACACTAAGACTTGTGGTAGCTTAATGTGTGGCTGGGGCATATGAAAGGTGTCGAAAACCCAGGCTGTCCGACTCATCCGAAGACTATGAGCAGCAGTTTGGGCGACCGGCATATGAAAGATGTGTAAAAATACTTCAATTTTACATTTTCGTAATCTCATACTCTACGGGGATATAGAATGGTGCCATCCGTTTTGATTTAACTAAGGGCTGTCCAAATGGTTTCAGTCGAAAAAAATGTACATAAAATTTCTTAGTCTATAAATTAAATTAAATACACTTTTGAGACGAAATGGCGGAATTAGTGCCAATACATCCACATCTGAAAGATATTTCAATTTCTGCATTTTTCCTTGGACTTACATAAATAGTGTTTTGGAATGAAACTATCTGCTGAAACATTTGGCCCGGTCTTTCGTATGCAAATAAACACTATTTCAATGACTCAAGAAAACTACGAATATGAAAATGGAAGTAGTCAAATATGGACGTGGCCATATACACAAATAATCCACGTTTTGGATGTTCACAATTGAATCTTGAATATATTTTTAAATATTGATTATTTTCTGTAACTTAACATAAATGTCAGGAATTTATATTTCATTATATTATATGAGGCAGAGCCACCTTAACTCTTGCATAAAGTCCTATGCAACAGTTACATACAATGCTTGATTTACAATTATTAGACTAGATATGTATATATATATATATATATATATATATATATATATATATATATATATATATATATATAACAAATTGTTTAAAAATCTTACATAATAAAGGTCGATGTGTGTGTATATGTCTGTGCAATCCGTATCAGGAAATCTAAACTCCGTACGGCCATGAATCTAGGTACACAGGTACTTCAGAATCACGAAAGCTGCACCATGGCCTCATTTGTTTTAAATTTGTATAAGTGTTTTAGTTATTTTATGTTTAGCCCGATTTACAGCGATTTTCAGTGATATTCACACAAATCGGTTTCTCAACGACCAAAAATATCTTCACAGGATTTCCGTCTTCATACCACCGGAAAGAAATTACCATTCAAAGAAACTTTGATAGGAATTCATACGATTAATGGACGGATTTTCGTGAATTTAACATATATATATACTTTTCGTGTGTTTTAAACATCCCCGATTTTTAAATTACGGTATAAAAAATTGACGGTCAATCCTATGCTTATAACTTAACTCCAGATCCTTTAAATATCATACATTGCTCGAATACAAAAATATTTCCTGAAGCCATCCGCTCATTAATTAGAAATGTTTAAAGCGAGCAAACTGTTGAAATTTTAGATGTCGTGCTTGGATTTTAAGTATCAACTTTTCTCCCAGGGGTTGGTTGTACGCGACCCGCCATGCGTTTAATGCTCTCTCCCAAAGAGAGAATTTTGCGAAAATATTTTAAGTCATGCCTTATCTCCAGTTCATTTCTTCTTATTATTTTTCTAATTTGCACATTTGTGGACATCGTGCGTGTAGTGTACTTGAGCAGATTTCGCATTTCGAGTTGATTTAGATTTAAACTGGGGGGGGGGGATTGAAACTTATTTGGAAAGTGAACGGTCTTTTCGTGTCGAGCTTTAATGGAAATATAAAAATTGCTTTGTTTGCGAAAGATATAGCCGACATATAAATTGATGTAATTAAGCTGAGATTGTTGAAATTAAGATTTAGATTTTGTCATCCGTAAATTTCAACGTAGAACGCAAGGTCCCCGCTGGTGATAGTTTTTGTTAGTTTTGTGATTTAGGGTGGGGATGCTACTACGAACGTTAAGCCAGTATACAGGGATTGCATGCAATTTTCATTATTTATATGAATATAATTTTATTATTTTATGTAACAACCTTGCTTTAACTTTATGGAAATGCTGGGCACATTTACATGAGTCATGCACATTAATCATCATAGTATAATTTGTCTTCTGAGTGATTTCATTAAAATTCCAATGACCTATCAGCTGACTCACTTGCAATAAAAAATATTTTATCGTAGCTTGACTATCAATAATAAATTTCATTAAATAAATCTTATCTAAAACATAATTTAATGTTTGGGTTTTGGACATACGCCCTATGTCAAAGCCAAACACGGCCTAGAAATACAAAAAAAAAAAAAATTATATTTTCATAACAGCCTCAGCATCCAGTAGATGCCACAGCAATGTTCGCCCAGTCAATTTTTAAAAATGCAAATTCTATTCTGGTAGATTATTTCTTCTTGAAAGAAAACTTATTAGATCAGAACATGATCTTTCCTATGTGATGAAATTAATATTCTTCTTTCCCGGTGAATAAGTAATATATGAAATATACAGCACAATGTTTTTAATCTTGAATTGTGTACGTTTGGTGCTTTATCGGATAACAACATGTAAATCTATTTTGAAGCAACTAATTAACTTGCATTTCACTCAAGTCTAAATTAATAACTATCAATATTGATAGTATCCTCAATAAGCAAAATAATATATTAAAATATTTTAATTTTTCTTGGATTTAGCGTCATTTCCGTTAACTTAGCGTGATTTTTGCATTTTTAACGATGTTTTCGTCAATCTAACGGAGACATATCGCCTATATTTCGATTAATTAGTCATCATCATCAAGTACGATAAATTTATCGCCAACCATTCATTACAGGCAAAGGTAGCGAAAAGCGTTTCGTATGTACAAATGACTGTTAGGAATTGCTAGGCGTCAAAATACAAAACTATCTTCCAAAGTATATTCTCTTCAATGGAGCTAACTAGCTCCACTACAATGACCTTAACACATTTATCGCATAATATTATAGATTAACATTGAACATATTTAAAAAAAGGCAATGCTTCTTTTATTTTATGTGATACTAACACCTGTACCCGCCGTTGCCCGGAATTTATTGCAGGCATTAATTAAATTCATTAAATGTTACGAAAGGTTTAGGTACCTGCTGCGCGAACACATGCTTAAGTTACAAAGCACACACGAGCACGTGCTAGCCTTAAGTAAGCACCTAGTTTTCTAAATAGGGACAAATATAAGCGTCCGCTACATATACATAATTAAAAAATATGATGTGAGCAACACAGTACGTTTCTTATATAATGCAATGAATTTACTCTTTTTACAGTAAAAATAAAATAATGTATAAAATCCAAGGAACTGTGTACATTTGGCGACATGGCAATTGTACATTTGCCGATTTTCCGGATGACAACATGTAATATTATTTCGTAGTACTCAATTAGATTTCATACAGCTTTATATTATCAATTATCTATATTGATAGCATCCTCAATGAGCGACATAGTCCATATGTTAAAATATTTTAATAAGTAATTCATCAATTACGCGACATTTTCAATAATTTAGCTTCATTTTTACAATTTTGAAGAAATTTTCGCCAATATGGGGCGACATATCGTCAAGTTGGCGATACTTTGCTAAATTATCCACCAAGTTTTCCAAATACATAAGTAAGTGTTATAGACAAACGGATAATAAGCGCCCACTACTTCAATAATATATTTGAACAAAATTTTAAATGCCTCTGATCCGAAAATTTCATGCTTCAAATCGCACGTACTCTTCGCAAACGCAAAAAATATGAAAATCGCAACTGATAGCATATTCAACATACCGCTCATAACAACGGAAAACAGACAGACTCTCTCACCCAATCCCAAAGTACCCTCCCTCCTAAACAAAATTAGTCGGCTCCATTTCCCCGTACGTTTCATCCTCGAACTGATCCGAAAATTGCTAGGTTCGTTTAAAAACTCCCATACATTGAGAAAAAAAAATTAATTCATCAACGGATGGGTTTATAAAATTATTACTTTGCTTATATGCATAGTATAATGTATAAGGAAATTATTGTGACGGGTTTGAAAATTCAAATTCGAGTTTTCGACGTGAGAGCCTGTTTCAAGCATCTCTGAACAAGAATCAGACGTTTTTAAGGGGATGTATGTGTGTATGTGTGAATCTGTGTGTGTGTGTAGGGGGTGATGTTTGTGTGTGTGTGTGTGTGTGTGTGGAGACTCTATCTCACGAATTAATGGAGCGAGTGGAAAGAAATTGGATACAGAAATTACAATCCGGGAATACTAGAAGTCTATTATTTTTAAACACAATCCAATGTTCAGAACACCCCACCCCCAAATTTCCAAACGAAATGTTGAAAATATCATCAAAAAACCGAAACTTTCAATAAGTTACTTCAGTAAGCATTTCTTATGTAATTTGCCATTACAAATCGAATGATATAAAATTTAGAATGCTAGCATAAACCGTTCTCGAAATATTGAACATTTTTCAAATAAATTTATGAATAAAAGATAACATAAAATTAATAAAACATATTAAATATTGTGAAATTTGTTCAGTTTTTATGTGTAACATTATATGAGAAATTTGTTAACATCATTCTCATGGATTTAGCTCGTTCCATTCACGACAGAAGATAATTTGGGTGATAGTTTCGTATTTGGACGCCATTTCTCATTTATTTACTATAAGAATAATCTATTTCTTCATCCGTAACGCCTGACGAAATTTTGGCGACAAATTTCGTGTAATATCGCCAACTTAGCGACTTTTTTAAAAGTTGCCAAATTGATAAAAATGGCGCTAAACCAATGAAAATGTCGACTAATTGATGAAAATTCAGTATATTGCGAATAATATAAGAATCTACTAAAGAAATAACCTTTTTTTCTTTCCGTAATACTTGGCAAAATTCTGGCAATGAATTTTGGCGGAATATCGCCAACTTGTGACTTTTATAGATGTCAAATTGACAAAAATGTCACCAAATAGGTTAAACAGTCGTCAAATTGATAAAAATGAATCTATATCAATGAGAATAACAACAAATCGATGAAAATTCAACAATTTGGCAGGACTACAAAAATTTCGTCCGTAAAGCATAGCGAAGAATTTGACGAGATATAGCTAACTTGCCGATTTTTTAAATACTGTCAAATTGACGGAAATTTCGCCAAATTGATAAAATTAACAGTAAACGGGAGGTGATGTTTTGCAAATATTTAATTCCGTCATTGACGGGCATACCGTCTAGTATATAAGAAAAGCTCTTTTCTCGGTTTGTTTGTAACACTCGACGATACTAGTATAGCCAACTTCCCAAATTAACTAAAATATTATCAAAATTGCTGAAATTATGCCAATTTAATGAAAATGGCGTCTAACTGATGAATAATTTTTTGAAATATATTAATATATGGACTATATATTCTTATTGGAGGTGTTATGAATATTGATAATTTGTAATTTACAGTTACGTGAAACATAAAAATTTAGTGGGCACGAAATAGTTTTGCGTGTTGTAATCCGGGAAAACGCCAAATGTGCTATTCAACGATAAAAACACTGTACCGTGGATCTTATACATCATTATTTCACGGTGAAATAATTGCATTCATTGCATTATATAAGGAAATACATGTGGTACAACATCAGAAATTTTCTGGACTGATCTGCGATATTTTACGTAGCTAATGAAAGAAAATAAACGTTAGCCCTTACAGCATTTTTTCTCACACTGACGTAAGATTTACGTCACACTGTGACTTTGGGAGGTCACAGGACATCGCAGTACGTTTCGGCAGTGTCATATTGAGGTCACAGCGAAGTCATTTTGGTCATTTTCATGGTCGTTTGTGACGTCACATTGTAATTGCCATTGTAATGTCGTCACATTGTTACGTGCTAATTAAATTGTGGAAACGTCACAGCATATAGTCACAATGAAGTTACGAAGTTACTGATACGTAACGGCGCATAGAAGTTACAAATATGATGTCACATTGTGACCCAGGTGTCACGTGACTACAACGTTACTGTCACACATGTGACGATCTTTGCTGTGAGGGAAGTGGCGCTTTTATTTTAATATATCGTATTACAAATAGAGTTTAAAACGCACGAAAAGTATATAATTTTTAAAAATTCATAAACATTTATTTTTTATCGTATGGACTGCGTTCAAAATTTGTTTAAAAGAAAAATTTCCGGTTTTTTCGATGGTATCAAGGTCAAAAGTCTGAGATAATATTTTAGGTCACTAAGGAATTGGTTTGTGTAAATAAATTCCGGGTATAACATAAAATACCTTTACTTTTAAGTACTTTAGTGAAAGCAGCCATGTGTCAGTTAGATGCCTACAATTGTTTCGATGGCGTTAAAAGTTTTTTCAAAATAGTTGTAGTCACCTAACAGACATACATGCCTCGTGTCTTCAAGGAAGATTTGTTATTATCTTAAGATATTATTATTGTATTTTTGCACTATTTTAATTTATTTCAACAAGCTTGAAAATGCATAAATTAAAGAAACAGCAAAAATTAACTAAAGTCAAGCATTAATTATTCTTTAAAACTAATATCTTTTTTTATAAAAAAAACGTATTTTAGTATTACCATTTATTATAATTTATATTTTTCTATATAATTGCTTAAATACGCTTCCAATAGTATACTTACTCCTGGCACAGTGACAGTAAAGCAACAAAAATTTTATTTTTGTTCAAAAATAAAAGGAATCTAATAAGGGTAATTAAGAACCTTGATACTTTACTTAATTCGTATTTGAATATGTTAAAAAATATAACTTTTTAACGCATAACAGAAAAACTGAATGAAGCAAAAGCAAAAACGCCACACCATCAGAAGAAAAACACCCAAAGATAATTTCTCGAGATTTGAATCATTAAGAAAATGCGAAAAGAACCCTAATGAATGTCATGACGAAGTAAAAATGAGGTCATGAAATGGTCTTTAATCCTTCTTGTAAACTCGCTTCTAAATTTAGAAAAGTAAGCTATGATATCTCTGCAAAATAATTTCAACAGAATAATACGCACACACACACACACACACATTATATATATATATATATATATATATATATATATATATATATATATATATATATATACTGAGTTGATGAAATAAAACTGGCTCGGAAAAGTCTTCTAATGATCTCTTTGATGTTTAGTTTACGTTTTCACGAAATTCCGAAAATATTTCCGGGCCAGTTTTATTTCGCCAACCCTGTATTTACATATATAGGGTTGCCAAAATAAAACTGGCCCGGAAACGTTTTTTTGGAATTTCTTGAAAACGTAATCTAAACAACAAGGAGATCATTAGAAGATTTTTCCGGGCTAGTTTTATTTTATCAACCCTGTATATCACAGCAAAGGAATGCCATATAAGAAGATCCCTTCTTTCTGTTTTTCCGTACAACTTGCCAACACATTTGGAGACAATTTGTTTTCCTTAGCGGCAAATTTGTGAAAATATCGCCAACCATACTGCATTTAAAAAACATGAATAATTAATATTATAATTCTTAATAATGCTGTTCTGAAGAAAATCGTGGGCAGCATATATCCGCGTCTGTTGAAAATGCAAGGGTTGCACACGTGTGGTGCTGAATGCTTGCGAATCTGTTTAATTACTTTATACACAGAAACATGTGAAGGGCTAGCATTTAGTTTTATGAAACAGTCACAGAAAACACTACAAAATATATTTATTATTTGCCAGCATAAATTTTGCAGAATGCACAGTAGATAACGGATTAGAACTGATTCGATAACTTGTTTAATGCAATCAAGTGGAAACATATAGCCGAGGAACATTACTCAAAGTTCAGAATCTTGCTTGCCGCAAATATGACTGTCATGGACAAGTTGAAAATTTTGTCATGGGCAAAGCAGCCACTTTGCTGCTATAAAAGAAGACGCCTCTCGTGAATTATACATTGTCAAGAAAAACGAGGATCGCAGAAGAACTGGACGTCTACTTGATTTGGATGGACACATTGCACGCATAAATCAAATTATTGTGCGGATTGCTGATAACTGCACAGTTCACATTACCGCAGAAGGAATGACAAATGCAAAATTGGAGTTTTTGTTACTGGATATCACCAGCATGATTCGACACATAGATCAGAGCTATAGGAACCTTCAAGCGTCATTATAGAAAAATATATTTCAATGGACAACTCTAATCATCGATAACGACAAAGATTTTGAAGTCGCAGAAAATGTTCAAAAATAAGTTTAGAAGGAAAAAAGAAAATGCACCAAAAGGAAATATAACTGTCTATCTCTTTGTATATTAATCTTTATTTAAAAGATATTTTTTCCAATACTTTCATTCCAATCATATTTATGGAAAACTTTAAATAATGTTAATTTACTTAATATAATGAGTTTTAAAGCTATTTTTCTGAAATATCAAGTTCCATTTTGTGAAAGATACTTACGTAATAGAGAAAAATGAAAGTTATGTTTGAAATTGACTTCCAAAATTACATTAAAAACAGATAATAATTTCCAGACAACTTTTCATACCTTAAATTTTGGAGGTCTGTGTTAAAAATGGCAAATTGTAATTATTACATGTGCTGCATATGATTAACCATTTGTAACACCTATTATTCATCATCGTTTTAAACATTTTTCAAATTGTAATAATAATTATTTATAAATACCACGTGTGATACAAATCACTGCAGATTATAAAAAAAAGCACACTTGAATTTTTAAAAACACTGTTATCTCTAATATACAGGCTGATCCAAAAGTCCTTGACGCATTTTAAAATTGAGTATAAACTCAAGTAATTGCCGTGCGATAGTGAGATTCGGACTAAAATGCTTTTCACGTTGAAAAGTTTTAGTTAAGCAAATAAAAAATTTATTTCCAAACTCTGTCCATAGATGATGATACTTGTTCAAATGTTTGTATATCTGCGTTTTTTTACTTTCCCTGCAATACATGGTAATGTATAGGGAAAGTATTGGAATCATACCGAAAATCACAACTCGAGTTTTCGACGGATCTTTACGTTTCGAGACCTCTAGAATACGAAAAAACCATTTTTATCGTGACGTCTGTGTGTGTGTCTGTGTGTATGTGTGTCTGTCTGTCTGTGTGTCTGTCTGTCTGTGTGTCTGTTTGTCTGTCTGTGCAGATTCTGTATCCACTCTAACTAGAAAAGTAATTGACCGAATTTCATAAAATTTGGTTGGTAAGTCACTTGTGGACGACTCTGGTGCTGATTAGTTTTGGGTACGATTTGGGATAAAAGAACCCGCCTTTTTTTGCGAAATGGCCCACAAAAGCTTGTATCCACTCTAACTGAAAAACTAATGGACCGAATTTCATAAAATTCGGTAGATAAGTCACTTGTGGGTTACCCTGGGGCTGAGTAGATTTTGGCATGATTTGGAAAAACATAACTTGCCTTTTTTTGCAAAATGGCCCGCAAAAATCGTCAAAATCTAAACTAAAGAACTAGGTATACTCAAATATATCCATTAAATGCTCGTTTAATACGTAATTTTTAACGACGAAAGGAATAAGACTAACCCCATTACACTAGGACTAGCCGTTCTCGAGATATATTAGGTTTTTTTTCGTATTTACTAAACGCCGCCTTTGAAAATAAGTCCAGTTATCAAATAAGAATGGAAATTGAATTAAAAGTGAATTAAATTTAATTAAAATAAAGAGAACGTGGATATAAGTCTGCAGGGAAAGTCATGTGCTGCCCACATCAGATTTTTTTTTTCAGATTCGTTTTGACACTGTCACTGAGAAGGAAGAAATGGCAACTCCCACCGAAAAAGCCCATTGCGTAAGTTGGTACTTTGAAACTAAATCCATCATTGCAGTTCAGTTTTTATGGGTTTTTTTTTGTATTTGTAAGGTACAGCGTCATCTATGAGCAAAGTTTGCAACTAATTTTTTTTTTTGCTTAATCAAAACTTTACAACTTGGAAAACATTTTAGTTCAAAACTTCACTATCGTACGGCGATTACTTGAGTTTACATTCAATTTTAAATGTGTCAAGGACACACCCCGTGCATATCCATATGTTTTACCACATTTTCTGTAATATGATTAATTCTTTTTTGAGACATATACCTCTTATAAGGCTACACTGATTTTTATATATATGTGTATGGTAACAGAAAGATATTGATTACCATTAAAGCAAGACAAGATAGTAGTTCTGTACAATGGTAGTTTATTATCTCTAATTTTGGGTCATATTATCTATTATTTTTTTATTTTCTTTTTGTCTTTGCAATTCTTGGAATATTCTTCGAGAAAGCAAAATGAATTTCTGTACATAGTTACAAGATTATTTATTCAAATGAACATTAGGAAGTTGAAAATATGCATGCTTCTCCTTACGATATTGTGCATATTCGGCATTTTACCCACTGACTTCAATTATTTTAATCTCTTATCGATGTTTTTTTTTTTACTTTTTATGGGTTTTTGGTTGAAATCCCATGATCATGTTCTATCTTAATGTCTTTCATTGTTTCTTTATTTGTTTTATAAATATTACAGTAAATTATATATGCATCTTCTCTATACTAGCATTTTCAAAAATACACATTTAAAACTCCTTGTTTGAATAAGAAATATAAGTATGTAATATTTTTCAAAAAGTATTTACATTAATTACTTGTAATTGTTTTAAATAGTGCAAAAATAGTATTTTATTAAACATTTATATTCAAAAAGTATTTACTATATAAAAAATTACACGTATATTTACATAATATACTCCTATATTACGTATATTTGTATATGTATATATATATATATATATATGTGTGTGTATATATATATGCACACACACACACACATATATATATATATATATATATATATATATATATATATATATATATATATATATATATAATATTTACAATATGTATCTATTTATATTGGATTTAAAATTATTATCATTTTACCAATCACTTATAATTTTCAACTCTTATTGCAAATAACTGGCAATAGATGGCGTTACCATTTATGGTTTCACTTTCCATATGTTTAATGAATCACTTATAAACATGTATTTCAAACATTAATTATGGTTTTATTATATCATACATTTATTTTCAATCAGCTCTTGAATGTAAATTTCTGTCGCTTGTTTTGGCAATATTTTACACTTCTTGTTAATAAGTAACACCATAACACATATTTTTCAGTTTTTAAAAAAGATCATTTTACTCACGAAAGTATCACATATAAATCGTTCAATCAATCAATCTATCAATGACACCTTTGAATATTTACATCTTACGTTGAATCACGCATTTTCTTGTATTGATTGGTGTAAAGTTTTAAGATGTTTTAGTATCGCACAGGCAAGTAATTAATTTTCTTAATAATCTTAATTGTTTTTTAAATTATTTTATATACTTATCAAACTTTCCTAAAACAAAAAAAAATCTGATTGTATCTGATAAATTATAATCAATTCTGTATTTGATACTTAATCCATATCAATGTCGGGTTATGGAAAAATTGTTCCTACCATATGCTGTGGTTCTTCTACAGAAACGTTGGTTATTTTAGTATATATGTCCTTAGAAGAGCTTTGACAAAGTTATTTGTTATAGATATACTTTTATATTCAATATTTTTTAATAAATTTATTTTTTGTATTTCTTGTTTTTACATGGATAGTGTATATACACGTGTGTAGTACCCTAATTCTTCGTATCCCGATTTTGTTTTTAGATTAAAACCTTCTTTACAATTTCCATTTTTACTTTCAAAAGTCTAAATGCCGTAATTTTATCATCATATTAAAGCCCTCGACTTTTTAAGCACATTTTATTTGAAATTTTATATTTATAAATACATTACACACACTAGCTTAATAGGAATGTACAGTTCTCGGATCTTTGAAAATTTAACATCACTCTTGGAATCTAAAGGATAATAAAAAATCAAATCTCATTTGTACTTTCCTTATATACATAATGTATAAGGAAAGTATTGTGACGGGGTCGAAAATTCGAATTCGAGTTTTCGACGGGAGAGCACGTTTCAAGCACCCCTGATCACGAGTCAAACATTTTTGAAGTGATGTCTGTGTTTGTGTGTGTGTATGTGTGTGTGTGTGTTTGTGAAAGTATGTGTGTGTGTGTGTGTGTGAGTCTGTGGATACGATAACTGACGAACAAATGGACCGATTAGAACGAAATTTGGTACAAAAATCATAATCCGTACACACTGGAAGCCTATTGTTTTTATACGCAATCGAATGTTCAGAACTCTCCTAAATGTTCGAGTGAAATTTTGAAAAAATCGTCAAAAAATCAAAACCGCTAATAAAGTTACGCAAGTAGACATTTCTTATGTAATTTTTCATTAGAAAACGATTGACATAAATTTTAGAACGCTAACATGAACCATTATCGAGATATTGTACATTTTTCAAAAAAAATTATCAAAAAGTCATATAAAATTAAAAAAAAATATTTCTTATTGAGAAACATGTTCACTTTTCATATGTATAATATCATGCGATAAATTTGGTGACATCATTTTCCTGGATCTAATTCGTTCCATCCATGAGAAAATATACTTTGAGTAATACTTTTCTATTTGAACCCCAATAGTCATTTATCTGGTGTAAGAATAACTTATTTCTCCGTCCATAACGCTTGGCGAGATTTTCGCGACGAATTTGGTGGAATGTCGCCAACTTGGCGAGTTTCTTCAATATTGCTAAATTAACGTAAAACATCACGACTCATTTTCGAAAATTCAATATCTTGGAAAGTATATACATATCTACTATAATAATATATTTTTTACTGTAAAAGTAGTAGATTCATTGCATTATATAAGGAAAGTCATGTGCTGCCCACACCAGATTTTTTTTCTTGAATTTGGAAGCATGTTTATCCCCAGTGACTGCTTAGTTTCATTAATATAAGCAAATTCATATTCAATAAATACAACTCTAGTATGGAGAATGTCAGGATAAAACCCTAATATTTTGTGCCCGTTGCTTTTAAAATAAATTTTTGGTGAAAAATGTAAGTTTTAGAGCATATTTGTAAATACACGCTTGCTCAAATAAATGTTTTTTCCTGATAAATAATAATGGTAAAGCAATTAGAAATCACTTAAAACGTATGGAAGAATAAACAGACTGCATTAAGCAAACTAAGATCCCTTTAAGAAAGACAATTATTGAAATATATTTATTGAATTTCGGTAGCTATTTGAAAATACTGAAATATTGTTTAATCGTTATGGATACATTAATTCCAATATCTTTACGATTTAATTTCATATTAAGAATGCTTTAGATAAGGTAGACAGCATCAAACATTGTTTGGAAACTAAAGTGTCTTTGGAATAGAATCTATTAATATATTTTTTAATAAGTTAGCATATGTTGTATAAGTTGAATTACTTAAAAATGTTTGGTATCACTGTTAGATCTTAACATAAAATAAAATATCTTCAAAAAATCCGGATCGTTTTTATTTATTTATCAATAGTATGCGATCACAAATATCCGATCGATAGAAATAAATTTTCCTTTTCAGAGCGTAGATTTTTCACCTTTGAAATTGAAAAGAGGGCATATATTATTTTCTTGGTTTTTGAAGCATCTTTGCTTTACTATTCGGTTTTATAGATTCTCCGCCACAAACAAATTCACATTCAAGAAATAGAATACGTCTGTAGCGTGAAATATATTTTGACAGTATCGTGATCTTTTGCTTCTGTGGCTCTGAAGATAAAATGTAAAGTAAAGAAGTTAAATGTTAATACATTTTTTGTAAAGGAATTCAATTTGTTAGCAAAAGCAGGTTCCACTTTAAAGAACAGTGTACTCATTCTTTATATATATATATATATATATATATATACATAAATACAGGGTGTCCAGTGCTATCGGTCCCCAAAGGCTATTTCCTCAACAGTAGTCGCAGAGATACATTTCCAATTGCAAGAATGTTTTAAATTTTAAATCTAATATCTTAGAAACAGTTAAAATCAATAAATGTATTTCTGAAAGAAATAAGAAATATAAATTTTTATACAGTCCTCCGGTCCTACCAATTATATTTTGGAAAATCATCCTCATACAATTGTATGTCAAATAAAAAAAAGTCATCCTTTTACTACCAAAATTGACCGACCTGTTGACCGAGCCGATTGAACTATAGCTGTTTAAATTTGGAGTACTTTTTGTGCTGAGAAATGGTCAATACGGTCCCTGATTGGTTGGTTGCCTGAAACGGAACATTATTATGCGTGGAAAAGCGACTTAAGTTATAAAGTTTAATGCTTCATAACTCGTTAAATTTTGGTCGTAAATGGAAGACTTTTCCTTTATGTTGCATGGAATTGTATGGGGATGATTCTCCTAAATATAATTGGTAGGACCGGGGGACCGTATAAAAAATTTATATTTCGTATTTCTTTCAGAAATGCATTTATGTACTGATTTAAACTGTGTCTATAATAACATTAGATTTTAAAAACATTTTCGCAATTGGAAGTATATCTCTGTGACTAACGGTTGAGGAAATAGCCATGGGCCACCGATAGCACTGGAGACCCTGTATATATATATATATATATATATATATATATATATATATATATATATATATATATATATATATATATATATATATATATATATATATATATATATATATTTATACATATACATATATATATATATATATTTATATATATATATATATATATATATACATATATATATATATATATATATATATATATATATATATATATATATATATAGATATATATATATATATATATACATATATATATATATATACATATATATATACATATATATATATATATACATATATATATATATATATATATATATATATATATATATATATGTATATATATATATATATATAGATACTATAGCTTACTAAAATATGAAGGATACTATGCAAATATTATTAAATAAAGAATTTAAAGTTATTAAGTAAATGGATTGAAAATGCAAAATACATTTAATTTATTGCGCAAATGCAGCTCATAAATAAAATGATTTCAATAATAATAGAAGTTTGAAAATCCAATGAACGAAAAGTAAGAAGATGTAACACGATAAACCTAACTTTTTAAAACACCCACAGAATAAAATATAATACAGCAAATCATCAATCAAATGGGTAAAAAATACAAAACACAAGCTATCAAGTTACAGAAAATCAACATAATTAAAAGGTATGGAAACAAAAAAAGAAAAACTTAAACTAAATTCAACTATCAAACTGGATTACAAAACAAAAGTAAAAATCAACTAATCCTCAAGCAAATGGGAAAACAATAAATAAAATAAATATCGAATCAACAAGTCAATGAAAAATATATAATACAAAGGTATGGATTCGAAATAAGTATAACAATCGAAATCAAGCACAAACGCCATACACGTGGACGAGGCTCTAAGCCTAAATCATGAATTGTTAACCTCTACAAAAATCTAATCATGTCCAAATTTTTTTGTAGAAGCAAACACAAAAATGTATGTTTCTGAAGAAATAGATAGATTATATCTATAAACTATTTCTACTTGGACGACATACATAAAGAAGGAATAAAAAAGAAAAAATGAATACCTGGAAAAAGCACAGCGTATGTACAATCGAGTCAATACAGGGAACACTGATAGAAGAGACCACTGTTGCCATTCGTAAAGAAAAAATAAAAAACATTTACTGTTGCCATTCATAAGAATTGAAAAACAGTGAAGCGAAATGTTAAGAAAAAGTATTAATATACAAAAAGAGCTACTAAGAAGAGGAGCAAATAATAGTAATGCTGAAGTGGGAAGTGAATGTAAAAAAAAATGAAAAAAATGGAGAAGTCTGAGAATGGAGAAGTCTGGCTAATATAAGATACTATGAATGGAATTATATGATACTATGAAAAGAATTATAAAAATCCAGCTATTTTAAATTTTTTAAAAATACTATTTACTAAATAAGAGGGATATTTATATAAATTACTAGTAATTTTGAGATTATTCATATGCATAGCATGAAATTTTTTATCAGATAATCTATAAATTCTAAAAAGCTGATTGAGTATAATATTTTTAAACAATTGAATCGCGTTACAGGAATTAAATGGTAAGATTTTATTAATATTAAAATTATAAAAGTCTTTTTTATCATATAAATTTGTAACAATTCTATTAGAAGGATCAATAAAAAGATTTAAATCCAAAAAATTAACATTTTTACCAATAGTAGCTTCACAGGGTGGCTGCAGTAGCAGTATGCTAGCTGATTTATACCTTTATCATTATGAAAAGTCATTTACTTCCATAGATTATACTTTTTACAGATATGTTGATGATCTGATTTGCTTAGTACATACAGAAAATTATCTCATAGATATAGATTACTATCCAGACAATTTGGAATTAATTCCTAATGAAGCTACTATTGGTAAAAATGTTAATTTTTTGGATTTAAATCTTTTTATTGATCCTTCTAATAGAATTGTTACAAATTTATATGATAAAAAAGACTTTTATAATTTTAATATTAATAAAATCTTACCATTTAATTCCTGTAACTCGATTCAATTGTTTAAAAATATTATACTCAATCAGCTTTTTAGAATTTATAGATTATCTGATAAAAAATTTCATGCTATGCATATGAATAATCTCAAAATTACTAGTAATTTATATAAATATCCCTCTTATTTAGTAAATAGTATTTTTAAAAAATTTAAAATAGCTGGATTTTTATAATTCTTTTCATAGTATCATATAATTCCATTCATAGTATCTTATATTAGCCAGACTTCTCCATTCTCAGACTTCTCCATTTTTTTTCATTTTTTTTTACATTCACTTCCCACTTCAGCATTACTATTATTTGCCCCTCTTCTTAGTAGCTCTTTTTGTATATTAATACTTTTTCTTAACATTTCGCTTCACTGTTTTTCAATTCTTATGAATGGCAACAGTAAATGTTTTTTATTTTTTCTTTACGAATGGCAACACTGGTCTCTTCTATCAGTGTTCCCTGTATTGACTCGATTGTACATACACTGTGCTTTTTCCAGGTATTCATTTTTTCTTTTTTATTCCTTCTTTATGTATGTCGTCCAAGTAGAAATAGTTTATAGATATAATCTATCTATTTCTTCAGAAACATACATTTTTGTGTTTGCTTCTACAAAAAAATTTGGACATGATTAGATTTTTGTAGAGGTTAACAATTCATGATTTAGGCTTAGAGCCTCGTCCACGTGTATGGCGTTTGTGCTTGATTTCGATTGTTATACTTATTTCGAATCCATACCTTTGTATTATATATTTTTCATTGACTTGTTGATTCGATATTTATTTTATTTATTGTTTTCCCATTTGCTTGAGGATTAGTTGATTTTTACTTTTGTTTTGTAAGCCAGTTTGATAGTTGAATTTAGTTTAAGTTTTTCTTTTTTTTTTTCCATACCTTTTAATTATGTTGATTTTCTGTAACTTGATAGCTTGTGTTTTGTATTTTTTATCCATTTGACTGATGATTTGCTGTATTATATTTTATTCTGTGGGTGTTTTAAAAAGTTAGGTTTATCGTGTTACATCTTCTTACTTTTCGTTCATTAGATTTTCAAACTTCTATTACATATATATATATATATATATATGTATATATATATATATATATATATATATATATATATATATATATATATATATATATATATATATATATGTATGTATATATATATATATATATATATATATATATGTACGTATATATATATATATATATGTACGTATATATATATATATATATATATATATATATATATATATATGTATATGTATGTATGTATATATATATATATATATATATATATATATATATATATATATATATATTTATATGTATATATATATATATGTATATATATATATATATATATGTATGTATATATATCTTTATATATATATGTATATATATATACATATATATATGTATATATATATGTATATATATGTATATATATATATATATATATATATATATATATATATATATATATATATATATATATATATATATATATATATATATATATGTATATATGTATATATATATAAATAAATATATATATGTACATATATATATATATATATATATATATATATATATATATATATATATATATATATATATATATATATATATATATATATATATATATATATATATATATATATATACTGCTCACATCAGATTAAGGTGTAGCCAAAACATGTATAATTTCCTTTGAATATCCGCATCACCATGTGGAAATTATGAGAACTTTACTTTCTGACTCTCTTGAGCAGAAATTTTCATTGTTATTTACTAAGCAGATGTGACTGATCAAGTCACTCATTACAAGGAAAGCATTATTTATATATATTAAAGCTGATATTGGATCTAACTAACTTTTCAAGTAATATATGTAAATAAGAAAGCCAATACAAAGTTGTGCATTTAATACAACACAAAAACACATTTTCTTTGGACTTGGATATTGTCTAGAATTAAATGCATTGTACACATTAATTCGTCTGTTTATTTATTATGCCAGGTTTGTCTTGTAGATGTGCATGTGAGGGCGTGAACTAAACTAGAAAATTTCACCCTCGCCCCATTTTTAGCATTCCTGGCTTTTTTTTTAGCGTGTGTGTTTGATATCAAGTTTTTTTAAGGTTTATAAATATGATTCCGTATCTTTTGAGGTTTATAAATATAATGTCATATCTTTTGAACTTTATATGAATCTTTGTCAATTTGTTTTACTTTGATGGATCGTTAAGATATAAATAATAATTTTTTTATATTATTTGTTAAGACGTATAAATGGTACAAATACTATTTACAAATAATTATATAATGGTTAAATTATAATATTATTATTAATATGCAAAATATTTCACTGTTCTGTATATCCCCAGGGGGGGGGGGGGTTACAACCAGCCATACCGATTGAAGTAGGGTTGCCACACTTTTCGGAACATGAGGGCCAAATATGACGATTTATCGTAAATTTGTCAAATTTTCTAATATAGAAGAACTTTATTAAAGTATCAAATATTCTTGGAGATACGAGCATTAGCAATTTCCTGAGAGTGTATATGGTAGTCACTGCTCAGTTTCAGAGTAGTTGATGTGATACAAACTAAATTTAATTGTGAAATACCTCTGCACCGCTGTTTTAGGAATTATATCTGCCATTTCGTGAATTGGGTAAGCTTTTAATTACTATTTTATTACATCGTACCTTTATTTAGTGATCTTGTAAGGTGGTTTTTGTGGTATCTTCTGTATATTATTCCATTTACGCTGATTAGTGATTTTAAATAACTGTGTTAGCCATCCAGGTAGTTGAGCTCATTATTGAATAATGAGGGTACACCCACGATTCAAGATGAGACGTTATAACAAATTGGTGTTAGAAACGGTATTTCTGAAATCTTTACAAACGAATATGGTAATTACTAGAACAGCGATAGATTAACAGTTGAAGAAGGTGATGGCTTTGATTAAAGTCATGAAAGAAGTACAAGAAGCCATTAAAGAAGCACAAGAAGCCATGAAAGAAGAACAAGAAGCCATGAAAGAAGCACGAGAAGCCATGAAAGAAGCACAGGAAGCCATGAAAAAAAATTGAAAACTAGACAAGAAGAGATGAAACACGAGATTTAAGTCGGACAAGAATCGATGAAAAGGGAGATTTAAGCCGCGAAAAAAATAATAAAGAAGACATGAAAGCGATGCACGACGAGAAAAAGAAATAAATTAAATCCGAGATAGAAGAAGAAACTAATCCCGTCCAAGCCGAAATGAAGAAATCAAAACTATTCAAAGCGAAATGAAAGCCGGGCAAAAGAAGAGATCAAAGAAGGAATGAAAGAAAAGAGAACAAAAATGGGAGTACATCAGAAATTTGGCGACGTGAATGAAACTGTTAAGAAGCTTGAAAAGAAATTTAAAGCTGTGTAGAGAAAATCGCATGTCGCCATTCAATATATTTGCATGGCCGAATCCAATGTTTAGAGAACTGCCCTGGAACCTAGCCAACAAGTTTGAAGCACCTCCATGGGTATCTCGTGGAGTTCATCGATCCATCGTACGTGGCGCAGCTTTCATTGATATCACGTTTTAATACGGTATGCTGCAAACTATTAAAAAAATAAAATACATGAATCAAAAACAAAGTAACCACAAATTCAAGTGATCATCTGGTTCGTTTGCGAAATGGGTGGTGTACTGGATCTATGGTGGAAGAGGCTCCTCTATGAGCACGAGAAAAAAGGACATTGGCTCAAGAAAAGCTGGATGAAAATCCAGCCAATGGTCATCAGAGAGATGGATGTTGCAGTGTGAAGAAAATGTCCATTTTAAAACTCACCGACGTTTCATCTTAGCAAGGAGTAGCAATTGGACTAAATATTATGGGTTGTATCAATAATACTCAGTGCAAGAAATTCTGGTTCAAATGTCATAATCATGGAAAGTGATGTGGGTCGTTGAATTAATAGTCGATTTATGTATTCGAAATCCAATTTTTCGATGTATAGTGTCACTGATGAGAAAGTAAATGTGATAGGGAAAACGTACGTTCAAATTTCTATGGGGTAGATTATACCTATAACAATGTGGCTTACATATCGGATATTGTTGACCCATTCATTCTTAGATTGGACTTATTAAAGATACATGGATTTGTTTTGATTAGTTTTGAATTTAAAAATAATGTATTAAGGACAGCTTCAGGAATTGTTCCTTTGGCTGGAATGGAAATTCGGCTTCCTAAGACGTTGATCGGTGAAAACGTTTTTGCGTTCTCTAGGAAATCTTGTCCTGTGAAGTAGGCAGATTGCGATAGTGCTGAAAATTTTGGAAGCCATATTCCATAGCCTACAGGTCAAGTTACCGCCTACTACAGATCTAATCCACCACCAGATCCACGGATTGATGAAGAACATTCTTGATCCCAAAGATAATGCAGAGTTATTAGCTTGTTCCTTGTGGGCCATCGTTGGCTGTATGAGAGGACGACTGGGCAAGAAACTTTGATTTTGAGCGCTGGTGCAAAGAATGCACGTAATGCGGTGCTTGAAATGAACAGAAGAAGAAAACACATAGGCCCCTGCAGTGCTATAATGTAGGAGCTCCGTTCGAGATAATTGCATTTGACGTTTAAGGACCACTACTTCTAGCTTTAGACAATAATAAAAACATTCTAGTAGTAATGGATTACTTTACAAAGTGGTCAGAATCTTACACAATTCCTGACCAAGACCATTCGTTTCTTCCTTGATATTCTTAAAAAAATTCTTTTACTTTACACTTTACTGCTAAAATTTGTTATCGATTCTCAATCCCTTAACGATGTTTTGGGCTGCAGTTACAGCAATTGTATAACTAATTGATCTGTGTATCTGAAATTATGTTTCAGGATTATTATTATGGTATTGCTTTGAATAAATCCATTTTAATACTCTGTTTTCTAACCAGGTTTGGTTTGTCCAAGTAGCACACATGGTTTGTCCAAGTACCTCATACCAAACAGTCCGATTAACAATTGAATCAAATGATAACAAATATATATCATGAGACTCTGCTTAGAACGATGCTTTCGAATCATTACATTGTTCCTGGTCTGATTTAAACGCTTCATATAGTTTTACATATTTAAATGGAACTTGCATCACACTTGCAACTCTGATGTCCTTACCTTGCTACTCATATATTTTTAGGATTAAATTAATTTGTTTATCGTGGTATATTTTGTATCTATAAAGAATTTGCATTTTGTATATTAATTCTATAATAGGAAATAATAGTATTTTAGTTTATTGTTTATACGGTAAATATCAACTGAAGCTTCATTAAATAAGAAAAGTCAACGAAAACTAACTGAAACCACAGTCCTTAGAGAATACTATTGATTTACTTACTAAAAGAATCTCACTTTCTTTAAAAGAAACCAATTTTTCGGAAAATATCAAATAAATTGTTACTTAACTCATTTTTAATTTGTGGATAATAAAAGTTAAAAGTCTTCAGTTTCCCTGTTAGAAAAAAGACCGTAAAGGAAAATTGAGGATTTTTATGTCTCAACATGGGGAGATTAAAATGCCCGATCAATAGAACCTTCCCCTCTTTTTCAAAACCCTAAATTTTGATTTTTATTTCTTCTAATTTAAAGGGGAAGGAAACCAATAAGTTGTTTTTATTTTTCCGGTTTGGAAAGCAACCGAGTCTCGCTGTTTTATTTTATAGTTTGTCATAAAAAACACTCAAGCTGTAGAATAGAACTATGGTATGAAATGTATTTTGACTGCAGACTAACATTTTTTTTCTCTGCAAATCTGCAGATAAAATTCTTGAAATGGATTTTAAACTTTTAAATATATTTGTTAAAAATGGCTTATATAGCATTTCCAGATAAAAAAAAAAACTTATGTGTTCAACACACGTCTTTCTCTACAGATAAAAATGTTCTGTATTATGAAAAAATAATTAGTAATAGAAATTTGCATTTTCACCCAGAAAAGTGGCAATTAACTGTATTCTTCCATATATCCCCTAAAACTGGATTTAATTATATTGTTCACTAATTTAGTTCATTTAGTTCAATCAGATCTCCTTCATCTAGATCAGCTACTCAAAACCTTTATTTATCCATTTCTAGACTAATTTCTTTACATTATCCTTGAATTTTGTCCATTTCGTTGAATCATACTATCTTCACCTTGATCAGCTATTCCTAAATTTTTTCATTTGTATATACCCTGATAGCCAAATCTGTACATTGCACTCGTACCTGCCCATTTAGTTAAGCTCTTTAGTAAAACCCTTTTTGTTCGATTAGCTGTTTTAAAACTTTACTCATCTTTTATTGCCAATATATTTACATTGTCCTCCAAGTTTGATAATTTCGTTCAGTCCAACCGTTTTCATCTAGATCAGTGACTTCCAGACTTTATTCATCCACATATACTCCTAGTCAATTTCTTTACACAGTCTCCCAACTATATACATTTCTTTGCATTTTCCCTCAACTCTGTCAATCCCTTTACAATGCCATTCAAGATTGTCCATTTCATCTAATTGAACTTCTTTCATTTAGACAAGTCCTCTACGTCTGTCCATTTTGTTTAGTCCAACCGTTTTCTTCTAGATCAGTGGCTTCCAATCTTTGTTTATCCATGTATACCTCTACAGTCAATTTCTTTACACTGTCTCTCAAATATGTACATTTCTTTACAATATCCCTCAACTCTGTCAATTCCCTTACAACCCCATCCAAGTTTATC
Organism: Amaurobius ferox; assembly: GCA_951213105.1. NCBI lineage: Eukaryota > Metazoa > Arthropoda > Arachnida > Araneae > Amaurobiidae > Amaurobius > Amaurobius ferox. The sequence goes on from OX578140.1 coordinate 141,099,227, forward strand.
CGAATCGTATAATTGGATTCTTTTCGTTTATACTGATAAAAATATTATAGGAGCTCGGTTGTGCATAGGTAATGGCACTCTGCCTCACTAATGAGAAAATATATTATAACATTTTTCTTTATAAACAGCATAATTATAATAAGGTAAAATGCTTACCTTTCTGAGCGAAGGGCGTAGGGCAATTTGACTTCGTTTCCCCTAAAGTCTTAAAAAAAATATCATTTTATTGTGTTTGGTTACCATCTTGATGTCAGGAATAATTGCGCTTGATTGAAAGAAAAGATTATTTAATTAGATTCTGCATTTAATATTACATAGAAGAAGAAACAAGCATTTTGCTCCGTAACAGTACAAAACATCAACAACACAGAACAGAACTTTTGGTTCGTATAAGTGTACCGGTAGTGTCTTGTGATGCGCGCGCAGATCACACGATGTAAACACATTCCTTTTGTTGCGGAAAGGCGAGAGTCAGTGTTTCTGGATTTGTCGGTCTTTCGTAGCGAGTAGAGATCATTTATTTCTAACAGTCCCCCTTGATCTCTGGAGCTGCATATCACGGCTGTAGCAGTTTGGATCTGTGCTTCAAAAATTCAGGCTTTGGCAGCGGTTTTGTCATCATGTCCGCTGTCATTAGCTTAGTTGGAAGATAACTCAACTGGATTACACCCGATTCCTGAAAATCTCTTATGGCGTGGAATCTGATGTCAATATGTTTGGTTCTTGACATGTACTTCGGTGATTCAATCATTTTTATACATGATTGGTTATCTTCGAAAATAGTAATCGGGAGCTGTTGAAGCATATCGAGATCTTTGAGTAGGTTGATTAACCACAGTACTTCTTGAACTGCGTTAGCAGCGGATATATATTCCGCCTCTGCTGAGGAAAGCGCAACACATGATTGCTTTTTGCTTAACCAGTCTATAGGAGAATCATCAATTAAGAAAAGACTACCACTCGTGGATTTCCGATCCGTTTTATCGCTTGCCCAGTCGGCATCAGCGTATGTTGTGAGAATTGGTTTTGTCGTTGATTTTATTACCAAATTTAGATCCTTTGTATGATTTAAATAACTTATTAGACGCTTTACTGCGTTCCAATCCATTTGACGTGGTTTCTCATTTCTCCGACTTAAGATGTTTGTAGCCGCAGTGATGTCTGGTCTTGTGACCGTGGCAATATATAGAAGAGCTCCAATAGCTTGGCGATATTTGGTGTTATTAGGAAGCAGGTTTTCTTCTGTTTCATTTCTCAAATATCCAGTTTCCATTGGTGTACTATAGGGCTTTGAATCTTGCAAATTAAATGTATTTACAATTTCTTCAATCTTATTTTTTTGATTTAATAGATAATCTCCGTTATGGTTTTTTCTTATGTTAATTCCAAGGTAATAATTAACTTCACCCAAATTTTTTAATTCATATTGTCTGCCCAATTCTTTCGTTGTTTTGTCAATTTGTTCTTCTGATCCTGACATTAGAATATCATCCACATATACGTTTACATAGACAGTTTCTCTTCCTTTTCCCTTTTTGAATAAACATGGATCAGCAGTACTCTGTACGAATTTTAATTGTTTTAGAGAGTCACCTATTTTTAGATGCCAGGCTCTTGCGGCCTGTTTCAACCCATATATAGCTTTATTTAATTTCCATACTTTGTTTTCGTTACCAGGGGAGATGTAGCCATCTGGCTGTTGCATGTAAACTGTTTCGTCTAGATCCCCGTGAAGGAAAGCAGTTTTGATATCAATGTGTTGTACGTTATGTTTTCTAAATGCTGCTCCTGCCAGGAATGCTCTAATTGTGCTGTGTGAGACCACTGGTGCGAAAGTTTCGTAATAATCTTCACCGTATTTTTGTGAAAATCCTTTTGCTACCAGTCTAGCTTTGTATTTAGCTATTTTTCCCTGAGAGTCGTGTTTAATTTTATAAGTCCATTTTGAACCTACTATTTTTCTTCCATGCGGGGGTTCCATCAATGTGAATGTGTTATTTTCTTGCAAAGATTGCATTTCTTCTTCCATAGCGTCTAGCCAATTTTGTTTCTCTTGTGGGCTCTTAATTTTTAGTACCTCATTATAGTCTCTGGGTTCGACGGTGTTAGCTTGTTGCGCTAAGTAGATGAGTCGATCGGGAGGTACTCCCTTGTTCGATCTCTCGGATCTGCGAGGTTGATTGGCGGTTATGTTATCAGAATTTATTTGTTCATCCTCTGACGGTGCCTCAAACTCAATCTCACCCTCTTCAGGTTTTTCTTTTGTTTGAGCATTAGTTATTTCGACTTCACTATCTGTTCCTTCGAATAATTCCTTTGAGCTTAATTCTGAAATTTGCATTGATTTTTCGAGGAATTTAACTGTTCTAGCAAGTGTTATGTTTTTTCCTTCTGTATATATTCTGTAAGCCTTTGATCTGTCGTCGTATCCGACAAAAATTCCTTCTTGAGCTTTTTCATCTAATTTTCCTCGTTTGCTTTTAGGGATGTAGGAATAGGCCTTACAGCCAAAGACCCTTAAATGACGAAGATTTGGTTTCATACCAGTCCACATTTCGTACGGTGTTTTTGAATTGACCTTTGTGGGAAGTCTATTTTGTAGGTAATTGGCAGTGTTTATAGCCTCTCCCCAGAATTTTTTGCCTAAATTTGCTTCTGACAGCATAGCTCGTGTCATCTCGATTAGTGACCTGTTTTTTCTTTCCGCTACGCCATTTTGGGATGGACAGTGTGGCACGGTCAACTGGTGATGTATGCCGTTGTCACTTAGATATTCCTCGTATTCTTTACTGACGTATTCGCCGCCATTATCGCTTCTCAGTATTTCTGGGTTTTTTCCGAATTTGTTTGTCGTAAAAGCGATGTATTCCTTCAGTTTACACAAAACTTCACTCTTTTTTGATAAGAGATAGGTCATTGTGTACCTGGAGAAATCATCAATAAATGTTAGCACGTATGATTTTCCTCCTATGGTGGGAGTTTGCATTGGTCCGCATACGTCGCTGTGCACAAGTTGTAGAATATGAGTCCCCCTGTTTTGAGTAGATTTGGGGTATGGAATGTCGGTGAGTTTTGATTTTATACAAGTTTCGCAATTTAGTTCATGTTTACATTCGTTGATGTTTATGCCTTCGGCTAACTGTTTCGATTTAATTTCCTTTATAGAGCCGAAGTTTTTGTGGCCCATTCTTCTGTGCCATAATGTAACACAATTGGGGTTGTTACAGTTATTTATCATATATGTAACATTTTTGTTTTGTGGTGTGAGCAGGTCTAGCTCATATATGTTATTTTTTATTTTTCCTTCTAAGAATACTTCATCATTGTAAGTTAACTGACAGTTGTCTTTAGTAAAAGTTACTTTGCATCCACGTTGTGTTGCTTTTCGTACGGAAAATAAATTAGCTTTCAGTTCTGGCACAAATAGTACTTCCTGTAGTGTTACTTGTCTTATCTCTCCATCCGAGGCTCGACTTTTTATTTTTACTTCGCCTGACCCATAGGCGGTTAAGGCTTTACCGTTAGCAACAATAACTTCAGATTTGTTTGCATTATTTATTTTAGTGAATAAATTCTCATTATTTGTTATGTGGGATGAGGAACCACTATCAACGATCCAGCTGTCTTCTTCAGTTTGATTCGTTATGAGCGCTAAGTCTCTAAATTTCGATCCTACTTTATCTACAGTGTCTGAATATCTTTCTTGTGTTCATGATTTAGCGGCAGGTCTGTCGTTTCCCTCATACACTAACTGTGATGAGTTGTGTCTGAATTTATTTTTATAATCTTTATATCTGCCGGGCTCGTTGGTCTTATTCTTTAGACGCCAACATTCAGATTTGTTGTGGTTCTTCATTTTGCAATGTGAGCAGTATTTGTTATCCATTTTGTAGCCGTAGGTGTTAGAGAATTTTTTATTCGCGTGAAAAGCCTTTGCCATGTTTTGCGGCATTTCTTGGTGATCCCTACGTCTATTATATTCATCAATCAGTTTGCTGCTAACGAATTCTGGCGTTAATTCATCCTCCAGTCGCGCTTCCAACGCCGTTATCAATGTTTCGTAACTGGCGGGTAGCGAGCACAGAAATAGTGCTGATACATGCGAATTATTAATCTCCTCCCCGATTGCTTTAAGTTTATCCACTGTCTCCAGAATTTTGGTTATATGTTGCTGCATGTTTCCTCTTTCATCTAATTTTGTACTGTACAACTTTCGTAAAAGGTATAGCTTGCTGGATAAATTTGTTCTTTCGTGTATTGCGCGAAGCGCATTCCATGTATCGCGCGCCGTGGTGAAATTTTTGACGTGAACGATTTGGGAATCCTCTATACATAAATTTATGAGCGCTCTGGCTTTTCTATCTTTTTTCTGCCATTCGTCGGTAATTGGGTCAGGAGCCACTTCGGTTATCGTTTCTGATAATTCTTTATTCATTAACATCATTTCCATTTTGAATTTCCAATTGGAGTAGTTATTCTGGTTTAATTTTTCAATCAAGCGATTTTCCTTTATAGGTACCATTTTGATTTATTTTTAGTTTCCTTGAGAAACGTTTTCTTTTTTTGTTTATTTGGAGTACGGTATTTCTTTTTTCCTTATTCCGTAAAAAATCACTTTCGGTTACTTATGCTTATGCCCCTCTTCAAATACAAATTGTATTGCTCATGAAAATGCTGCTATTTTATTTTATTAATACAAATTTCTCTAGCGAGACAGGCTTAGACTTCAGTCTCATAATCTGATAAAAATATTATAGGAGCTCGGTTGTGCATAGGTAATGGCACTCTGCCTCACTAATGAGAAAATATATTATATCATTTTTCTTTATAAACAGCATAATTATAATAAGGTAAAATGCTTACCTTTCTGAGCGAAGGGCGTAGGGCAATTTGACTTCGTTTCCCCTAAAGTCTTAAAAGAAATATCATTTTATTGTGTTTGGTTACCATCTTGATGTCAGGAATAATTGCGCTTGATTGAAAGAAAAGATTATTTAATTAGATTATGCATTTAATATTACATAGAAGAAGAAACGAGCATTTTGCTCCGTAACAGTACAAAACATCAACAACACAGAACAGAACTTTTGGTTCGTATAAGTGTACAGGTAGTGTCTTATGATGCGCGCGCAGATCACACGATGTAAACACATTCCTTTTCTTGCGGAAAGGCGAGAGTCAGTGTTTCTGGATTTGTCGGTCTTTCGTAGCGAGTAGAGATCATTTATTTCTAACATATACTAGTCCTCCAAGTCAATCCATTTCATTTAGTTCAACCGTTTTCATCTAATCAGTGGCTTTCAATCTTTATTCACCCATATATACCCCAACAGTGACATTCTTTACATTGCATCCAGCTATGTAAATTTCTTTACATTGTCTCTCAACTCTGAAAGTTCCCTTTCAATGCCATCCAAGTTTGTCCATCTTGTCAAATTAGACTCCCTTCGTTTAGACTAGTTCCCAAACTTTATCCCCCACTGTATATATTACATTGCATTGTCCCTGAAAATTGTCCATTCTGCTCAATAGCAACTACACTGACTTACAAAAGTTAAGCACGCAATGCCAATTTTCAGTTCTCAAAAGAGTATTTGAATTTGAGTGGCTGACTTCTGAGTACTGTCATCTACGAATGTAGATGACAGTATGCAAATATCGCATGTTACAGCCAATCAAGATTGACTGTCCGGATATATGTTAATTAGGCAGTCGTTGAAGACGCCATCATTCTGAAGGATTTGGGGAGGTGCATTTAAATACAGATACGAAGTCTTTATAGTTTTGTAGGATCATTTTTGATGAAATTCGTATTTCTATGACTGAAATAATACGAATGACAGATAGTGAGTGCTGTCGTACTGTCGGTCGCATTGAAGCAGGACAGTCATCAAAGATGTCGCTATTTTCTTTAGCGTTAATCAGTCGGTAATTTCTCGATTATGGAAGCAATTCCAAACAAGTCAAACAGTTGTCCGGAGGCCTTTGACCGGTCGTCCAAGGTTTACCACTCCCTCTGACGATCGGTATAATGCTATAGTAAGCAAGCGGAATCAACGAGCGACCTCCAGAATTGTTACATCCATGGTTTCAGATGCATCTGGTTAGGCAATATCTACCAGTACTGTGGCCGAAGGCTCCATGTGAAGGAACTGTACGCCCGAGTACCACGTTTTTGTATTCCACTAACCGTTCAAGCCAGAGAGGCAAGATTAATGTGGTGTCGTCAACATGTCAGTCGGACTGTCTCAGATTGGTGCAACGCCCTGTTCACGGACGTGTCCAGATTTGGCCTGGAATCATATGATAAGGGTATAAGGGTGGGGAAAGAACGAGGCACACACAATCAGGCCAAGAACATCATCGAACATCAAGCATTCAGAGGTGGCAGCGTCATGGTGTGACTGGAATTTCAATGGGATACCGCACAGAGTGGCACATCCTTAAAGGAGGTTCTATGACGGCTGCGTGGTATCAGGATGAAGTTGACCCCATTACGAGACTCTATGCTACAGCAGTTGGGCCTGATTTCCTCCTTATGGACTATATTGCCTGTACCCATCGAACCAGCATCGTTGACGAATATCTGGAATGTGAGGGCATTTCTCGTATGCAGCGGACGGCGTATTCCTCCGACCTTAATACCATTGAAGACCTTTGGGATGCCCTCAGACGTTTTGTCTCTGCACGTTTACCTCCTCCTGCCAGTCTCAGAGAGTTGGAAACTGCCCTATTGGAGGATTGCCCATTGCTCGCAGCTGCGGTGGTTGATCACCTCATTGAAAGCATGGAAAATCGTTGTAAAGTTTGTGTGAAGATCTGGGGTGGTCACATACCATATTAATGTAAGTTTTGTTTTGTTTGTGTGCCTTTAAACAGAATTTTGTTAATGATCCAAATGTGACGTCAGCATATAACTTTCGAAAAGTAAATATGTTTTTCATCTTTGTACATAATTCTTGTTTTCTTTAATGCATAAACATATTTGCTACCTTCATGTACAATTTTTAGTTAATTGAAGCTTTACTTTTTCATTTTTGTTGATTTAACCGTCCGTGCTTAACTTTTGGAAGCCAGTGTATTTCAGGTAAAGTAGCCGTTCTAAATTTTAGTCATGTATGTTTCCATACATTACGTTTCCCTCACATTACATTTAGTTATTAACGTCTATAGATGATGTTATTCACTTTTAAATAACAAATTACATAAACAATAAATGTGTTCGTTGGATTTTATAAAATAATTATTTAAATAAAATAATATCGATTTTCGAATCTTGTGTCAAAAAAAATAAGCGCAATTTCTTATGTCTCGTCACCTCGATAATTAATAAGAAAATAATCGATAGAATATGCTCTATTTTCTCAAGACATATCGCGCCATGTGCGTGGAAAGCAAAACTTACAATATAATGAGAACAGTTATCAGGGTTCTAACCTTTATTCCTTATTAACATAGGGTAACCCCTATGGCCGACACCTCTTAAATAAAAATTACATGTAACCGACAACCCTTAAATAAACATTATATGTAAAATAACAATGTTCATGACGATTTTTAACATAATATTTTATATGTAATTTTTGATTTTCGTAGAACAGTTTTTAAATATTTCTATAATTTTTTCTGGCAATCCTGAAATTAATAATTCCCCGAAAATTTATTTATTAAAACAATTATATCTCATTTGTCATAGTCATAAACACATTTCAACTATGTTGGGAAGTGTTGAAAATCGCCATATCTATGCATTTCCTTATCGATGTAGATAAAATAGATGCAAGATGTAAGTTCAAAGATGCAAGATGCAAGACCTGCAAGCAAAGATGCAAGACCAGACCTCGTTATACACAGCTACATTAGAGTCGTTGAAATAAGTTGAGAAGAATGTGATATATTTTTGAAACAAATATATTTCAAAATTTGTTATAATTTAAATTTGAAAGCTTTTCTATTTAGACAAAATATTCTTTACAAATATGGGGTTCAAGTTTCTTTTAATAAAAACCTTAGAAATCAGTTTAATAGATTCTGAGAATTCGTTGGAAATAGAAACAATTCCAAGAGTAAAATCTAGTTTATAATGGAAAAAAGAAAGAAAAATAATTACAAATTAAATTTCTCTTAAATCACGATATTTATTTGGCTGATATTTTTTTCAGACAATGAAGTTAAATTCGGCAACTTTCTGATGTCATTTATATTATGTTACAACAAAATGTGGAATAACCAGAATTGAAACATCCTTTTAATCTGTCTTTCAGTCACAACCGCGTATGGAACCAGAACGACACAACAGATTTACATAATTTGCCACTGCTTTGTGAACTGTAATAAAAAGCAGGTTTATGGCTAAATAAATTACAAAAAATTACGAAAAATAAAAATACGAAAAATTACTTCACCTAATATATATATTAGAAAAATGTAATGATAAAAATAGTCAATTAAGTAATCATTATATATTAACATCACCAGAACAGAAAAACCACGACCACAATGTCGATAATAGAAAAGAACACCACTGGCCCAATTTCGAAGATTAACCTGGATTAAATTCTTCTTCAGGTCTAAGTATTTAATTCTAATTAACCCCAAAAAAATCCTGTTTCAAATTTGGCAATAGCACGTTACTATAAATGCCAAAACCCAGACTACAGGCACCCAAAAAAGAGGAAAAATTGAAAATAAGAAAAATTATGAAATCCAGTATTACCATGAGGCAGGAACCCTTCATCTTTTACCACGTGTAAGTGCGAATAGCCGCAGCAGTATAAAAAATATCGAGCTGTACCGGAATGAACATGACGAAATACAACATAGGAGGGAGAACAAACGTTCACAGCGACCTTACGAGACCCGTCCAGTGAGTCAGAGCAGGAGACAAGACAATTACCCATATAAGTAGAACATAATATGAACATGAGCATAGATGACAATTCTTACTAAACAAGTGATTCTTGAAAAAATGGAGAAGAAGAAATGGATACACGAGACTGCCACTAAACACACGTTGTTTAGTGTCCCTCCTATGTTGTATTAGTCACCATAAGGGCACTCAAATCGTAGTATCAAACTGGCTAAATTTGCAATTTTTTTTAAGCAGAAAAGAAATTCAAATATTAATGTATCTTATTTTCGGATTTTATTATGTTTCTAATTTTTTTAGTTTATTTTATTACTATTCATTTTTATTTAATTGTATAATTAATATATATTTTTCTTTTTTTATATTATTACTCACCATAATTGGGAAAGTTGTCTTGGATGTTATCGAGTGCAAGTTAATTCACTGAGTTGATAATTTTAATTACGAATTTGGGAGGATATGCATTATCAGTCGTTGTACTAAATAATTCTATAAAATGTGCTAATTTATACTTTTCATCACAAATTTTATTGATTCTAAGAACCTGATTTATTATAATATTTCTAAAAATTGATATATGCACACAAGAGTCAAAGTGTTGAATTTTTGATGTATTAAATTTAAAATATTGTCTTTTATCATATAAATTTATAGCCTGATTACAATTTTGTAAATCTAAATTTAAATCTGAAAAGTTTGCAACATTAGAGTCATTATTACTTGCATTTAATTATAAATTATTAGGATAAATGTTAAATACTATAGGAATATCATTATGAGATACATATAATATGTCATCTAAATATCTAAACATGTGCATATTATACAGTCCTGGATTAATATTCTTTTCATAGAAGAATAAATACAGATTAGCTAATAATGATGAGGCACACACCCCTTTGGGATACCAAACTGTTGCTTAAACAAGAAAGACCAATCATGCATAAAGCATTGATTATGAAACACTTTCCAACTTCAATGCAATTTTATACAAGCATCTCTAAAATGCCATACATTCCTCGGTAATATTTTTGAAATTATCACAATACTACATTAATTTATTATATTTCAAAACTTCATCGAAAAAACTGAACTTCATTCAAATGACGGCATTGAAATATAAATTGCCTGGTTTAAACATTTCTAAAATGCGATACATTCCACGGTAATATTTTTAAAATTATGATAACACTGCAATAATTTATTATATTTGAAAACGTCATTGATAACAAATGAAATTTATTCAAATGACGTCATCGAAATATAAATCGCCTCTAGATAAAAGCAGCATTTCATTAATACCATTCATAAACAATTCATTCATAAGCACCACCATTCACAGCAAACCATTCATAAACATTTGTCCAATCGTTTCATTCATCACAATACTATAATAATTTATTTTATTTAAAAATTTGAAAAATTGTTATCTATCATATTTATTTTAAAATGTGAAACCTTTCTCACATATAAAATAATTGAACTTTTGGAAAGCTATTTATTATATAATATATCTCTTTTTTTTCTTTCTGAAGGATATAACGAGAGTCAGAATTTAATTGAATTTGTTTTTCTCCCTATATTAAATAATTTTTATTTAAAAAACTACCTAACATATTTTACTGAAATTTTTTTTATACATTTTATGGGATAATTTGAATATTTTCTAAAATTTTCGAAGCAATTTGTGAATTTTAGAAATCGCTTAAAAAATGTTTGAAACATTAGGTCCCATAGGGTTCAATGTATTTCATTTATTTAACCCGGTTTCAATAAAAAAATAATTGTGCGATATTATTCATTTATATTCCCATAGGTCCCACAGACCGTCTGAGAAAAATACTAAAATTTCATTTTGAAAAAGCCATTTTTATGGTAGTTATCGTGCTAACGGACAAATAGACAGACAGATAGAATGAACAAAGTCATAAACACTTTCAACAAGATTTTTGCAGTCTGCTCTAAATGTCAAGCTCAGCAGGCTTCTCCTGAACACATCCTGGACTGTCTGGGACTTTCCAGAGAGGACATATACTCTTCCCCCCTTCTGGTCCTCGACTTCCTTAGGGTCAACGGTCTAATGGATCTTGTCTGACTTCGTTAGACAGCCGGAGGATAAGCCACAACAACAACACTTTCAACTATGCTGTAAAGTGTTAAAAAATACCACTATGCTGAATATAATTCTCATAGAGAGTGAAATTAGGTAATTTTTAAAAAGATAAGTTGAATAGTTTAGGTTGATTTTTTATTTTTTTCAAATTTCTAAAATAATTCTATACACATCATCTATATCAATATTATTGAACAAATCTTTGAAATCAAAAGTATATATACTATGAATATTAGTAAGTTTTTTAAATTTCTTAACTAATGCAAAACTGTTTTTCACAATATGACAATTATTTGAGATACCATCTGTCAAGGATGCTTCATTTAAAATCTTTAATAAAAATTTACTAGCATTAGAAATGTATGAATTATGCCCACTAGTCATAGTTCGAAAACCTACATTGAATTTATGAAACTTGTGTACTAACATAAGATATGGAATGTTATTACAACTATTTTTAGATAGATTTGCTTATATTTGGCTGATATTCTATTGGATAAGATTTAAAGTTAGTATTATGTAAATTATGGATTGACTTATTAAGTAAGTGTGACTGGAGGGTATTTATATAGTAATATTTACAAATGATTGAGTAGTTACTACTAGCCTTATCGATATAAGTAATGACAAAATCATTTTGAATTGCTTTATCATTTTTAATTGAATTATGTTTATATGTTTATTTGAGCTATTAATTTTCTGAATATATAATGTTTTAAGTATTGGTATATTAAGACGCTCTAGGGTTTTGAGGGAGTTGATATCTATAGCTGATTTTATAGATAAATTTATTCAAGTCAAGAATTAAAACTTTACCAATCAATTTATGTTTACCTTATGTTATATATATATATATATATTATATTATATATATTTATTTATTTATATAGATTTATGTTATATATATATATATATATATATATATATATATATATATATATATATATATATAATTCAAAAGTTTATATTCAAATTTAATTTTTCTTTTCACCTGTTTCCTAATATCATTGGGACTAGGTTTTTTTCATATTTTGTCCCATGTTACATTCATTGCAGTAGTAACACACACGTACACACACACACACACACACACACACACACACACACACATGTATATATATATATATATATATATATATATATATATATATATATATATATATATATATATATATATATATATATATATATATATATATATATAATTCAAAAGTTTATATTCGAATTAAAAATAAATTTCCCATGTTTGCTAATATCATTGGGGGTAGGTTTTTTCTTATTTTGACCAAGATTAAATGTATTGCAGTTGTATCCAAATCAACACTAAGTATTTCTTCTAGTGAGTATTTACTATAAAGCCTCAAAATTCGCATATAGTTTTAATGTGTAGACATATTTGAATTTCGATACAATTATCCAATGTTATCAAATGAATCCGCATCAAATCAAATATAAACCTTTAAACAATTCCATAAACCACAATCATTTCGGGTTGGAATATATCAGCTGAAGTGCTTCGATTATTTTTTAACTCGAGTATACTATTGAATAAAAGGAAAACAAATGTTCCTAACGCCCTTTTAATTCTTAAATAATCAATGTAAAACATCCCCCAGTTTCACAAAGAAAAAATATTGCACAAGAAATTTTCTAACATTTCATTTTCTATGTCAGAAGTCAGTAAGATTACAAATGCGCGATCAATGGAAACTTTCGCTTCACTCAAACTTCGATGTTTTACCCGTTGAATTTAAAGATGGCGATATTTTTTCTCTTCTTTACACTCTAATATTCGTAAGTGTCGTAGTTTGATTTCGTGTTTGCTGCTATAAATAAATTCTTATTCAACAAGGAAAATTGGACTTTGATATGCAATATAATTTTTAACAGATTGATAATTCCAAAACAAATATAAGGACGTTATGTTTATAATTCCATAATATTCTACTCCTATGTAGTTATAGTTTCCATGTTTTACTATATGATTTTCTTATCAAGTTTCTGAATATATTCTCACTTATACATTTTAATTTTTATCATGTTTACCAGAATTTTAACGTTTTTAATACTTTCCAACATAGTTGTAAAGCGTTTATGACTTTGTTCATTCTGTCTGTCTGTCTGTCTATCTGTTCGCAAGATAACTGCCGTAAAAATGACTTCAGAAAAATGAAATTTTAGTATGTTTTTGAGACGGTCTGTGGAACACATGGAAATGTAAAATAATATTATCACCCAATTAATTTCGGATTTAACCCGAGTTGAAGAAATGAAATAAATTGTACCCTATAGAACTACATTTGCAAAGATATTTTAAGAGAAGTAAAAATTTACAAATTGCTTTAAAAATTTTAGGAAATATTCAAATTATCAAGCAAAATGTGTAAAAAAAATGACTTCATAATATGGTAAGTAGTTTTTTAAATAAAAATTGAAGTAATAATTACACCCATATTACATGAAGAGATCACGTGACTCATTGCAAAATAAAATGTAGCTTCCACTTTTTTACTCTTAGTGAAATTGTGATTTTTAACGAACACTTATATTTATATTTAGTGCTGCATCCGTCCTAAAACCGATTTATTTGTGCTTAATATCTGTGTATCTAAATTCTGCGCTTACGCAGTTACATTATTAATTTTAAATGACCACTAAATTTTGATTATTTCTACAATAAAGCCCAATTTTACCGTTTTTAGTTTCGAAGTAAAATAAATTATTGTGGTACTGTGATAATATAAAAAAATATGAGAGCTGAATGCTTCGCATTTTAGATGCGTTTAAATAAAATTGCACTTCATTTGGAAAGTGTTTCATAATCAATGCTTTATGATTTTTTAATATTTCTTGTTATCCTCAGTTTTACTATATCTTCCCCTCTTTCAGTTTTCATTTCAATACCATATCAGTTATCAGCGCTCCTTTTTCATTTGTTAAGTAGATGTGCGAACCTAAGTAGATGGAATTGTGGCAAGATCACTACATTGTTTGACGGTCGTTGAGTTTCGACCTTAAAAGTCCGATACGTCGTTCTTTGTTTTTTCCACTCTGAATGTTTGTATATTGGCCTGTTTCTAACGAAACCGTATTTAATATTTTGATTAGTATATACTGTTTTTATGACCTGATTAAGGTAACTACAAACGCCCTTGAGGCACCTTTAGTCACTTAAATTCTATGTATTTGCTTCTATCAAGAAAGTATAAACTCAAGACTTATTTCTGTAGCACCGACAATATGCTTTGCATTATCGTCATTAATTTAAGACAAAGCACTGGAAATAGGGTAAACATTCATTGGGTCTTCCTACATTTTTAAGTTCCGGGAAATAAAAATGCGGATGTTTTAGCTAAACATATGAAGATAAATCTTTTCACATATTTTTTAAAGGTGAGGCACTCTCTGAGGAAGACTCTTCATTTACATTTCATATCGGCAAAAAACCCTACAAAATTTGAAGAAGAATTATGAGGATATAAAAGATTTGTATAAAACCACTGTTTAAACCACTCTAGAGAAGTTACTGATCTGCATCTTTCTAGAGTTGATTTCATGCCACTCTGCAGATTGAGGACAATTCATCTTAAACCCAGATGTTATCACTTAGATCTAAAATTTCCTATACGTTCTAAATGCAATATGAGTGGTGCTTCCTCAAAACATAGTGGACCTTATAACAGTAAAAATTATGTAACATTTTGAAGTGTTATTGTCTTCTGACCGTTATTATGGTACAGTAGACTATATTCCATGTCACATTGAAAATTTAACAATTTATTTGTACACTGTTTTATTTAGGGTAGTTTCTCTGTTTGTTTGGGCCAAGTCTTGAAATCAATTAGTGACTCGGTTTTAGCGAGCCGATTTATTGAAATGTTATGTACTCGTACATACGTATTTGTGATGACAATAGAACGTTTAATAAAATTTGAGATGATAGAAAAAAATTTAAATGGCCCGTAAAAACCCAATGATGCAGGATAATTTTTATATTTTCAATTTCATATATATATATATATATATATATATATATATATATATATATATATATATATATATATATATTTTTATATATTGTATATATATATATATGTATATATATATATATATATATCAGAATACATCATCATATATACAGGGTGTATCATATTGAATGGGACAAAAAGAATAGCATAGTACAGATTCTGTAATGGATTTATTTAGCCGAAATAAATGCATTGTGAAACTACAATTATACAAGTTTTATCTGGCAACAGCGAAAAGTCTTACGCTTACGAAATCACCCCTAGAGGCACTGTTAATCAAAATGGCGCCAGCCATGCAGGAGAAAGCCTACTGTGTTTTGGAATATTCTAAAACATCATAGTTTATCGTCGTTCAAAGACATTTTCGCACGAAATTTGGTAAAGAACCACCGCATCGTCACAACATCGAACGGTGGGTGAAGCAGTTTGAGGGCACGGGCTGCTTGTGTAAGAAAACCAGCCCAGGACGACCATGAGCCAAAACCGAAGTGGTTGAAAAATTCGTAAAACTTTTTTACGAAGTCAAACAAACACTATAGTTTCAGTGTAAAATGATTTATCAAAATAAAGTAATTACAGCGTTCACAGATATTCATTCTTTTTGTCCCATTCAATATGATACACCCTGTATATATCCCGGCCATCCATTAAGTTGCTCATGTCTTAGGATGAGTCGGATGGTCTGGGCTTTCGACACCTTGTATATATCAGAAATGAAGCCGCATATTGGGTCCATTTTATCATTTTAATTATCTTACATTAATGGGATTATGTGAAGCAAATGAGATATTTTGTGGGCCATTTCATAAAAAATGCCAGTTCTATTTTTTGGCAATCGGCCAATAAGGTATCAATAAAATATCCGTTCTGTATAAACAATTTATTTAAAAATCCAATCTTTTTTTTTAAATTGGAACGTAACGTTAGAAAATAAAAAAGAAAACTGCAACATTCAAATTTTGGATAATACATGCAAATAGTTTGCGTTTTTTACTTTCCAGGAAGAATCACAAAGAAGAAAATCGAATTTTTTACGTTGTGCCAACACACTGTGGGATTACAAATTCGATATCAATTTGTTACAAAAGTCCAAACATTCGATGTTCAACCTTTGAATAAAAAGAAAATGAAACGCATGTTTCGTTTCTTTTTATTATTCTTCAACCTTGCCGATAGTTTTCGTAGTTTCTGCTCCATACCGAATCTATATCATATACACACAGGACGCGTATAGGCAGCACGTATAGAAAAACAGTTCATCAGTAGACTGATATATAGTTTCTGTAACTCTGAAAACATACTTTTAAAAATATGATGTATATGTCATAGACCAAGTTATTAATAGGTCATTATACAGAATGCTCGAGTATTATGTATAATGATTAGAATAGGTCAAAGTATTAAGCATTTGTTAATGTTTTTCTTTTTACAGACGGGATGAATAATGCTACATACTTGCCGGGAAATGTTCTAAGAGAAAATTCGCGTGGTGTCATGAACATTAAATTAACAAATCTTTTAAAAATAAACACAATACTATATTGAAGTAAAAATCAAGCATTAATGTTTTGTACGGACATGTACTAGGGTATTTTTTACAGTGTACAGTGTACTGGAACTAAAACATTTGGTTCTTATAGCATTTTATAACAAAATTAGTTATATTGGCTTGTTGCTTACTTAAACCTACATAAAAAATATTGTCTTTTGTAACAGTAATTTAAAAAATACGTTATGAAACATCTTCAAACTTATAATCATCTAGTTTTATATTTAAAAAGAAAACCAATCACAGAGGAGTTTAAAATTGGCTCGATCTATGAAATATCTGTTACTACTTTGAATTCGATATGTAATAAATTAACATTTAATTAAACTAAATCAAAATTCTGGACTCCTTCACCAAATTAGATATACTAATGTGGGTATTCGTTGTAGAAAATCTCTGTAAATACAACCAACACTACTTAGCTAGCTCTTTTACTTGTTTTTATACGGCAATCTATATAATATAGTGGCTTGTTTGTGATCATCGTTAATGATGAGTTGTCTGATAGCTTGTATTCACCTTTGATACCTTGTTCAATTTTTACTGTGTTAACTGACAAGTATTTATGCTTCAGACTCCCTCTAGTATCGAGCAATATAGTCCCACATTCGTTT